>JAHXMU010000410.1:1991199-2040960 GCA_019455685.1 Philornis downsi | reverse complement strand
GAAACTTTTGTAGTAAAAAAGTACGGAAAAAATAATCAGAACAGGAATATCGAAGATAACCCAGTATGCTGCAATTAGTGATATTTCTGTAGTTTCGGATAAAAAGAATATCGAACAATTGTGGGAGTACTATTATGTATATTTTCAGCTATTTTCTGCAATCCTGTGGTCATTCACTATTCTGTTTTGACCAAGAAAATATCTAAATAAAAACATGGTACTTTAAAAATTAGCAGTTATATCTTGCCTAGATTACATTAGAGCATTTTAAAAATTGGCATTTACAAGTTATTAAAATCTGTTTTTCATTTTCTCAAAATATGTTTCAAGTTTGAAAAAAGCGTCAAAGATTTATATTGGTACATTCGTCTCGAAGATATGTTAACGGTTTTATCTATGTAGCATGTTTAGTTTGTTTGTGGGTGGCATAAATTATCTGCGATTTTCTGCTATCGGAAAATATGAATCAAAGAAGTTGAATCAAATTTTGTGTAAAAAATGGAATTAAGTGCTTAAAACACTTGAAATATTGACAGTGGCATACGGTGAGAGTACCCTGAAACAAAAACATGTTTGCAAGTGGTACAAGGTACAGAAGGTCGGGAAGATGTGAATGGCGACGCTCGTTCTGGACGACCCCGCACATCAACAACCGATGAAAATGTTGAGAAAGTGAAGAAAATTGTTATGGAGAACCATCGGATCATAATTAGAGAAGTTGCTAAGGATGTCGGCATATCGGCTGGCTCATGTCACGCATGAAACGTGTGGCAGCGAAGTTTGTCCCAAAATTGCTGAGTTTTGAACAAAAACAACTTCGCATGAGCATCGCTCAGGAATTGTTGAATGACGTCAACGGTGATTCAGATTTGCTTAAAAGCATCATAACTGGTGACGAATCATGGGTATATGGTTATGACATCGAAACCAAAGCCCAATCGTCCCAGTGGAAGAGTCCAGGAGAGCCAAGACCAAATAAAGAACGCCAAGTTCGATCAAATGTCAAGGTTTTGCTCTCTGTTTCCTTCGAATACCATGTCGTAGTGCATCAGGAGTTCTTAGCACAAGGTCTAAAGGTAAATAAGGGGTATTACCTTAAAGTTATGCGCCGTTTGCGTAAAGTAATACGAAAAAAACGCACGGAATTGTGGGCACAAAAAAATCATGGCTTTTGCATCATAATAATGCACCTACTCACTCATCTTTGCTTTGAGAGATTATTTGGCCAAAACAACACCGTTATCATGCCTCAGCCACCGCTTTCACCAGATTTGGCCCCCTGCGACTTTTTCCTGTTTCCAAGATTGAAGAGACCCATGGAAGGACGACGTCTGAAATGAAATGAAAATGAAATGAAAATCGAATGTACGTAGGCCGTCAAATTTGAAAATTCACCTTATTTTTCGAAAGCACCTCACATGTGGGCTCAAATACAGGTATCTTTTTAAAATTAAAAAAAAAAAAATACACCACACTTGTGGCAGGGTTTACCGATTTCCAGAGACAGAAACCTTATTCTTTGGCACGTAACATGCAGTAATCTTGATCTTTATGGTCTAACAGGTAGTGATCCTGTGACCACCCTTCGCACTATTTGCCAATGTTATCACAGTCCTGAATACCAATTGTTCATCGGAATTTAAAGGACTTTGTCATACATTTCACAGTATTCAACTGACAATGTGCATTCGCAAAAGGATAAAAATGGCCACAGCCTTACTTGCCGCTGCTTTTCTTATTGGCGTATTGTTGGGGGTTAAATGTCCCTGTTTTCCCATTCATGTACAAATTTATATATTGCTTACTTATACGTTCACGCGGTACTATTATGGTGCTGCTAATAATTTATGAGCTTGAGATGGCATGGAGGAGACTCGTACTGTTTGTTCTACAGTGAAGACAAACCCGATCTCCAGTTCTAAGTTATTTTTGCTTCTTTTTTGTGGTTTTGTTTATTTCTTACTCATTTTTTTATTTTTTTATGAAAGGAACATATTCGGTCGATTACTTCATTAAACAACGGGAGATTTTGACATTTGAACAGAAATTGCATTGGCAGCAACCCAATAATGAATTCTGTATAATAACTCCAAACAATCTGAGGCTGACTCTGAATGTGGTGGATGTGATTGCAAATGTCCCGGGTATCCATAGGTGCAGACGCAACCCCGTCCACAACGACAGCCGCAGCGTTGCCTCGAGCTTATTATGCCACCTAATAAACGAAATGTTTGATTTGTAAATATTGTTTGTACGATATTTTGTGAAGTTTATTTTGGTCCCAATGGCACTTTCCTCACCCGCTGAGAAATTCTAACAAGCGGTCATGCTGTCGAGAGCATGTCTTTTGGGCCGCCGGTTGTTGTGGCCAGTTTGCGGCTGTTGTTGCGGCCGCTGTTGTCATGGTTGCAGTGTTGTTCAATCACTTTGAATGTGTTGTTAACACTTTTGACTGTTCGATATGTCAACGAGATGTGGCTCAGCGGTAAGTATTCCCACTTGGATTCTTTTGATGTACTCCTGAAGACTGCATATGTTGGCAATGTTGCAAATGTTCTGTCTGCCAGTAGCCAAAAATGGTGACCGGCCAACTGATGGTTACACTAGAAACTATCACAATACATCGCACAGAGATTTTTACACATTTATTTGCTGCAATTGGATATTGTGTTGTGGCATAGCTAATGATGTTGCACCATATACTGGTATGACACACGGCCATGTGAAATAGTTTTGAAAGGGATGTGAAATATGCAGCGGAATGCTGCAAGAATGAGAGGTTGTTAAATGAAAATAAAAGATTGCAAATGTCCATGAATTTCTGAAGGAACTGTGTTGTCGCAAATTATGCTTTTCCAATTAATTTCAACTTTTGTTTCCTATATTTTTAACACCGACATTCACCACCAAGCTATAAAAGGTACTTCTTTAAGCAACAACTGATGTAGGTCATCATCATTGTTGGTATAGGATATATTGGGCTAGAGCTGCTGAATGCTACGCTCAAATATAAGTGGTAGACCGAAAAAATGGGGTTTAGAATGGGGATATAAGAAATTGCCAAAATAATTTTCATTCAACTTTGGGTAAAATGTCATACGAAAAGCTGTCCATAATTTTGGATGGTTTTTCTCTGATTTCTGGAAATCACAACATCCCAAAATACGATAGTATAACGAGCGTACATTCGATCTGTATATAAAAAGGTAAGTTTTGCTTCTCAAATGGTTATATGCTTCAGATTACTTCTTGCTTTTACATTCAACATATTCACGTTAAAATATCGGTTTATTTTCATGCCTTTAACACGCTTGCTCTGTACTTTTATTATATAGATAAAAACTTATATTAAAAAATAAAACTGTTTTAACGAAAACCCAAAGATATGACTTTAAAGAAGGAGAAATTGTTCACAGAAAACAATCTATTTCATGAAACTTGTAATTTCAACATAGTAAAAACAAAAATTTGTTTTAAATAAAAGCAGAAAAATAATTTTAAAAGGAGGAAAATTGTCGAAAACAGCGCGATTTTCATAAGTTTTTTTTTCGCCAATTTTAGAAATAAAAGTAATTTGATAACAGCGGATAATAAAATTTGGTTTTAATTAAAACAATATATATATATTAATAAAAAGTTTCATATAAAAGTCGAGCGATTTCTGATCAATTTTTTTGCCTGCGGTACTCAATATACGAAAAAAGAAATTTCTATTCTAGACATTAGCAATTTGTTTGAAAAGAAGATCTTAACACCAATATTATCTCTTAATATAACACTGTCTCCCAAAAGATGCATTTGTATTTAAACGAAACCATACGAAGATAATTTCGAAAACAACGTGAAGTAAAGAATCTGTAACACAAATATAAAGAATTTGATATATTGAAAGGATCTAACGAACAATACAAATAAATACACTGCGTCCAAAAAATGTTCAGCACAAAAATTTTGCAATGAATACTAAAAGCACAAGTATTGACAAATGGTCGTTATTACAATCAATGCCCATATTGTCGTTTTGAAGTTACTGATGCAAAACGGTTTTTCTTTAAGGAATTTCATATTGAAATATATTTATGTTTTTCTCTACAGCATTTATTGAAGGACTGGAAGGATAGACTTGGGTTTATTTTGAAAATACATTGTTCCACAGAGTATAAGTGTTGGCCTCAGTTACTATTTTGTAGTAGTCACCAATCAACTGTAGTCACCAATCGAATCAACAGTTTTGCAATTTAACTGTCATAAATATTTTATCAAAAACAAACTTTTGAAAAAAATCTTATTCTTATCTACTATAGGGACAAGCATAGAAATCTGGCTTGGTCAAATAGGCAGATTGTGCTGCAATTATACGGAGAGCACTTCTATAGCTTTGTAGTTCTGAATGGTAGTTTTTAGTTCGACGGTAACATAAATTGTATCGAAACATAAAAACCAAAAATGCTGCGACTGCTAAGTACCGTCTGCATATATATTTAAGATGTGATGAGGCGCACCCAATTACTGCTGTAATGTTGGTTGGGTCATTTTGTGGAGATGGACCAAACTGCTCCTGCATTTTTAATTCCACGGGTGATGCAGAAGGTGGTGACCGTAATCGAAGTATTAAAAGGAAATTAAATGTTTTTCAAAACTACTTATACAGAATTATAGTCGGGCATAATTTGAATGTTTGTTTGTATGCATATAAGCTAATGGTCCAATTATTTTGATTGGACAAAGGGGCGTGGCACTGCACATTCAAATTACAATGTTGTAAATTCATACATAAGGTACTATTAGAAGCACACTGAAGATATTTCGTGCGTATGCTACAGGCGTAAAAAGAAATATGTTGGCTTAAAAAATAGACGTTTAAAAAATAATTCTGTTACGGTGTTATGGTGTGTTACTATTAGTTGCAAAATTGTCATTAGATGAATTAGGTTAATATTGAAAAAAGGGTGTGACGACGCCGACACAACTCAAAAATTTGAACTGCCATATCTCATGAACTTTTAAAGGTACAATACTGTGATATGACGCAAATATTACTAATATAGAAAGAAACATGTCAAACAGTGGGAGTGCCACACCCATTTTTAAAAAATCATTGTAGCTGCCTAAGTAACTTGGACCAACAATGAAAATTGAACAGAAAAAAAGTAATAATCGAAAGTCGAATGTATGCAAACATGCTATATGAATAAAACCGTCAACATATCTTCGAGACGAGTGTACCAACATAAAAAAAATTAATAATCGAAAGGTAAATATATCTAGCCCTTGAAATTTGAAAATTTAAATTATTTTTTTAACACACCTCGTATGTCAGGGCAAAATGCACCTTTTAAACATTTCGTTTTAGCGATCAGTTACATTGACCGAAATTCGGGAAGTTACTATTAATCACGAAATTCACATATGCTATATCAGATAAAGATTAGGCAAGGGATGTGGCGCAGACTATACGTCTTAACACTTTGAATGCCTTAATGTGATAAAATGTAAAAGAATACAGATGGCGTATATTCTGCTATTATTATAGAGTGAAGTATGTGGCACCAAAAATTGGCCAGTGCCATACCGTTTTCAACAAACCGCTAAAATGGTCAAAGTTACTAGCTGGTCGTTGTGAAGATTAAGCCGTGTGTTGTTGCCAATCACAACTAGGATTAGGAGGTAACATCGCCCACAGAACTTAACGATTGAGATGGCTACAACTAATGAACTATAAGAGGTATAAATATCTATAAAAAAAAAGTGACAAAACGATTGCCATCAAAATTTAAAAGCATGTTATTATCACAAAATTATCATATTCTGTGTTAGTTTATAACTGAAAAGGCAGCGTAGCTTCGCCTGTAGTACTCAAAGATTTAAATGACCATATCTAATAAACTATAAGTAAATATATGGGATTTGTTACATATGTTGTTGGTATAGAATAAATCCTTGAAAAAAAATACTTTGCTACTATGTTATAGACTGAACCAGATCACTAGATTGAGCAAATTGCTGTGATATTGATACTTCAATCCAGTTTCTATTTTAAGTAGAGCGTAGATTATGAAATATGTTTTAGTGTCACTTTAATGGTGTAGTTTCAACGATAAAAGTAAGAAAAATTCAATAATTTCGAATATCTCCCCCAATAAAATACATAGTTTGTTTTTCTTGTTTGGCAATGGACGATTTAAAGTGTTCTAGCTTTATTTAAAAAGAAATTTATTTACATAAAAAATGTTGTCGTAAATGTTGTCACACATATTTCGTAAGTAATACGGAGGACGTTCGCCTTTTAATACGTTTTGTTAAAATTAGATATATTATGTGTTCATATGACATAAAAGCGAACAAAATACAAGTGAGTTGTGGAACCATCTAAGTGAGTTGTGGAATCATCTGCAGTAACCTGCAATAAATTGAACATACAAAACACCCAAAAAAAACCAATTTTGATTGGTTGACATTTTTTAAATTATCTAAAATTGCCGTGTTGGAGTAATATACAGTTTAGACAACGTTATTATTTTATGATGCCAAATATTTGATCCAAATAATCTAAAGTGTTGAATGTCTCACAATTTTTAACGCAATTTTACGAATCTATGCAATGTAGCAGATTTACGAAAGAAAGCTTTTGTACTAGTAGTTAGAGTTGTTTTGCCCAATTAACAAAATCTTCTCAATAAGTGTTAACTTCTGGTAGACACAATGTACCACCTGAATAAATAAATTGTCATTACCTTTTCTAATATAACCATACAAATTACCCTTAAAACCATCGTTATCAGATCTTTCGATTTGCCGCCAAACGTGTCAACATCTAATCGTTTTAGACGATAGACACTTTGGAATTGCGGGTGGCGATTTACTTGGCTGTTTTTTATGCACTTGGCGACATTTCTGGCTATATTTTTTCATGCAGTTTTAGTTTTTTTTAACCAGCAGTATAAGGTTGAGCTAAAATATTAGGAATGTATTATTTTATGAATATGATTCTTTGTCGCACTGAAATTGAGTTTAATATTATCTTTCGGACTTTTGTAAGAAGTATGATTTCGTAATGTTGTTAAGTCGACGATGATTATTAAACAATTATTCAATAATTTTTGTAAAAAGTATTTTACGAACCAATGACACCTCCAGACCATAATGTCCACCAAACAGTCACTTTTTCCGGATGCAATACCTTTCCTCAATCACTTCGGCGTTTTGCGGGCCCTATGTGCGACTATTTCGGTTGGTGACGTAACCACCGAGTGAGAGTGAGAGTGAGAAATGAGTCTCATTGCTGAGGGAAATGTTGTTCGATTGAAAGACCACGTTTGAATCATTACTTTTGTAGTAAGTTTTAACTACTTATATTTTTATGCTTTCTTCGGTTGTTAAACAATCCATATTCCTAAATGGCAAACCTTTCAGCATGCCGGTATTTAACAGCTGGCAGCCTTCCCAGACCGGCGGTAAAAAAATAAATCAATGCTATAAATAGTATTTGTATGGATACAATAAATAAAACTATTTTTGTAACTAAAAAAAGATGATTTCATTTTGGCAATATTTGCCGATACATACGCCGCAAAAATCTGACGTCACTGCTTAGAACTAATACAGCGAATTCAGTCAAATGAACTAGCTTGTACATAACTTCAACTTAGATTCTTTTGCAGAATGGTTTGGTTTTGCAAATTTCACGTTAAGGCAGCAATTTGAAATGTTAGTTTAGTCATGAGAAAGAGACAGAGTGCTATAGCAAAGTATCCATCAACATTCTTTAATTAAAATATAGTCTTTATAATCGACAGCGCGAAGTTGGGAATAATGTTGTGAAAGTCCTATAAGCCACATCTACTAGCGAAAGTTACTATAACAGCTTAACATTATTAATCTGGAATTGTTTAATTAATCGTACCGTATGATATTTGCAATTGATCTTATAGATATCCTAAATGAAAATAAACGGAAATGCGTTCAAAGAATGCATTCAAAGATTCTGAAGTTGCTCCATTTACAGTTTGTTTGTTGGAGTTGGCAGCTAACCACGTTGTCCTTCCACTTCGGTCATTGCTACAAATTCTATCCTCTACCACTCGATTTCCAATGATCTGACTTCATCTCCGATATGTGGCGTTATGTACATGTGTCTCCCGTACAAATACACCAGCGGCAATGAACTGATAATATTTTATATTAATTAGTTTCAAATAAACGTCTAACCTGTTCGCTTTCTGTAACTATTGATCTCAAATGGTGTTTTTGTTATTACTGTAACTTTTAAATTTTGTTTGTTTTGTTTTTGGAGTGTTATCGCGGCAACCTTTGTGTATGGATCCGTGGAGAGGAACAGAAAAAAAAACTGAAACGATCATTGTATAATTAAGATTTACATTGAACTCCGGCAACATTGTGATCCGAAAATAGTGGCTGAAAGTCCACATATGTTGTGGCGGTGGCAGCCTTGCTGCTGTTCTTCTTGTTGTTGTTGGTGCTGGTGTCCGTTTTTGTCGTATTTTTACAGATTTGGTCGGATACAACAACAATGCGACAATCGATGCCAACGCGGTTAATAAACAAACAAACAGCAACAACAACAACCACACAGCAAAAAGTCAAACTTTTGGCTAACTTGGGGAGACCAACAAGACTGCGATGGCCGCCGCTATTGTAATAAGTTCATTCATTTTTTTCCTCAATGGAGCAGGTGTATGCAGCGGGTAATGCCATAAATTGTGACAATACGTTTTTTCTTCTTATTTTTTTTTTTTTTTTTTTTTGTTCTGTTAACGTTGGCTTAAGTTCGCTGTGTGGTTTACGGCCAACAATATGAGGCATACAACAACTTAGCAAGCAAACATGCAACGCCACCGCAGAGCAAAGCAGAGCTTTTAATATTATTGCTATGCACAGTGGGGAGTAATCGCAATGAACTTGTTAAAGGAAAGTTTCTTCTAAAATACAGACTATCTATAGTTTTAATTGCGATATGTTAAACCAGAAACTTATACATGAGCCTTTCGCGAGGCTTTCCATACCAAACTGACAAAGATATCTTGGAAAGATATTTATTGAAATTACGTCTAAGCAAGTAAGCTTCATAACATCCATTTTTCGGTTTCAACAGTACAGTTAAATAAAACACACATAAAACTATGATTTCGATGAAACTTTTATTTTATTATAATTCTTAGACCATTATGAAACACAGTGGATCGTTTTCAGGTAGTTTTCAACAACTTTTTCGCACATTTCGGGCGGTACGTTTGGGGATTATCCGCGTAAACACGGTCTTTGACGTAACCCCGCAAAAAAAGTCTAACGGCATCAAATCGCATATTCTTGGTGGCCTATTGACGTCGACAAAACGTGAAATTACGCTTTTTTAAAACTTCTAATGCAATAAAGCCAAAATTGGTCGTGCTAAATCACTTTTGAATCGCCACTTTTATATTAAGTTTTAGCTATTTTTACTCGTTCTTAGTTGTTAAACGATCCATATTCGTAAATGGCAAACCTTTCACTACATAAATCGTTAGGCCGGCGGTTTTGAAACAACTAAATGGATGTCCCGGTATATCCTCATCAATATGGTTTTAATAACGCCTATTCCATTAACATTTTTATAATTTGATTGTAATTTCGTCTCCAGTAAGGAGACGGATGAAACCTACTCTCATAGATTTACTGTTATAGAGTTTAGTAATCATTTGTGCATTCAAATACTCAGTAATACTTTTGCAAATTCGTATTCCAAATCGGACAAATTACTTCTGAATTAGTTCTGTCCTGTTTTGTGTTTACTAGAGTTAACTATGACTTGTATACATGTTACGGTAACATAAAATTATTTCTTCCGTCGGAGAATGTTAGCGATATTGACAAAAATATAATTTACTGTTAGGGATTACCGGGGAGAAACTAAATTCTGTACTTTACTGTACACACATAACGCGTGCGAAATTTGGTTGAATTCAATGCGTACGCTTAAGAGATACGAGTATGAAGCTAAGACTACATGGGTTATACCGATCATTTATATGGGAAGTATCGTAACAGTTTGAAAGATGTAAACCTAAGAATACATGTGTCAAATTGGTTGCTTATATGGGACGAACTGGAATGAATTTTACCAAGAATTATAGAGTAATATAATGGACATAAATCCGGTTCGCTGTAGTATACGTGTTAAGAGCTAATTAATTTTAATTTTGGAAAATCAGCTATTCGACGATTGAGCAAACTGAATTAGTGTTCATTATTTTGATCCATAACATGCAATATGAAAAAATCGATCACTTAATAACCTCACGTCTGATATCTCCATATACTGAAGTATTCATTAGTGTATATCTTATACGCGTGTTCGCCAAATACTGTTCAATTTGGTTTATATTAGAGGTTTGTTAAGGAAGTGTTTATAGGGAAAATGGACTACATTGTCACATCCCTTCTGGTGCCTCTCATACAAATTTATACATTTTTCGAAATTCAACTCTTAGTAAAATTTAAGAAACTTGATGGGCTAAACATATCGCTTCTAGTATTTACCATTCAAATGGCTGGTTTAACCCATGGCTGGTTTGGTAGTATATGAAAATGATAATGGACAATATTGTCACGCCCCTCAGATTTTAGTCAATATTACATACTTCCTATACAAATTACCTAATTAAATTTTAATTTTTATTTTTTATTTTCGATTTATTTGAAAATAAGAAACGATCTTGCCAGTGGTAATATTTTTTTTTTAAACATCAATATCTTTTGAGATGAAGAACTTGTAAAATCGTCTTTTCGGGTGTCCCATTTAAATGGCCTTTATCCATAATATACTACTAATACAGAATTTGGTGGATTTTACAAAAATTGAATTTTTGTTCTTAATATGCAACTCGATCATCCAGTCTGATTTGATCAGTAATGTTATTTTGAATTTTTTAATACACCAAGTGACAAGGGGTAATACAACTTTTATATATTCAAGTATAAGTAGATCGTTTCACATACGAGAAAATGAAACATCCAAAGGAACGTTTAAATACCAAGTATATTGCGATCAAATGTATTTCTCCTCATAACTCCTCATGCTTAGACTTTACTAAGTTAAACTTTTGCCCATTTCATTGGTTTGCGAAAATCAACCGGTTAATCATATCATTCATTTAGTTGCACAACATTTTATCAAATTTGATACACAATGAGGGTTTTCCAAAATTAAGTCTCCGAATGAAAGTGAAGCGCATTGCCATTCTTCTGAAATTGAAATTTGTAATTTGTATTTGGCAGGCAGTAGTTGCCTAGTTTTTACCCAGATCATTGATTTATAATTCTCTGTACAACTTGAGACATCAATCAACTAAGTAATTAAGCCCCTTTCAGAAACGATTTGAACCAAAGTACGTATCTATCAAGCAGTTTTTCTGAATGAAAGTGGATGCCCTGTTGATACTTCCCAAAGTGACCGGTTTATCAGCATTTGATTTATCCGATGTAATCGCTATTTCTAAGACTACAATTACTTAATTTTTTATTGATGTTATTGCACTGCTATGCTGGTTAAAATTAAAAAAAATATATATCGACCGGATAACTACGCTCTTTCTGGTAATTCTTACACAAATTATAACACATAATTTAACTCTAATTTTCCTAGAATTGTGCTCTTCATCAGTCGCTCTAAATTTAGTATAATTTAGCACGAAATGGATAATGACCCCCATGATACCACATATACTGGGTTATCCATTTTTCGCTTTCAAAGCAAATGTAAATAAAACACACGTAAAGCTATGATTTCGATGAAGCTCTTATTTCAATGCAATGCATCCTTTTAAAGTAGTCTTCGACTACTTTGTCCCACATTTCTGGCGGTATTTTTATGCTCCGCGTAAACAAGGTCTTTGACGTAGCCCTGCAAAAAAGTTTAACGGCGTCAAATCGCATGATATTGGTGGCCAATTGACGTCACCAAAACGTGGAATTACGCTTTCTGGAAACTTCGCATGCAATAAAGCCAAAATTGGTCATGTTGAATCGTGTTTGAATCACCACTTTTGTAATAAGTTTTAACTATTTTTACGTGTTCTTCGGCTGTTAAACAATCCATGTTCGTAAACATCAGGTCTTTCATTAAATAAATAACACTTCAGATGACAGATATTTAACAGCTGACAGCTTTGCCAAACTAATTGACCGATTTAGCAAAAATTGGTTGCTATAGTCACTAAAATCTTAAGCACTGTAGTTTGCTTCTATATTGTGATTAGAATTGTAACCGGACGTTCTGGCGATTTCCATACAAAATGGGGGATTTAAAGAAATTCCAGTTCTGCATTGATATGACCTCTTCGTCTAAGGTTTGGCCACTGACCACTTTTGCTGCGATAAATTAATAAGCTCTTATATTATTACTTCCAATATGTCCAAAAGAAGAAACTAATAAATCTCACATGCAATTTCTCTTATTTCCTTTTCTTTTATGAGCGAACAAAATCTTATGGTTTGAAATTTGTGATTACTTCAAATAAGTGCATAATTATTGTTGCCAAGAAGCAACAGATCGCAAAATTTTGATAATTTTTCTTCACTGACTGCCTGCCATCAAACTCGTGACTAAATCAGTAGAGAAAATTGAGTATGGTGAACTTACTTAAATCGTGGTAAATGGCTGAGCTCTAAATTAAAACACAATAAATGAAACAATATTACAACCTTAAGTCCTCCGGTAAGAAATTATAAACAAGTCAATGCCTTTTACTAAGTCGGCCAATTTGACCGAAAAAAGGCATGGCAATGCAGACCATTATCATTTGCAGAACTACGTTTACTAAATTACGCTAAATTTAGTAATATTGAATTAATGATATTAACTAAGGAATATGTAGTTTAAATTAGGGCCGATACCCAAAAAATTTGCAAAATTTTAAAAAAAAATTACTATGCTCCATAGTAATTTTTTTTTTCAAATTTTGCCAACCATTATATGCGTTGCACTTAACAAAGATTCAAGTACCACAGTCCAAGCATTATGGTTATAGCAGAAAAACAAAGTGTTGGCAAATAAGTCAATTTATTATTTATTTTCAGAGTTTTGCTTAGCAAGCACGTGATGTGCGTCAAATTGGACAGAATTTTCTACTAGTGCTTGAAATGTGTGAAGCTAAGAATACATTGGCCAAAACAGTCATTTGTATGTGAGGTTTTAGAAGGAGCGCGATTACTTAGTAATTAAAACTTACTGACGAAAAATTTAATTTGGTAAAATCAGTTAATTTGTATCAGAGATACCAAAAAGGCGTTGGCCTCCATTTTTATTTCCAGAATTTAAATTGCCAAACGCACGATGCGTTCCAAATTTGAATGAATTCATTGCAACTACTTCAAAACTGTGAGACTTAAAATATATTGGTAACATCTTCTATATGGTAGATACCAAAAGGGGAGTGGTTAATAGGCAAATTTTTGCCAAGAATTACTAATCAATTTTAAAATTTGATTTTAGCAAAGAAAAAAACGATGATGTGATCTAAACTCAATCGAAATATGATGCTATGATATGAGCTTCGTTAGCCTGAAGTTAGGTAATTCTTTTAATTTCATGAGGGGAACCGTCTCTAAGTCTTATTGCAACCCCTATATAAAAACCGTTCTTTGATGATAACACTTTTCACTTTTCCGTGAACAAATATGGACGCTGGTTAACTACTAGCTATTGCAGATAATAATAGTAGCTCGTCCAGTTACGAAGCTTGTTAAATTTTGGATAAAGGGGTGTATTTGTATGTTAGTTCATTCAACTGAATTCCCAGGCAAGTTTTTGTTACTTGCTCCTTACTTTTTACTCTTACTCTTTTGCTGTCCTAAAGCTTGCCATTGCACTAACTGATTATGGCGGACCACTTACGCCGTGCTTGTTGCGTTATTCCATTTCGGATCGATCCAAAGTGGTTACAAAATCCTTACAAAATAAGACCGAGGCTGAAGAGGCAGGACTGAGTGGTTCATTAAAAAAATATATGTGATATATAATAAGATAACATGATGTAGCGCTGATTGGACACTTCTCCGATGGAATGAAAAGACTATGAGTAAGGAGTAAATTTAAAGAAAGCTCAGTAGAAATATGACAACAATGCTCTGAAACATAGTATCACTTTTTGCGAGATTTTAATGTCAAACTACGAAGGTATGATATTCTTGGACCTATAGTCGGAACGTTCTATTTATATTAAGTAATAACAAAAGCCGTATATTACCTTCCTATGCGGACAATATCGACATTAATGGTAGAAACCTGTGGGATGTTACTGTAGCTTTCTCAAACATTGGGAAGGAGTCAACAAAAATACGTCTGGCGGTAAACGAGAGAAAAAACAAAGTTATTTGTTTCAACGGACACAGCTCGCTTAACGCTCCTTGTGAACGTCGATAACTATAATTTTGGAATGTTGATTAAATTCGTGTACTTCGGATCAGCTGTAAACAAAACGAATGATGCCAGCATGGAGATAAAGACAAGAGTTTTGTTATTAACAGATGTTACTGTAGGCTAAGCAAGAAAATCAATGAAAAACCCTCTCTCGACAAGTAAAATCCAACTGTCGGTTTTACTTATCTTGTTGTATGGTGCAAAAGTGCTGGGAGTATTCTAGAAGAAAACACCCTGCAAAATATATGGACCCATCATCGTTAACGGAGAGTATCGGCGTCGCATGAACAATGACCTGTACGGGATATACGCCGGCATCTCAATATACAGCGATTACGTTGGTATACACAATATATAGCGAACACGATGGCGGCGCAGAAGAGGGCGACCAAAACTTCGTTGAAGGAACAGGTTTTTTAAGTACTATTGAAACTTGGTGCGACTAATTGGAGAATTTTGAAAATATTTTCTGTGTGGCGTGTAATAGATAAGGATATTTATTCCTAGTCGTATTTAACTTGTGATAACACGGCACGGCACCGTATCGTAGGCAGTGTTCTAACTCATTGCCATATAAGTTTTTCAAATGCCCTCTTCTCACGGAAAGATGCCACATACGGTGCAGAGAATGGTATGCTTGGCACTCTTTTTGTCATAAAATGTTTGTCCAGAAGGAATCATTTAAAATACCAACTATCTTTTGACGAAATGAGTTTCATCACTTTCTAAGTGAATTGAGCAACGTCCACTTGTCCGGCCGGAACACATACAGGATAACTGCCGTAACTCTTCGGCACTAATACTTTGCCAGATGGTAGCCGGGAATTGTAATTGCCTATATCGATAGGATCTTTCTGGTACCTCCTATAAAAATTAACTCATTTACCGAAAATAAATGTTCCCCCTTTAACTTCTAATTCGTTACCTATAGTAAGCTGAATTTTTGCTATAGCATTGGTTGCAATGCTCGATAAAACGTTTAAGGATCAACTTATTAAGAATGAGCTCTTCTAGTACCTCCGTTATTGATATCTTTCATATATTTCAAGCGGCTGGACAGAATTCGGCTTTAACCCAACTATTCTTAAATTTATATCTTTTACTCTGTTTAATTAAATTCAGCCAAATTTGGTTCAAACTAAGCTATAGCTGTGAATTAAAATGAAGAGCATTGCCACGCCCCTCCCACACATGTTTTCCGATTTTCCGAAATTTATGTTTCCTCTGTAATTTCTAATTTGAATGTGGCAGTAACTTAAAAATTTGCCCATTCTATACGTTTATAATTGTCAGTAGAATTCGAAAAAAACCAAATAAGTAACCACGGCCCTTCTGATCACTTTTCTTAGCCTAATATTTCTCAAGAGGTTGGCTGAATTCAGTAGAATTTAGCACACATCATGTATTTGGTGAATTAAGTTTTGATAACCATATGGAAAGTATTGCCACGTAGCTTCTGATACTTTCCATACAAATTGACCGATATATCAAAATTTTTAATTGGCCGCTGTATTCTCTAATTCATAGACTGCAGCCACTTGAATTTTTTTCGATTGTATTCCGTTTTAAGTTTTAGTAAAATTTTGAAAAATCGACCGGAAAGCCACACCTTTTGTGATACCTCCTATACAAATTGCCTAATTTAAACATCGATAAAGTAATCATACCTCTGAGTATGAAAGTGGACTGCTGCAGACCCTTTAAGGTACCACACATGCTAATTGGTCAAGTTAGTAAAATTCAGTGGTCCGTCCTCCTATTATTTCTAAATTAAGGACTTCAAAATGTTATGATTTTGCTTCTTTTATTCTGAGAATTCTTTATAGAAACCGATTTGTTTCTCACAAGTAGGTGGCTGAAAGTTTATCTGACTGAAACTTCTGTACAAGTTTTTAGTAGTTTTCATCAACAGTGTTCAGATTTAGATCTGTTCCTTAAAAAATTATAGGAGTTGGTATAAGAAATTTTAGTGTATATAAAAGGTTTTTGAATAGATTTTGGCTTCCCTTCCCTGTTATTAACTTCCATTCCGCCGTACAGGACAATGCCGGTCTACATGAGTTTTCCCAGTGGCAGTGTATCAGGCATTGTATGGTAAAGTTTGTGGGCCGACGGAATTATGGGTTTGTATTTCTTCGAAGAGATGATTGCAGGCACCGTCGATTTAGAGAACTACCGATACAGACTGGCGCACCAATTATCATAGAGTAGGAAATTCATATGACTTTTTTTTAATCAATGTATTTCATTTGTATAGAAATTTATTTTTATAGAATTATAGAAAAGAAATTATTTTTATTGTGTAAAAAACGCAATTTTATTTTACTTTTTACTAATTGGTTTTGAAGATGATATACCATAAATGACCACCATACTCATTCATGCATATGCTACACCTGATCAGAAAATCATTTATGCCTCAATTAATGTTTTATTGGACTGCTTCAATTCAGTCAAAATCCTTGGTTTCGTTTTATACACCTCTTGCTTGACATAACCCCTTAAAAGTCTGGCACAGTTAGGTCAGGTAACCTTGGGGACCAGCGGAAAGTGGAGTTTCTGGATATTAATTTGTTTGGTAATTTTCAATGGAGCTTCACCATCACCGGTCTTGCTATGTGTGCAGTTGCTCTATCTTGCTAGAATCAAATTCTTTTTGAAACAAAAAAAAAAACAAAAAACTCATTCTACATGTTTAAATATCGGGAACCGTTGTCAGTAGCACGATTCGTGCGCTATCCCGTATGATAATTTATTCCTTTCTTCCAAAATTTAATGTAAATGCTATGTGGTTCCACACAGCTGATGTCACAATGGGTAACCGGTACAATCAATTTTGAAGACGTAGCGGCGACATGAACTAACCACCGAGATAGTAGGAATTGTCTCCGTTTGACTCCTTCTGGTGGTATTTTCTTAAGTCGCAAGTCTATGCCAGTAAGCCACAAAAGAACCGATCCCCTCAAGTTAATATAATAATACTAAAATCATTCTGATCTATGTATCAGAGTCAACGAAAACTAGACCTCTCTTATGCGTGTAAGACATTGATAGATCTTCCAAATAAGAAGAAAATCATTGATACCTCACATGCAATTGTATTTATTAAGTTTTAAAATCTATCCGTCCCTCTTAAAACCCTTACACTGTGTACTGCTTTTTATTGACGAATGAATGGTATAATTTGGAAAATGTTTTTTTTTTCCAAATGTGAATTCAGGCCTTTCATGGACAAGCCTTTTTATTACTGTCAGATTGTACTCGATTTCGGACTTGACCTGCCCATGAATATGAGAAATCCTCGCAGAAAATTTCAGCCTTTTGCCTGGAGCATTAATTATATCGTGCTTCCAATACACAGATGAATGGACGGACGGAGTTGCTTAGATCAGCTGACAAAAGTTGTTTCTATGCGGTACAATAATATGTACTTATATCTCAAATTCCAGAAATAGAAATATGTATATGTGTCAAATTTTAGGAATAAGACTTCAATTTAATTTTATTATGATTATGATCATAATTATGATTATGATATTTTTATAAATTTTCCATCAAATATTTCACGAAATTTATTTCAGAAAGCATTTTCCAATACAATTTCTACATAAAACATGGGTTTCGAAATACCTGTCTTTGTTAGAAAATTATTTCAAGACGGTAGTGGCTTACGAGTCAATTTTCTATACAGAAAGAGTGTTTCAAACTTCACTAGTGCTTCATCGCCGGTATACAGTGTTGGGGAGGTTATGAGAATAAATAAAAGCTACATTGAAAAGGGTTTCTCCCCCATTGTGACAGCTTGTGATACGGCGTGGACTTGCTGGTCTGGTGTAGTCGTCTGAAACGACATTGAGAGGTAGGCAACTTGTTTGGTGGAAACAAACAATTTGGCGTTTCTGAGGTCTCCACACTTTTAGCTGCTGCTGCTGCTCTTGCCGGGGCTGGTGAAGTCAGATATCCGATACTGATGTGTGTCGCCTGATGGTGGACGGACTTGCGTGGAGGTTGATGGCAATGCCGATGCTGATATTGTTGCTGTTGTTGTTGTCGGTGGTTGATTTTAATCACTTTAACTTTATTTGAGATGCTGTCGACTGCTAACTGCTCGCCAGCTACTGTAGATCTTAACACTGCGATTGTTTTGCTTGTTGTTGCTGGTGTTCTTGTCTGTTTGTTTGTTTGTTGGTAATTTGCAACGTCATCAGCGTTCGGTGTAGAGAGTAGTGCAGGTCATACGTCCGAATGTACAACCATGGTCCATCTATCGATCTAGCAGCCGCCGTTTGTTAATAAGAATCTGTTATGTTTGGTCTTTCGGTCTGTTTGTTTGTTTGCTGGCTGCTGTTCTGCTCCACTCCGCTCCTTTTGCAGTTACAAGCAACGGCTTAATGTTTTACCGTGTCTCGACACACACCAACACGCGGTTGGAAAGGGTACCTGAGGTACCGCCACAAAATGTTGCCGTTTAATTGGTTATAAATTAATTAAACGTCGATTAATAATCCGGATTCTTGTCAGTTTCGCCAGTGCTTTGCTTTGGCTTTGACTTTTAGGACAATTTCTTAAAGAAAATGTTTCTTTTGGCTTCTTTTTTGTTTCTGCTTTGGTTTGTTTTATTGTGTCTGTTGTACCTGCAACACATGTTATGCACTTTAATATTTGTGCCACCGCCAACAACAAGTAGAAAAACGTCAACTGTTGCTGTGCGATCATGAACTTCTCCATCTCTAGGAGGAGTTGGCGTAAACTTAATAAATTCATCCAGAGAGTTTTGTCGTTCGTTTTTATTGAGTCGTTCCATTGATGCAAATAACTGCATGAGATTTATCTGCTCTTCGTCGACGCTAGACGTTAGCTATTTCCGCTCGGGTCTGCTTTGGATTGAGTGGGGTAAATGATATTTGTTAAATGTTAGCCATGTAATATCTGCATTGACTTGTAAAAGGCGTAAGCTGAAAATGGTGCATCGACTTTTGTTAAAATGTCATGTGATTAGGAAAATTGTGAAATGTCAATACTTTATAAAAAAAAAAAAAAAAATAATCTGTGAGGTGGTAATTTTGTTCATATTGATAGTTTTGGGGCAAATCATGGTATATCCGCTTTTCAAAAAAAGGGGTATACTTTTAATATATCTAAAGTTCCCTTTTTCGAAATGAAAAAAGGCATCAGAAAATTCGACATTAATTTAAAAAACAAACCAATCTACTTGAAAAAGATTTGGCGAATTGCTGTGAATCTATTTTATCAAAAAACACGCGCATATGAGTGGTACAGTGCATTCAGAAGCGTTCGAGATGTGATGAAAGATTTGCATCGCCGAGTCGGCCATCAACTATTCGTCAACCATTCGCCGAAACGAATAACTTCACAACTAGCACGCTTTCACTAAGTCTTTGTCAATGGTTGGAAGGTAATGTCTCGTAGTATTCGACCAATAATGTGTATATCATTAGTCTATCATTAAGTAACGTAAAGTTTTTATTGAAGACGGCACCGCTCGCGTTAACTATAGGTTTCCTCATAAATGTCTCTAAAACCAAGTTAAAAAGCCGCCACGTCGGTATGTTCGTTTGTTGTGAAATGGCTCAGTAAAATTTTTGTCTGTCTTTACTACTTTTGTATTGGTCTATGACATTCTACAATGATGTATAAACATCGCAGGAGTACTAAACTGGTCCATGGCTGCTTGCAAAATGTAATATGTGCCGATATGTTTTTCCTGGGTCTTCTTTAAAGTTTGCATATTTTGATTGTCGTGTCAATTGTAGGCTTTAGTCTTTCGCTGAGTCTGAAACTGAGATGCTTAGTACACACTTGATCGTTCGTTGAAAACAACATGTAAAGTGCTTAGATTTCGATCTTCTGGCTTGCATTCGTTGACCTGATGCATCCTCATTATCAGCTCGTCATCACTGGTATTTAATTGCTCTCGGCAGGACATTAGCACTTGCAGTTTTTTCAGTACAGGTTTGTTGTTTTTAAGCCTTCGCCAGGGGCCATGGACGTATGCTCTATCATTTAATACGGCCAAAGTTGTAATATCCAAAGGAAGTATCAAGTATCTTTTCCCCAAATGTGTTTCATGACGTCTTAATTCAATTGAGGGATATCCGGCTGCCTTGCTGGCTGGCTGGCAGATACGATAACTGCCGTAAGTTTCTATAAAAGTTTTTAAAATAAAGCACAGCCTAATGTTTTGCCGGATAATAGTTGGTGATTGTGAATGGTCTATGTGGGCTATAACTGATATATCCGATACAAATTGTTTTCTTTTCCGAAATTCAATCTTTGGCCATTAACTCCTACCTCTTATTGGTTAATTATGTTTGGTAGAAACTGAACAATTAACCGATTTAACCCATATGTTCCTAGATGTAGATCTTTTGTTTATTTGCAATAAATTTAACTAAATTTGGCAGGCGTTAAAATAGGTTTCAAAATGAAAAAGGCTCCGTATTACCACGCCCCATCTTGTACCTCCAGTATATTATAAATCTAATCATTTTTTAATTTAGTTCAACCATTGTTCTATAATTTCTAATTAGTATGCTGCAGTAGCCTACATTTTTGTCCACATAACATAAGCAAAATCAACAATGTATCCACACTTCTTTTAGTGCCTCCCACACAAATTCATGTTTTAACATTTTTATTAATGACTTCATGTCCTTCTAACAGTTTTACTGAATTCAGTCACATCATGCATTTAATAAAATTAGTTCTCTGATCATGCATTTGGTAAAATAAGTTCTAAGTATGAAAATGGAGGGCTTTGCCATATCAAGCCCTGGTGCCTCCCAAAAATGTTGCAATGCGTAGTAAAATTTGAAAAAATCGAACAAATGACCACGCCGTCTCGCAAATTCCCATATAAATTGCTTAATTTAACCCATGTATTGCTAGATTTGTATCTTTCACTAAATTCAGTATAGATTAGCACGCAATAGTCATTTGGTAAACTTATATCTGGAATGGAAATTAAATCCATTTTACAAATTAATGGTTCTTCTAAAATTTCTAAGCGAACGGCTTGAGAAAACAATACGTTTTTGTTTGCTTTATTTTTTATGGGAGTCTACCAATTTACGACGTCTGTTCTGGCACCCCTCACACTTCTGCAAAGAAAGAGGAGGACTGAAATTGCTATGTTAATTTTATTATTTATTATATTATGAACGAAAATCTGTCTATATATAAATATAGTTCAATGTTTGTAGGTTTGTATATTAATATATTTGCACCGAAGAGACGTCTAAACTAATGGACTGATTGCCATGAAGTTTCCACAGTATATTTATATTTCTTAGGAAGGATAGATATATTACGTCTCGATTGGACAATAGAAAGCCATACCGCTTACAAAGGGTGGCGCATAAGTAACGTTAAGATTTATTCAATGTGTAACTTTTCTCTTTCTGCTTTTATTTAACGTTGGCATTTATTAAATTTTAGAATATAGTTTGGAAATATGTTCACCATATGTTTTAAAGATATTATCTTTCAAATGGTGCCCACTGTTTGCTTCTACCTGACGAGCTCTTTCCAAAGCATTTCCCATAACTTTTAGAACTTCAAGTCTCAGCGCCCTCTTTCTTCTCATATATTGGCTTTAAGTTGTTGGATGGTTCTTGGTTCATTGGCATATACCCTACCCTTTAGGTAGCTCCAAAGAAAAAAATCGGGAGTCGTTAAATCAGGCGAACGTGGTGGCCACTTCAAATCAGAAAAACGGGATATTATTCGACTGCCAAAAATTTCGCGCAGGATAGTTGAACGAGCTGTATGAGCTGTGGCTCCATATTGTTGGAACCACACAACTGGACTGTTCTGCACCACTGGCCTTAATAAATTTTCAATAATTTCCCTGTATTGAGTGCCGTTCACATTAATTGCAACTCCTTCGTCGTTTTCGAAAAAATATGATCCAATGATCCTCTCTGAAGCTATTCCACACCATACTGTGCATCTAAGTGGGTGTATTTGATCTTCAACAATTATTCTTGAATTTTCAATGCCCATATTCTGCAATTTTGTTTATTAACGTGACCATTTAGGTGAAAATGGCCTCATCGCTCATTATGAGTTTGTGAATAAACCAAAAAATAATGGGAAAATATACTTTCAATGAATCATTTGTAAACATGTTTTTATAATAAAGTTGCATTTTCATAAAAAAAAAGAAATAGCGAGAGCTTAGTTGCGCACCTTTATTAAAAATGTGCCTTCGTTAACTAATCGTAGCCACATTATTCCCTCCGTAAACTCTAATGAACAAACTCATTTGAGATGTAAATAGCTATATAATATAAAAAATAAAAACATCATTTCATGCTTCGGAAGTTTATGTAATCTAAGTGTAGTCAGATATGATAATATAACCAATTTAGTTTCCTCGAACGAACTTACCAGAAAACAATTGAACAAGATCAAAGTTGGATATGTAATAGAAGGTTGGTCTTACCGAAGCTTTTGTATCCATCACCAATGATTTTGGTCCACAGTCTTACAGGCGATATACTGATTCCTCGCAACATAAGGGGACGCAGCGAAAAAACCATTTTCCCATGAATAGTACGAGTATATCAACAAAACTCGTTTTTCCAACGAAATACCTCGGCTCACTTCCACTTAAACCACGACTCAATTAGAACGATACCATTACAAAACGTACATTGTTTTTAATTAATGTCTGTTATTCCATAGCTAGCGACCGACCGCGACACAATGTGACACGCGACTACTGTTCACATGATCGCGGGTTCAACCCCTTGTACAGCCAACAGCCACTATTTGAATGGCGAACATTTGGAACGCTTCTTGTAAATGGTTCTCAAGCAGTGACGATCGGAATCGTCGTTAAACTACAGGCCCAGTTCGAGTGAGTTTAAAAATTTAAAAGTGATAAAAATGAGATGGTGCTTTCCAATGTATACAATTCCACAATACGTTGGTTCTAATTAGTGGGTAGATGCAAAAATTTTCAAAAATTAGCATTTACCTGGAGAAAGCTCTGTTCATGTCTCGCCAAATTTTTACTACTGAGACAATCTTTCTAATTTCAAACGTAGCCAATCTATTACTATGAAATATATTTAAGCGAATTTTTCGCCAAGAGGTGCGACCTGTATCATGCTTTCAACCAATATGCGGACGAATGAAGGGATGTGCTTAGAATTGGAATTTTATGCAAATCAAAAATATTTATGTTGTGGAGTCTCAGATGAGTACTTTTAGTTGTATCGGAATGACAAACTTGGTGCACCATATTCCTAGTTGCAGCTTTCCAAAATTGAACGTTTCTTGGAACTTTGGAATATGATGAAAAACCCCGACAATTTAAATGCCTGTTTCCAATTTGAAAGTTATATCATAGTTATTATGAATTCAATCCAAAATTGCTGACAAAATAGTATTGAATTGAGTAAAATATTCGATGAAACATTTATACAAAGTGTTTCAAAATAAAGTTTATATTTGGTGCATCCATCCAAAATAGTAAGCCGTTTATTGAAAAAATATTTATTAACTCTTAAAGTATAATACAAAATTTGGAAAAGTATTCCTTAAAAATGGCATCGTGATGTAAACCATCGCGTTCGCGGCACTCATTTAAAACAACGTATACGAGTATATTTCTTACAGCCATCTCATGATGAATATTTTCTTTCAGTTTATGGAGGCCAATTTATTTCACTTCTGATGAAGAAAATTCCTACGAAAATGCGGCAGAGAAATATTGAACGTGTGTGACATTACTCTGTCATGCTGGAATCATCTTGTTTGGTTATAGCCGAAGAAGTTTTACAGTTCCGGCAAGAAGAAGTTGTCTAACATCTTCACATAGCTCTCTGAACTCACGCCCCGTTTCATCTCCATCGCAATCCATATAATCACTTTAGGCGAACGAATGAAGGAGTTTCTGATGCTTGCGTTCTCCAGTTCTGCTTATTTACTTGTTTATTAAGATGAAAATGAGCTTCATCCGAAAACAAGATATTGATAAGCGTTGAAAAGCGCGCAATTGCCCTGTTTTCGAATTCAAGTCTTCTATTGGCATCCTGGGACTTTAATTGTTGTACCAATTGAACCTTGTATGGGTTCACCCTTAAGTGTTTGATCCAAATTCGGTGTAAACACGATATTCTCGCGTTTAAAGCACCTGCACCCTTTTGAGTTAAAACTGATTAACATTCTCCGCGTTTTCTACCGCTTTTGATGACTTTGATCGCCTAGAGTTTCGATCCATTTTTGAATAAGGGAAATAATTGACGCATCTTTTAAGTGGCGAAAATGTCGAATACTCTCGTAAGCATAACACGTGTTCCGCTCTCGAGAAACGCTGCATTGCGACTGAATTCTCCAGAGCCAGGCTACCGACTGACATACTCCTCGCGTCTTTTACGTCCCTGCAGTAAGCTAAACAAAAACAAACTTTATTTTGAAACAGCCTATAAAGATTGCTATAACCATGTGTATTTGGAAATAATCTTTTTCCCTTTCACAGCACATGTCCTCTTACAAATTTTCTGCTATATTATGACATTTGGTAATCGTATTCAATTCATGGCATTTTAAAAATCCATAATCGCAATTCATCACATTTTATTTACAAAAGTTGTTTTCTACAAAAATGTTTCCTTCCTTAGACTAAAATAATGTCTACTATTTTAATATTCATGACTACTATATAAAAATTATCTACTTTAGCCTCTAAAGTCATTTGGGTTGTGTCCATTTAATTTTCATCTATTTTGATATTATCATGATGTTACAATTTCAAGTGTTCTCAAGAAATTAAAATGGTGAGACAGTCCGTTTAGAGAACAGAAGATTCCAGACTACCCACTCAAAATACAACAAAAAAATTACGCAAATACCAATTGTTTGTTTTCGGAATCCCACACTTGTTTCACGCAACAACCGCCATCGTCATCGTCATATCCAGCACCAGCAACACGACCATTCCGCCAGTGACAGTAACAGGGCCACTTGAGCGAATACAGAACTCTCTCAAGTGATGTCTGCTCTTCCATTTGTTTTGGTATGCAACCATCTGTAGGCAAATGCTACAAGCAAGGCTAAAACTGGGAGTACTCGTACTAGGTACATAATTGTTTAGTCCAATAGCCACGTTAAGTGCTATTCTATCTGGTTGTTAACAATGCTTATATGATCAACGGAGATGGCTGTGATAAAGACCATGTGGTCGAGTATATAGAAATAGCATGGTGTTCTCGCATGCACAACTTTCCTATTGACTGATGAATAATTGTGGGTTAGATACTGTTGCAATTGGTACCTGTAATTAAACAATTGCACATACGAGGGTATTGTGTTAAGCGCGAGAAGTGTAAATGCACATATATGCTGCGAGCAAAAAAATGTTACCTCTCGTCTGTCAGCAGTTTGGCCATGAAATTGTACGAGTAGTACAGACAACTTATACAAACATTTTTATTATACCTTTATCCATAGGGATGGAGATGCCGCATACATATCGAAATGATTTTCAAATGCATTTTCTGGAATATACTTTTGGAATGTACTTCCCGCGAGTGGGTCTAAATAAAAAATTGAGTTTCGCAAACAAAAAAAGTCAGCCGGAGCCGTATTATCTGAAAACAGTGGTTGTCACAATGATAGCCTTGTGAGATAGTGCGTTATCGTGATGCAGACTAAATGTTTCTTTTCCACAATTCTGGTCTTTTTCGACGAATTTTCTCCCTCAAAGCCGTATAATGCCCAGAGAATACTCTTTATTTATCATCAGAACATCAAGGAAAACTGCCAGAATACCTTGACTTTTGGTTGAATTTGATGTGTACTTTTCGGTTTCGGCTCTGTTGGAAAGCGCAATTCCGAAAATTGTTGACTGGTTTGGATGTCAAACTTGTAAGCCTATCTTTCATCAGCAGCTATAATGCGTTACAATCCTTACCCGATTTAGTTTTTGAAGAAACCCATGCCTTAACTATCGCGTAAAATGGTACGAATTAAACAAACACAGCAAGTTCATCGACAGCATTCTTAATAACAAATAACATCCTTAATAACAAACTTAAATGATTGCCATGTTATTATTCCACTCCCTTCCCATTTTCCTCCACTTTATTAATGCTAATTTTAGGCAATGACGCTGATGGCCGACCAGACCGAGGAAAATCTTGCAACACATATCGATCGATTTTAAATGCACTGTGGTACCACTCACCTGCATGTATTTTTGATACTGTCGATTCATCACAAGACTGACCGACAGTGAAGGACAGCTATGAGAAAAATAATGTCTGTAAAGAGTTTTTTTTTACCATCAATTCCCAATACATTTTTAACATAGAATATATCAGTTGATAAGTCGAGCCAGCACCTTTTAAGGATGTCTGCCTGATCAGAAGACTGGTGCACAGGAAAACTCTTGGAAATCTACACCGACACTGATGAAACTTTAACAATGGCATTATAATATATTTATTGCGCCCTCCGTTTTCATTCTCAAAACTTACTTCAGCAAATGCAGGTTATCAACATTTTTGCACAGTTGGACATCTTGAAATTTGATGTTTGCCACGTATTTTCCCAGTAAAAGGCACTGGGCGGCGTTGTATGAATCGCGAGCTGTATGGACCGCATACCGACATCAACAAGGCTAGGCTCCCCAAATTCAACATTTTCGGTAATTGCGTCATGCATAAAAGGTCTTCGAATTGACGTTTTGGAAGACACCAAGTGGGTATTCTTAAATCATAGCCCTTTTCTTTTCAGAATTTAACTGAAGAAAGGTAACAAGGTCAATCATCAGCTTATCTCGTCATCCACATTAACGGCCTCCCGTGATGTGTTGTACAACGGCGTTTCCAGGCGCTATCTTATCGACATAATATGTGAGTCTACTTTAGACGCTAGTTCGACATTGCATCCCCATGAATTTTTGAGCCTTTTTCCACTTTTTTAACAATGTTTTATGGGCCACCCTCTTGCGCGAATGGTTTTATCTTATTTGGTAATCAAAATAACAAAGGCAAGCAAATAGAACATTTTCTTAAGCTTAAAGTTGTAAAATGTCGATATATACGATGCAGTAATGACTTAAACTGTCGACACTAAACCAAACATTGTCAGTCCGATGCAACGAGTCCAAACCAAAGAAGGTGTACCAAATTGCAGCTTACCTAAACAGTGACGGTGGTGCCTACTTAGTGGAGCCGCCAGTACACTCGGTGGTGCACAGGTGCCGATATTGAGCTTAATAGTCCGTCAGTCCGTCATTCATTCGCTCATTCATCCATTTATTCATTCGGC
The DNA here is from genome assembly GCA_019455685.1 of Philornis downsi. Lineage (NCBI taxonomy): Eukaryota > Metazoa > Arthropoda > Insecta > Diptera > Muscidae > Philornis > Philornis downsi. Next base: position 2,013,239 of record JAHXMU010000410.1, on the reverse strand, counting down.
CATCCATTTTCAACGGCCTGGCAATATCTTACGCTGTGTCACTCTGATTATTTTAATGTAACCGCCACTTGTGCACTCGCACACTCTGGCATTCACTCATACACACACACTCACACGCAAGAAAGACGGCACATTTGAATGGAAATCCTTTTAGATTTTCAGCTGAGTTTGAATTTTATTTGAATTCTGTTTATAGACCATTTGCATTGATTTTTTCGCTAACATCTGTGGACTCGCAAATGATGACTACGTTTGTCCGGCTGCGAATGCTTTGTTGCATTATTGTGTGGTGGACTTTAATGTCCACTAATGAGAACGTCCACCAAATGAGTGGTAACAGCTGTTCCATGTGTTTGACACACTGCCTAAAATGGAATCAATAAAATGCAGACCATATTATGTCAATTCATTTCAATACAGTAATAATAACAGTTTGACTGAATTCAAAATACCTCAAAACGATATTTACATTTGGTTTCGCAAATGATATAAAGTCTATCAAAGCTACTTTGTACGAGTATACAAAATTTTTACCACAATCCTATCGTTGGCGGTGGCTGAAATCACAAAACGCCACTCAGTCTTCTTCCCACTGTAGTTGTGGTGATACAAGGATGATATACCATTCAATTAATAAGGTATATAATTATAATGCATAATGCTTAATTAGTAACTGGAGTAAACAATCTAGATTAATTAATGCTTTAGAAACTATCAACCAAAGCTATATTTTGTATGAGCACGAGTGGAATTGAGTGTTGTGAATACCGATTTAAAGGTGGCATTAGATGATACAGGGAAACCGGTGATTTGGGAAGCAAATATGTTTGTAGTCAAATTGTTGTCGAAAGATGCCAGCAGCTATACGGCCTGCACTTTGTGCATTTTTCAGTCCTACACAGAATTATTTTGCTGGCGGCATATTAGCTAAAATTTGTAAATTCTAAACTCAAACGCTTTAAAATTATAGACGGACGGACCACTGACTTTTTAGGTTTGACAATACAGTCCATATACATCCGCCGAATTATATTTGATGCAATTGGAAGCGGCAGCTATATGGGTTAAATTAGGTAATTTGTTTAAATAATAATCAAATAATGATAAATGGGGACTGAACCCACTGAACCCACTACCTATTGCGACACTGTCGGTCGACGAATCATGGATTACAGCCGATAACTTAAATTTGGGGAAATCGTTCCTTTAATGTGGGAGATACCAGGAGAGGTATGGTAAAATCATCCATTTTTATTTTAATAACTAAGTTCAACATGATGTGTACCAAATTTTGATTGGATTCACCGCATACGTCATTTATATGGGAGGTGCGAGGTTGATTTAATTCGGAAAAGTATTATAAATCGATGTAATAGTTGGTGAGTTGCCAAATTCTTTAAAAAGTGCTCTGACATTTTTTTTTTTGCTTTTTTTTCAGAACTATGTTTACTAAACACCTGCAGCTTGCTAAATTATATTGACTGATATATTATTTAGAGCAATTGAATGAAAGATATGAATTTAGGAATATGTAGATAAAAGTATGCAATTTGTATGGGAGTTATAAGAGAAGGCCAGTACATCTGGTGGATTTTTTTTAAATCTTAGGAGCCATTATAATGCTGTACAACTGCCACAAAGTTCAGTAACTGCAGTCTTCGAATTAAGGATTACAGTGGAAAAAATAAATTTCTATAAATTGGCCAATTTATATGGGAGGTAACAAAAGGGGTGCGACAATGCTATATACGATACTTTCATTATGAGACCTTGCTGAGGAGGATACAATCATGTAAGAAATGTGAATTTAAGAATATATAGGCAAAACAGGCCATATCTATGGGAGGTACAACAAGTCTACCGATTTTCTCAAATTCTGCAAACATTACAATCAAATAGAATGGATAAAAATAGAAGTTGCTCCAGTGTGCAAAGATGGTGTTACCGGGGAAAAACTGAATTTCGGAAATTCGGTCAATTTATATGGGACGTACCAGAAGAAGTACGACGACGTAATCCAATTACAATCCCCGGATACGATCTGACAAATTTTGAAATCATGCCAGTCAGTCAACGTGTTCACTAGACAATCAGACAGCCAGACAGACAGACGACATCGCTCACAGTCATGAAACGTGCTTGGTCAAAAGATACTTGTTAGAGGCCTTCTTCTGGGTGTTACGTTTTTGCAGTATCATTCCTCCGGATGAAGGTGTAAAAATGTAGACTGCTGCAGTCTACGAATTAGGTGAAAAAGAGGAATAATTTAATTTCGGTCAGTTTACAAAAGGAAGGATTCGGCAAAGGCCTCCATATTTGTTCTAAAAAATTACCTAACCAAACTAACGACGTTTGCCAAATTTGACTGAATTTAGCACAAATGAAAAGATATAAAGCTAAAAATATGTGGGGGAAGTCGGTAATTTGATAAAGCAATTTATCAATTTTTTTTTAAATTCTAAAATTATAAATCCAAATTTAAGTTACGACAGCCAATGAATTTTGGAATTCATAGAGGTACCAGAGAGGTTGGTTGGTTGGTTGATTGGATGTAGCCGCTTACAATTTTCGACTACGATCTAGCATCTTGTTAACACTAAGCCAAGTTGTAAGAAGATTCATAAGGATTTACGACAATTACCGTGTCTACCAGCCTCACAGATGACCATGCAACTTAAAACTTAAACTTCTGAAATTATTATTAGTTTTGAAATTATTATTCAAGAAAAATTGATAGTCAATAATTTACGATGTTCACGTGAGGCCGTATGAAGACGTCCAGGATTTTTGTATTGAACATCATATAGTTTTGATTTTGAAAGGAGCCATTCCAACTCCAAAATTATTTATGGCAAATTGTGAGTGTCTTTATTGAAAAATAATAAAAATGGAAAAACGGGCAAAATCGGTAGATAAGACGTTGTATAAGTGCGATTGGGTCACGCTAGATGGCATTACAAAAATAAGATTTCGTAGTCAAAAAACTGCTCAGATAGTTGCTTGATTTAGTACTCTTTCTGAGTGCGCATCAAAGATAGACAGCAGTGAACAAAAAATACGCCATATTTTACCGTATTTTTCGATAAAGGGGGAATGCATATTATACGTCTGAAAACATAAAGAAAAAGTCAATCGTGCGCCATTTTGGCTTCGTTGATTCTGCATCGCTAATTTTGATGTCAAAATTATAGATCCCGCCAAGTGCAACAACATTTCACTTTTCCAGAGCTAAATATTACAGGGAATATTTCCAGGGAATAATCTACTATAAGCTGCACCCCTATGGCCAGACTCTTTATTTGGATCTGTATTGTGAACAATTGAACCATCTAAAGAAAATACTCGCACAGAAGTGGTCAGCTTTGGCCAATAGGAGAAGAATTGTTTTCGCACACGTAGATAGTGTCTCGCCAGAAGTTCTGAGAGCTTGATGATCATGCATTCACCTTATAGTCCTGACCAGCCACCAAATAATTACCACCTTTTCCTGTCTATGGCAAATGATTTTTCTAGTGAACAATTTACCTCAAGATGAGCTTGTGAAAATTGACGTTCCCAGTGTTTTCGAAGGTTTCCATGAGAGAGGCATAATGGAATTACCTTCAAGTCACAAGTTGGTCAAACTGTTCCATTTAGAGTTTTTTTTAATGATATTTCAAGGGTAAATCTTACTTTCGAAAAATGGTAATTTTCCCGAATTTTCTAATACTTCTACCGTGTATTAGTTAATTAACTTAGTACTTGATAGATGCGGCCAGGCAAAAGCTTCACTTTTGTAAGGAAACACGTCGATAACAAAAATTACAACTTTTCATCGGAAAAATATTACAAATCTATATATTATATACTTTTTGAATTGGTTTCTTGGATTGGATTTAACCAAACTTAAATAAATAAAGTTATCATCATTTGGATCACGAAAAAAAACTTGCAAAAAGAGAAAGTATAATATGATTACGATTGCAAATATTTTGATTTTACAAAATAGTAAAGTCCAATAAAACCCAAGATATTGCACCCTAAATACAAAAGGGGCACAACTCAAAAATTGTCAAAGTCTTCTTTTTCCCATAAACTGATTCACATTACACATCTCTAACTACTATAAAAATTTATGTCTATTATTTATGTCTATTTTTATGTCAAGTGTGTTGCTTCTGCACGATCACGGTTTTTTGCCTCTAATGAATAATAGAGAATTTTTGAGTTGTGCCCCTTTTGTATTTAGGGTGCGACATCGTACAACGTTGAAAGAAAGCTTCTTCCTTAATAAAAGACATAAGTCAACGAATCGTCAAAACATCATTTAAGCTCATTTTCCGGAAAAGATTTCAGTTCTCGTGGTGAATTCTCTTTTATTTCTTCCACCACCGGAAAACCGGTGCCTTGAAGTGGTAATATGAGTTTTGGAACGAGAAGAGAGTCAGCCAAAGACATATCAGGTGAATACAGTGGTATTCGATAATATTTTCTGCGTTTTTGGCCAGAAATTTATTTACAATGGCATTATTGTGGATTATGTGTGGATTATCGTAGTGCAAAATGCATAAGTTTTCTTTCCACAAATCTCGCCCTTTTCGATGAATTTGCCCTCTTAAACTTTGCACAATGACCAAGTGATATCCCTTATTTACCGTCTAACCTTCTGAAAAGAATGCTGTTGAGTGCGCAAGACTGCAATAATTTAAGAAAATAGTCAAATTTACTTTGACTATTGATCGTTTTTGTTTGGATTTTTCAACGATCTGATGATGGTTCCCGGTACTTTTTCGACAACATTTATATCCTCATCCCTATGAATAAGATTATATGAACATTTGTATTTCGAAGGTCGGTAATTCACCAATACGATTTCTCATATAAACCCAAAGAATACCAAATTAATTTGCATAAAATTTTATCTACAAAGATAGCGTTTAGAGTGGATGTTTACACTGAGAATTCCTAACTACGGCCATCTCTTGCTTAATAGCCTTACTATGTTTTAGTACTTAGTAGTGATTCAAACCAAATCGTCGGTAGCATTGCCAGTTCACAATTTGGTTTCATTGACATCCGGTTCATCTCAACGAGTTAACTACGCAAACAGCTCCAATATTTGAAGTTGCTTAAAGAAACATCCAGCTCATTTTAATTTTCGATTATTGGCTTTGGGAATGTTATTCAATTAAATTACTGTTAGTAACTAATAAAAGCAATTGTAATACTAAAATAACAGCGATATTATAGTTATGTTTTAGTACCTTCGTGTTGGTATAGAGATTAAGCACCGGCATGTCAAATAAATATTTTCCAATGCGCTCATCGCAAATAACTACAATGGGAATTGAAAGTAGGCAACTACTTTCTTTCTTCCGAATCGTGCTACGGTGTAACAGTGACTGTCAATGGGACCGTTATTTGAATATATTGAAGGAGTTTTTTTTTGCCCAGAACTGCTCCGAAGACGTATCCACAAGAGATGTACAAAACTAAACTAAGGATTTTAACTGAATTGAAGCATTCCATTGAAACAATAATTGAGGCAATCCCGCAATGAATAATTTTCAGATCAGGTGTCGCATATGCGTGAATGAGCATGGAGGTCATTTACGGTCTATCATCTTCAAAATCAATTAGATATATATGAAATAAAACTTGAATTTTCTATTGAATATTCTATTTATTGATTAAAAAAGAAAGTTATTTTTAAATTTTTTATTGTCGTGTATTTGGTGTGCCACCCGGTATAAATGCAATGTGTAGAGAAAAGCATAGTTAGAATATTCCGATTTAGATCAAATAAGCATCGTTTATTTACTGTCGGCAGCCGTAAATTATGCGCTCGTGCTCGGAAATTCTCTCAGCACCAGTAAACCAAGCACATACTTTCCAGGATATAAAAACAAATGGAGTTGAAAATGTAAGAACTTATGTCAAATGCATGGTTTTGGAGACGCAGAATTCATATGCACTCTCCCAAATTTATCAGCTATGTATATTTTAAGAAATTTTGTTAAGTAGCGCAACTTTTCAATTTTTGTATTCGGGTATTTTTTATAAGATATAGCGAAAAGAAATCTATAATTTTTCTAGCTGATGGCATTTTTAATGTGATTGCTTGCCTCAGAAGGGAAAATACGCCACATTTTCTAATTTTCTGCGATAAAGGCCAGTCAGGTGACAGAAAATGTCAGTATTGTTTATGGTGCTGATACTGTAATAGCAACTTCGATTTCACTGGATACAATAGAAGGCATATACAGGGTGGCGCAATAGAACGTGCATATTGCATCATCTTTTTTTGCGGGGTAGAAAATGCGCGGGCGGGGGGCACCTACATCGTTGAGTTGGCGGGCACATGGAGTTTTAGTCGCTATGAATCAATTCGACGGAAAGCGTCGCGCATTTTGTGCTGAATATGAACTACGGCGAATTAGTGAAGCTCCGAGTGCTAATTTAATTAAAATATGGGTAAAGCGTTTTGAAGAGACCGGTTCAAAATTTGAACCACAAGCAAATGGTCGACCAAGAACATCTAGAACCGAAGACAATGTTGAGAGAGTTATGGGGTCAGTACGAGGAAATCCACAAAAGTCGACTCGCAAGAGATCGTCTGTCTTACAATTATCGCGACGAAGTTTGCAACGAATTTTAACATTGGATCTTAAACTGCATCCATATAAGCTGCAATTAACACAAGAATTGAAAGAGCCTGACTTCATAGCAAGGCTCGCATTTGCTAATGAAATGCTTAATCGATTTTCCAATTTTGACAATATCCTTTTCTCTGACGAGGCTCATTTGCTTATGAATGGGTTCGTAAACCGTCAAAATTGTCGTTACTGGTACAGCGAAAATCCCAAAATCAAACATCAGAAACCATTGCATAGTCCTAAAATGACAGTATGGGCAGCAATCTCTGGCAGAGGAATAATTGGTCCTTTTTTCTTCGAAAATGCGCGGGGCCAAAACGTCACTGTTAATACGGAACGCTATGTTGAGATGTTGGATGGATTTTTGGCTCCAGAAATTGAAAATTCAAGAATAGTGAATTCCAGAACTTGGTTCCAACAAGATGGAGCTACCTGTCACACATCAAATGACTCCATGGCGGTGGTGAAGCAGACGTTCCCTGGCAGACTGATTTCGAAAAGAGGTGATATCCCATGGCCCCCACGTAGTCCAGACTTGACGCCTCTTGACTTTTTTTTGTGGGGATACCTCAAACACAAAGTCTACAGTAATAATCCAAGAAACATCGTTCAGCTCAAGGAGAATATCCGTGGTGAAATGGCAGCCATTACACCAGTATTACTGAAGAAAGTTTTCAATAATTTTCGTTTACGGTTAAAGGAGTGCCGTCGTAGAGAGGGTCACCATTTATTGGATTTATTGGATTTATTTTAACCATAAATTTTGTATTTATTTTTTAATCAATTTTTAAATATGCACGCAAAACTCCACGAGTCGAATTTCCACATATGAGTCGCTGCTAAATCACAACAAAATAGATCAATTTCTGAAGCGGATAGCAGCATGTGATGAAAAGTATATCACTTACGACAACTTCAAATGAAAAAAATGGCATCAGGTTATCAAGAAAACGATGTATATTTGAGCTAAATTTTGAACTCTTCAATATCACGCAAAAAAAATTGGATTTTGTTTATTTTATTCAGTTTAATGCAGTCGCAGTTCCTATAGCGCAATTTTCCGTAAAACGTATTCTAGAGTGCAAAAGACATGCATTGACGTCCAAGAGTGGAAATGAACCATTTATATCATACAGTGTTTAATGGCACCACTCTCGCAATACGAATTGTTATTGAAAATAAGAGAGAGAGATATGAGAGGAGAATGTGGAGGATGTGGAGTTTTGACAAAACAACATATTTCAGAAACATTAATTTTACAGTAAAGCAAAAAACAAAAATATAACATCGTGTCAAACTTTTGGGTACATATTTGAAAAGATATGAGTAGCTGCTACAGATAAGTAATGATGTGCAAACAGTTTCCACTTTGAAATTTCACTTTAGTGTTAACGGTTTTTAGGAAAGTTATTTTGCCAAAACAAAAACAAAAGCACATAAACAGAAATAAAATTTCCTATTTTCATAAAATAACTTATATGAATATAAAATATTGACAGAAGCCCGTAATTGCAGTAAGCGCCGAAAAAAGAATATGAAAAAAATTCTCGCAATTTCTGTTTTTTAAGATTTTTTATTCTCAATTTTTTATTTATTTAATTATTAACCTAGTTATTAAAATATTACTTAATTATTATTTAATATATACTTACATAATACTTAATTAATAGATATGCAGCACTGGAGTAAGCGCTGCAGATGAACATTTTTTAAATAAAAATTGCTATTTTTTTTCAAAATTTTTTGTATTCTTTCAACAGTACAGATATGTGTCACTGAAGTAAGCGAAGGAGGAGAGCAATTTTTCTTTTTATTTAATATTATATATACTTTATATAAGAAACAAGCTTATTTCTTCATACTCGTATGAACTGTTATTTATTATGTATAAAATAGTAGATATCGACAGAGATGCCGAAATTATTTTCAGAAAATTCGCTTAAATTCTTGCTTTTACTTTAATTATTTATTTTTATAACATTAGGAGCGTAAGTAAGTTCTAACTGTTTTTTTACAAAAATGCAATTTTATTATGAAAACAAGTTTATAAATTTATTCCTATCGTTCTGGCAAAGCTCGAAATCCGTCACAGTAAAACTGTTCATCTTTTGAGACTTCCCAGCGTTTCCAGGTAGGTTTTAACGGACTTGGCCACGTAAGGCCGAGTGTTGTCATGCTGAAGAAGCTCGGCTCAGTCGCATTAATTTAGTCGATACCGATCCCCAGTTGCACTTGGTTTCAATATCCCGTAATAAATAACACCGACCTGGTCCCAACAAATACAGAGCACAACCTTCGCAGCGTGAATATTCGGCCATGGCTTTCTTTTCTTTGGATTGCTGTAATGAATCCATTTTTCATTACCTATTACAATACGATGAAGATAACTCTCCTTTTTTGTCGCTGAAGCTGTTGATCACAGGCGAAAAAACGACGCTCAACGTCCCTTGGCTTCAACTCTTAAGCAACCCAAGTTCCTTGCATTTGAATCATTCCCAACGCCTGCAATTGCTTGGAAATGGCTTGGCGGGTAACTCATAATAATGAAGCAAGTTCTACCTGCGTTTGACGCGGATCCCCATCAAGCAATCCCGTCTAGTCAGTGTCTTCAAAAGTTTTTCGTCTTCCTTCACGCGGACGGTCCTTAACATCAAAATCAATCTTGGCACGTTGTTTCACTTAATGCAGCATCTCCATAAACGTGTTGAAGCTCTCGATGAGCTTTAGCCGACGTTTTCTTTGATTGAAAGAAAAAAATCAATACTTCCTGCATATAACGATTATTTGGCACAAAATCATACATATTCACACAACCAATAGAATATGACGTCAAGAGAAAATCACTATTGTGTCGAGGTGGTATGTTTACCATATGCCTAAGCTTGGCTTATGACGTTTAGGTTAAGGCAGAATCGACTAGCACTTACATCTGGCGCCATATATTGGTTAACAGCGAGAACTTAGATGCGCTCCTAATATATTAGGCACCTAATACATAATATCGGGAAATAGGGAAATTCCTAATTTGGGCCCTCTGATTGTTATTCACTTGGGAGTAAACAGATCCCTAAACAGAATTTCCCAAGCAGCTCACGACTTACGGCCAGTAGGTAACTTCTGCTACTGAAAAACAACTCACCACCCTAGTGGTCGTTGGCAGCCCCAACACTAGGATCGGATGCAGTGGCGTGATAAGCCGCTCATCTTAAAAAATGTTATCATGAAAATACCGAAGAAAATAATGAAACGAACCCCCCTAAATGTTGACGACCCCCTCAAACGTTGTAAGGGCAATGATTTAAGGATATGCACCTGGAATATCCGCACTCTTTACAGAGAAGGTGCCTCTATCCGATGTCCTCGATAGGGAAATGTCCTCGATAGATATAAAGCTGACATTACCGCCATACAGGAGATGCGATGGACAGGACAAGGATGTACTCGGCTTAAAAACTGTGACATTTACTATAGTTGCCACGCAGAAAGACTTGAGTTCGGATGTAGATTTGCTGTGGGAAAGAGACTGAGACACCTTGTCTCACTTTTTAACCCTATTAGTGACCGTGTAGCCACTAACCGCATCGAAGCGAGATATCTTTTATCTCGTTGATCTGTACACATGCCGACGGAATAGGAAGACGAGGAGACCAAGAACACATTTGGTTCTACCTGTCTTGTTATATGGCGCAGAATCCTGCATTATGACGCAAACGGGTGAATCAGTAAAATAGAAATACTCCGGAAAATATATGGATCCATCATCGCTAACAGAGAGTATCAGCGTCGCATGAACAATGAGCTGTATGAGCTATATGCCGGCATCGACGTGGTTAAACGCATTAATATATAGCGTTTGCGTTGGCTGGCTCCTGTTGTGCGGATGAACCCAAAAGCTCCGACATGGAAAGTTTTCGACAACGAACTCGATGCGACCAAAACTCCGTTGGAAGGAGCAGGCTTTTGAAATACTGTCGAAGCTTGGTGTGACGAATTGGAGGAAAAGCGCACAAGATTAAAGCGCTTGGAATTATTTTCTACGGGCGGCGTATTATATAGATAAGAATGTCTATTCCAGTCGCTACCTATGAAGAATGCTGTGTACAAAGGCAAAAAAGAGTATGAAGTGCACAATTAATTAATAAAGATAACCTTGCGATTTCAGGTTTATGAACTTTTGTGATATCCATTTACTGCTTTCAAAACCGCCGGTCTGGCAGGGGTATCAGCTGTTAAATACCCGTCATATGTAGTGTTATTTATTTAGTGAAAGATTTGGCATTTACGAATAAGGATCGTTTAACAAAAATAGTCAGAACTTACTACAAAAGTGGTGATTCAAACGCCCTTCAACACGCTCGATTTTGGCTTTGCTGCATGAAAAGTTTCCAGAAAGCGTAATTTTACGTTCTGGCGACGTCAATTGGCCACCAAAATCATGCAATTTGACGCACATAATCCCCAAACGTGCCGCCCGAAATATGGAAAAAGTGGTTGAAAACTACTTCAGTAGGATTCACTGCTGCAACCAATCCAGAAACGGACATTTAAATGGCATTGTATTTCACAATGGCAAGGTCCAATCATTATAATGAAATAAAAGTTTTATCGAAATCATAGCTTTATGTGTGTTTAATTTAACTTTACTGGATAACCCTGTATAAAAATCGGATACAGGTGGTTGAGTCACTGACAGTACTACCCTAAAAGATGGGCTATTTTCCAAATTGTATTTTTGAGTAAATCTTCATTTAGAAATAACGCCCATAGGCTATGAAAAATAGTCCAGAATAATTATGAATGAGTGTCAGTTAAAAAAAAAAAAAAATAACAAGTCTTTCTTTTTTGGTGATTTTTCGTGTCCACGCCGTTTTAAGTCGATTGAAGAGATTCAATGTGAATCACATCGCGCTCTGAGGGCCATAACGGTACGTAACTATCATGGTGAATAACAGTGACAGCATCAGTGGGTTACTGTCTATCACGAAATTGTCATACACTTTAGGATAGAAATAAAATAAGGGTCGCTTATGCAATACAGGCATTTGAATCTTTGATCTACTAATGATTCTAAAATGAGGTTTGGTACATGTTTCAGTGGGATAGAAAGAAATATGTCCTAACACAAAGTGGTCGGTGATGCGCTCACAATTTTAGAATATAATCTCCAAATTGTCATATGGTATGATAGTTTATGATTAGCTCCATTCATACAACAGGTAGGTTTTAACGGTTGTATCTCATAAACCATATGAGATATGAATGTTACACATATTACATGTGCTACTAGCATAGAAGAAATACCGCCAATTAACATTAGTGTCGCGTGTCCTTAATAAGATCGTAACAACAATTATTAACAGGAGATTATCAAAGTTGGTTATTATTTGAAAAACTATTATATAAGCAAAAAATATGAGATTTGATATATCTAATACAAGAGGTGAAACCTGGTTGGCGACAAGACCGATGCGATGCATCTTTATAAAAAATTAGTAATACTAAATTATCCACCAAATCAGATTGGACTGGAAATACATTGAGCGATTAGTGCCTCACATAGTTCATTCAAACCGGCTCCCGTTTTCGTAAGAAGTTGGTCATTGTTACAGTTGTGCGCTTATAGAGAGGCTTTAATGATTAAACGTGCGGTACAGTGCCAAATCAACAGGTATTTCACATTTTGAGCGTTGTTAAGCTCGAAGTGTTAAGTTTGCTTTTCGCTTTATTTTATGTGTTAGTTCGATTTTTATACTAGCATATCATCTTGACGCATTGTTTAGTACACGCGACTATCGTTCGCATAATCGTGGAATCAATCCCCGATACAGCCATCTCTCAAGTAGTCGAGTTACAGACAAGTCTAGTAATTGCTTCTCAAATTGTGACATTCGAAATCGTCGTTAAATTATAGTTCTCGTTGATTGAGTCCAAAAATAAAATCCATGTAAGCTTACTGAATGCGAGACACCAGTCCATATCTCATTCACGGGATTTTTTCAAGAGATTTTGTTTTGTTATATCATTCATCCGAAGGAATGAAGCTACGCATCATTTGAAATGTAACGTGCAGAAAGAAACGTCTGAAACATCTTTTGACCAAATGTTTGGCTTCACTAAGGGGATCAAAATTTGGCACATCTTAAACTTTAGTCAGATCGTACCCGCGGATAGTAAGTGGGCCATATCGATCTATCTCTTTTGGTACCTCCCGTACAAATTGACCGAATTTCAGAAATTCAATTTTTTGCCTATAACTTCGCATTGGTGTAATTTAAATTTTGACTTTGTTTAAAACGCTCAGCAGAATTCAAAAATTCGAGATAATAACCACGCCCGTCCTAGTACCTTCCATACGGGTTGGCCGATTTTTCGAAATTCAATCTTTCCTCTGTAAATTCTATTCGATAAGCTGCAGCAACCTGAGTTTTTGTTTAACATATGTATATACTTTCAAGTCTCTATTAGCCATGAGAAAAATGTACCAAGTAACAGCGCACCTTCTGGTACCTACCATGTACGTGACAGATTTAATCGTTGTATTCTTATTTTCATATTTTTGATTCAGCAACACAAAATTCAGTCAAACTTGATTCACATTTAGGGTTTGCTAAAGCATGGACCTATGAGTGAAAATTTAGTGCATTGTCACGTTTATTCTAACCTCTTCTAGTAACAAAACTTATCTGTATACAATCGCAGACTAGTAAGGAATAACCCGCCAGGAATATATGATCCTGTAACTAAACTACACGTAGATGCTTATTGTTGTAAATGAATCAGAAATTATAAAAAAATTTTGTTAAACAATATTAATACTGAGATGCAAGACCATAATTACAATGAACTTATTTTTGAAGTGCTCTAGAAGTTTATAATGGTTTCAATAAGAAACATACCAGGAAAGAGAAACTTACTAGGATAGAGACAGACAAGTGTACACCAATGTTACATCATTCGATGTTAATTTTGGATACTCAGAATCAACTTAAATAATCAGCTCTCTTTGTGATAACAATGTGAATAGTTAAACGTTATAAATTTAGATCTGTCGTGCAGTCATTATTAATTTCCAATTACATGAAACTGGTTCTTACGTTAATCCTCAAGAAATTCAAAATCATTACATTTTTGGGACTATTGTAAAAATCTGTCTTTTTAATGATTGTAATGAATGTAATGATGGATTGTACATTAATTACGGGGATTTTCGACAGGAAAACAGATTTCGAAGCGACAGAAGTTTTCGATATTCTGGTAAATATAGCTGTGTAAAATCTAAACGCAATTTCTTTATGTTACTGTTACAACATGACATTATCTATATTTTATAGATATGACCGTCTGAATACAGAGTAGGTCAGAAATAATTTCTGAATGCTTTTAAGAAATTAAATGTTAGTTTTTTCAACACAAAGCCATACTTAAAACACTTAAAAAAAACCGATTAACGAAGCGAAAAAAATCGGTTAAGACAATTGTTCGAAATCAGCGACTTTGGCAGACCCGACAAACGGTTTCAAAGAAAAAATTCATTTCGGGTTTGAACACCCTGTTCATATCTTTCAAACAGTTGCACTGAATTCAGCCACATCATGCCTGTGGTAAGCAGTGCTCAAGTAACGGAAATGATCCGCATTGCCACAATCCTTTTCATGCCCTCCATATAAATGACAGATTTAACTCATATACTGTTGGGTTCATCCTTCAAGCTGTTGCACTGAATTAAACCAAATTTAGCTCGTTTAATTTAGCTCATGCTCCAATACCAATTTGGTAGGTTGAGTAACTTAAATTTTTATCAATTGTATACAGTAAAATTTGATTCGTAAATTGTGAACACATTGACGAAATAACACGCCCTACTTGGTACCTCCCATACAAGTTATTTAATTTAACACGGTTATTCGTACATTCATATAAATTTTCCTAAATCCAGTATAACTTAATTCTGCGAATGGAAATTGGGCTTTTGCAGCTTAACCAAATTAGCTGAAATCAATGATGTTCCCAAATTACTAGGCATTGATAATTAACTCCGATTTGTTATATAGGTGTGAATATTGACAATAATAACTTTGGAGTGGTGGGTGAGTTTATCTATCTCGGCTTCACTTTAAATAAAACGAATGATATCAGCATGGAGGTTAAGAGACATTATTTTTACCTACTTTATTATGTTATGACAAAAGCGGATGAATCAGTGCTGAGAGTATTCGAGAATAAAACACTACAGAAAATATATAGACCCATCATCGTTAGCTTCGCATGGGCTGTATGAGTTATATACCGATATCGACGTGGTAAAGCGTATCAATATACAGAAATTACGTTAGCGTTACGTTAGTTAGTTACGTTAAGAGGCGCAGAAGAGGGTGAACAAAACTCCGCCGGAAGGATCAGGCTTTTGAAATAGTATTAATATTGGAAATTGGAGAAGAAGCGCAATAGACTGAAGCGCTTGATATTAGTTTTTACATGTGGTGTATAATAGATAGCGATATTCTAGTCGCAGTTTAACCAAGTAAGTAAGTCATAAATTTGCTTTTTTCATTGTGCATTATGATATCATAGTGGTAACTAAAACATCACTACTATGAACTTACGTGTTCAGGTTCAATATTAGCAAAAGCGAATAATTGTCTTGGATAACATTTTCTATAACAATAACTCTCATTTTACTACAAGTTTAAGGTATTTCTAAAACAGCAAAGAAAGATCGTGCGTGTTTTTCAGTTTTCCTTTGTGAAGCAAAATTACATTATCCGTATATTGATTAATTCCGATTTTTGATGTACCCAATAAGATTTCCAACTTCATATTTACTGTTAATATTATTATCACCTCACAGACAAATACGTGTGGACATTTTTCATATAACATTACATGAATAATTACAAACAGGAAATGCTGTGAATACAAACAACGAACGACGAATCGGAACGTTTATCGATACAATGAATTTTTTCAATTTATTATCTCCATTATGTTGGCGACAGCAAAAATGAATTGCAAAGGAAATCACTTTGTTGGCCAACTGTTGCCCCGCTTGTTGTCTGTCACTCGGACTCTGTCAACGCGTTGTCAACTTTTGATACCCTCCGACGTGATACGCATTTAAAAGCCATAAATCTCTTTACTTTAACTCAAAATATCTGCGCGCACCAAACTTATTACAACAAACAAACAAAAAGCAAAAAAAAAAAAAAAAATCTGTCACAAATTATATTTTCGCCCTAACCTCAGCCATTGTTACACTCCCTCTCACGTGCATGCACACATACTCGTTCTGCTACACATTCACATACACTGACATCCTGATTTGCACAGAATTCCATTAGTTAAATAGATCGGATCGCATAGTTGCTGACAGTTGACACATCAGGAGTGCGAATGCAAGTCTGTGTGGCTGTGTGACGTTGACAGGGGGAAGTGACTGCTTCAGCGTTGTTGTTCTTACTTCCACCCATTTCCAGGTTCAGGATACCAACAAAGCAGATACCAGATAAAACTGGTACTAACTTCCTAATTGCTTAATGCTAACAAGAAAGCAAACTGGTGTCAACGTTACGTATTTAGGTATCCCCACAAATATTGACATACTCGTAAGTGTGTATGTACTAAATATATATGTAAACACACACATGGCCATAAATATGCCCTCATGATGTGGGAAACCGCCATGTAATGCTCATACTCATTTGCACACACTGATGCATGAATTTCGTTACTAAGTGTGTAGGAGTTCCAGAAGGCCATTCTGATACGCGGCGGCAATTTACGTGAAATTTTTGGGAGAAACAGCGTGCCAACATATTTATCGTGTAGTGAATGATTTCGAAGAAAGAGGGTCTGTGACTGATAGGGCCAAGCATGGACCACAACGTGCTGCAATATCGGCTGAAAACATTACTGCTGTTCAAGAAAGTGTTCAGAACAATCCATCATCCTCAATTCGACGCCGTGCTCAGTAGCTTGGTCTTCAAAGAACAACTTTGGCTACAATTTTGCTCAAGGATTTGCATTTGTTTCCATTCAAGATTCAGTTGACATACGAGCTTCTTCCACAAGACCATTTACGCCGTCGTACATATGCCAATAGGATGTTGCAGGTCGCCCATAACAACCCCGATTTTCATGAAAAAATCATAATGAGTGACGAGGCGGATTTTCATTCAAATGGATATGTGAATAAACAGAATAGTCGGTTCTGGGCAATGGAAAACCCTCAAATTATTCATCAGTCACCTTTGCATCCATTAAAAGTGACAGTCTGGTGTGCAATTTGGTCATGAGGAATCATTGGACTTTACTTCTTTGAAACTGAAAACGGCGTAACGGCAACTGTAAATGGGGAGCGATATCGTGATATGATTGAAAACTTTTTAACGCCACAACTGGATGCTTTGGGCTTGATTAATATGTGGGGCCACATCGCATACTGCCAGGATTACAATGGAATTACTGCGAGACCTCTTTCCACAACAAGTTATTTCAAGAAATGGCGATGTTGATTGGCCTCCATGGTCGCCTGATTTGACTGCTCCGGACTTCTTTTTGTAGGGAAAAGCAAATTTTTTACAAAAAAAAAAAAAAAAAAAAAATCAGAAAAGCTTGAGCAACGCAAACAAAATATTCGTGATGCAATTAATGAAATACCGCGTGAAATGTTTGAGAATATAATGAAAAATGTGTTCAAAAGGGCTCATATTTGTGAGGCTAACAGAAGCGGACATCTATCTGATATTGTATTTCATACATAATTGCCGACATTAGATAAAACATTTATCAATATAGGATCCATTCTCTTTCATTTAATCAAAAATTATAAACAAAAAAAGTAGTATTCCTTCCCGACGGTCACCCTGTATTTCAGCAGTCAGTTTCGCCATTCGTATGGAACGGATAACATTTTATTAATGTAATCTTCAGGTGCGTTAATATGAAATTCACCTCAGGACGGTTGACAATAACAATAACAATAACAATTATAGGTGGAGTGATGAATGTTACTTCATTAAGGAACTCAAATAACATTTCATATACCAGCATCATTTGAAACGGTAAAAATCTTTTGACAAAATGTGTTTCAGGGCTTCCTAAGTACATTGAGTGACCTCCGTTGGCTTGGCGTTTGGTTGGATGGTAGATACTATAAAAATGTAATATCAAATTTGACGCAGACTAATATTTTGCTAAATTATAATTACGAATTGTAGATGGGCCTCCTGTGCCTTCTCTCCAAATTATCTGATTTACCCAAATTCATCAATAATTCGTAGAATGCAACAATTTAAGATTTTTCTATACTCTAAGCGTATAAGGCTTAGTAAAATTTGAAAAATGTGATCAAATTACACTTCTTCTAGCACTTTCCATAAAAATAAACGATTTAACTCTAATATTCCTAGCTTAGTTACGAGAACGAAAATGAACTGCATTGCCTTGACCATTCCAGTACCTCCCATACAAATTGGCTGGTTTGTCAAAATGTAATTTTCCTTTGTAAAGTAGAATTCAATGACAGTCATACTTTAACTGTTCGTTGTATTCAACTATAATGTTTGGTAAAATTTGGAAAAATAGATCGGATATCCCACCATTTTTATTGCCTTCTACATAAATTATCAAATTTAGTCTATATGTTCCCAGATTCATTTTTTTCATTCAAATATATTACATTTAGAATAATTTTAGATGCTATATTTGACAACATTTAACTTCTCGCCTATAACTTACAATTAATGCACCGATTTCATTTAAATGTTGGTCAATCGTAACACTTAATATTACTGGCGATTGTGAAATATCGTTTATATAAACTGACCGATTTTTCAAAATAATGCTTAGTGAAATATATAAAAACAACTGATTAACTACACCCATACGTTTTTTGATTCCTATCTTTAATTCAGTTGTACTAAATTCAGTCACATTTGAATTCAGGATTTACTAAGGAAAAATCCGTGAATAAAAATGGACCTCATTATAGCGATGGTGCTTGTGCCATTGAAAAATCCAATAATCAAAACTCTCGTTAATGTCATCCATGAACTAAAAGCAGGTATTTCAAATTGATAATTTGAGTTCTAGAAAGAGTAAAAATCAAAAGGAGCTGGGTGATTATATTGGAGTTCAGTTGAGCAAACCAAAAATTTATTAACATTGGCAGTCTTTTGAAGTGGTGCCATATCGTGATGCAAAATTCGTGAGTTTTTTCGACGACGTCTTATAACGTATAGTAATATTATTTATTTACCGTCTGATCTTATGGTAAGAATTCCGAATGCACATCACCGCAATAATCAAAGCGAGCAGTCAGCATTGATTTGACTTTGATCGACTTTTACTTACTTTTCGCAAATTTACTTCTCTTTACCTGTCAGAATATATTAAGGTCTTTTGAAACTAGTTGAATGGCAACACGTTTTTTACAGTCATGTGAAATGATACGAATTGATTCGTGGAACACAGAATGATCAGCATTTATCTCTCATAAACTTCTGTTGAAGGCCTTGATGTTTGGCCAGAGCGAGGCAAATCTATAATCATATCTCGATCACTTTTAAACGCACTATGCTGTTCTTGTGCTGTTCTGTTTTTGATAAAGCCGATTTATCGTAAGCTTTCTATAACAATTTTATTGACTTAAAACACGAAATTCTTGTGACAATTTCTTTCTTCAATATTTTTATCCATTGTAACAAAAAACAAATTTATACTTCAAATGAACTGATAGGATCGAGCACGGTAAACAAACTAACTGGCAGGTGCGCGTCAACATAGACTGCATTTCTGGCAACTTAGCTGTAGAATTTTGACAAAATTTTAAACAGTTCTTAAAGGGTTTTTGAATGATCAATTCTTTATATTTTATTGGCATAATACGTACGTTTCAGTTGTTTAAGTAAACTGATTATTAATATTTGAAATTTGTGTCAATTTACTTAAGAAATCGTTTGGTCGACCTTCGTTACTACTATTGTTCTATTTGATGCAGTAATCAATGGCATTCTGTACACACATACACATATAAATAAATATTTACCTATGTGGATAAAAATTGCATTTGCATTTCTGGTAGTGAAGAAGGCTATGATGGACTGAATGAATAGCTATTGGCATTTATTACAACTTTAATTGTTCTGGTTCGTTTCAAAATTGTACTGAAGAGAAGCGTTTTGTTATGTTTATGTGAATACAAAATATGTGGAACATTTCGCAAAAGTATTGATTTTTGTGTTCTCTGTTTTTTTTTTATTTCTTCAAAAATTTGTTATTCTGTTCGCTTTGTTCTATTTCAAATAAAAAAATCGATCAAATCGGCCTGTTAAAAGAAAACGTTCCTTTTCTTTTCATTTCACAAATGATGAAAATAAAAAATACACATGCGAAGGTGATATTAAAATAATAGAAGTTGTACTTAAATGAATTCACATAGCAATACTTCGCTACTTTGTAATGCATATTGAATATTGAGTATGTACTGTACCGAACTGAATTTGTGTTACATGCAATTCACTGAGTCATGAACGACGTATTTGGCAATCTCTTATAATGTACATGAGATGGGTTGACTCTACCTCGCATCTATTAACTACCATCATGAATAACTGCTACATTTGTTAAAAAAAAACTGAAAATGCTTATTAGTTCCAAGCTGTGTTTAGTCCCTGTGAGTGGACAATTTTTGTCCTAGTTGGGAAAACAAATGACATCAGTAATTGCTGTAAGTCATGTCGGTACCTCTGTCCCTTTTTTCACTGTTTTATCGTTCACAACTCAAAATTTCTAAAAACTACCTTCTATTGCGCCACTACCTTGTAAAGGAATGCTTTACCCTAATTATATAAACCTTGATTCAAACATTTGGGTATGGATGATTTCATTCTGTAGCAAGCCTGTGTCATATTATGAATATATGTATAGGTAGTGCACCTATAATTTCATGAGTAGTCTTTCACCCGGAGGGATGAAGGTATATATATTTTATATGGCAAAAATAGCACACTCAAAAGGAAGCTTTTAAAGTATCTTTAATCTTTTGCTTAGCATTTTATTTATATTTTTAAGTCGATTGAGTCGCCTTCAGTTGCCTCGCATTCAAACTGACCGATTTTCCGAAATTCAATTTCCTCCCTGTAAAATCCATATCCGTAACATGGTATCAACTCAAATTTGTGTTCGTTGCACACGATAAAATCTAAAAAATCGACCGATTAACTACTCCACTTCTTACATCTCCCACACAAATGACCGGTTTAACTTATATTTTCTTACCTCCAATCAGTTGCACCAAATTCGACCAAGTTTGCTATATTCCTCGCGTTTGCTAAATTCCGATTTCAGAATGAAAAGAGAGCATATTATAATTACCTCCCATTCTGGTACCTTGACCGATTTATTGAAATTTTATTTTCCATTGTAATCTCTAATTTGCAGCCTGAAGTTATTTAAATTCTCGTCCGTGAAAAAATCGATACGGCCTCCATATAAATCAATTTATTTAACTTACATATTTCTAAATTCGTATCGTTCACATCACGCATTTAGTATTGCGAATGACATGTCATGCCTCTTAGAGTACCACATATACAAATTGGCCGACTTAGAAAAAATCTGTTTGAAATGTAAAGTACATTTGGACGAAAAGTGTTACGTAAATTTTTAAGTCGATTGACCGATGTTCGTCATGATGACGTCCAGAATGATAATTGTCGTAAATCTAGAAACTCCTTCAAGCTTTTCATAGATTAGCATCTTGCTGTACCGTTGCAGGCCATTATAAATGGCATACATTAACTCATACAAATTAGCCGATTTTCTGAAATTCAGGACTTTCCCTGTAATTTCTGGAACGTCCGTACTCTTTACAAGGAAGGTGAGGGACAAGGATACAGTAGGCGTAAAAATCACAGCTGCCATGGAGAAAAGCAAGAATTCGGATGTGGATTTATTATGGACAAGAGACTTCTACATCTTTTCTCGCGGCTTAGACCCATAAATGATCGTGTAGTCACTATCTGAATCAAGTAGACATATCTTTTCTTTACGCTAATCTGCCACAGAAGAAGAAAACGATGAGACCAAGGATACATCCTATAAGTGCTTAGAAGAAGCAAATGACAGATGCTCTGGTCATGTCCCAAAATTGTAAAGAAAGGTGTTCCTAGTCCAATAGTCGGATAATTCAACCTACATGGCAACAGTTTCGAAATCAAATTCAGATTGCGGCGCGTAAGATGACAGTATGCGAAACTACATTCCCGTATAAAGGCGCATATCAAACAATGTGGCTATCTTCCGACCATAATACGGTGAACCAGATAATAGATACAAGGTATGCTTCTAGTGTCACGGACGTGCGTGTAATGCGCGATGCTACTTGGACTTGGATCACCACTTGGT
>JAHXMU010000410.1:1814730-1991189 GCA_019455685.1 Philornis downsi | reverse complement strand
TCTACCAAGCTCTCTCAACTATTATAATGAAACGTCCTTATGCTACCGAAAAACTGCGCTCAGACAACCCGTGGTATGATGAAGAATGCCGCATAGTTGTATGCATGGCAACGTTATAAGATGCGGAAGAAACAGTTGTGGAAAGAGCAGGACAGTGAGGATATAGAAAGGTACAGGGATAGTGGTAAAGTTCGAAAATTCCTCCTGTGAGGACAATGTTGGAAATCTGATCACAGATACGCAGAGTGTGTGGAGAGAGCATTTTTACAAGCTCTTAATTTCGGATGGCAGCAAGAGTGAAGAAATCACCACAGTTACGTATAACGGCATAAATTGCCAATTCCGAGCCAAAACGATATCAAAATACGATGAAGAGGTAAACAGAATGAATCAGCTCCCAAATATGGGTTGGCCGAGGATTGCATACACGAAAATTTGAATTTGATTATATTATGTCCTGCATTTAAAAAAGGTGATCCCAGTGTGTGTATCAACTATTGCAGCATCAGTCTTTTAACCTTCGCTTTTAAGGTTCAGTTAAGAGTGACATTTTTACGGCAAAAGCTTATTCTTGCTAACATGATTAGTGTAAAGGGCCCGTCACATAAGATACGTCGCGTCCGTTGCGGCAACGTGTTTGACTGACAGCTGAGTTGATTGCATATATTTTAATGAAGATCGTCACATTGACGACGTATGCGTTGCCGTAACGGATTAAAGTTGGTCAACTCTCAACTTTTGACGTACGGCAAGTCCGTCACAGAAATCAGCTGATTTTGTTTTTCTTTGTTCGTTTGTTTTTCTGCTTATTGGTTGCAGCTTTTTCTTTTGCCTTTTTTTTAAATTAATTTGTTGTTTAATTTAATTATTTAAATGGAATTTATTATGCTTATAGAAGCGGCGCAGGTGCACCCTTGTCTTTTTGATAAGGCAATTAAAGCATATCGCGACAAGGTTGCAAGAGAAAAATCGTGGAGGACTGTGGCGGCTGCCACAAACGCAACTGGTGAGTTAATTTTTAAATAAATTATTTGAATGTTGATATTGACAACATGTATTTTATATTATATTGCAGTGGAGCAATGCCAAAGTCGCTGGAGGTCACTTCGCGACAGGTACGTGAAGGAGGTCAATGCAGCCAAGGCTCCATCGGGAAGTGGTGTCAAAGACGGGAGTGGTTGGCGCTACATGGACGCGATGACCTTTTTGCAACGCCACGTTGCTCCGCGCAGGTAATTTCAAAGCTTTGCCATTATGTTTATGGACATTTCTAATCAAATTTATTTTCCAGAATATGTTTGTTTGTTTGCTGTGAGCTGCCACTTCCTCTCGGGCAATCAACACCACATACACTCGAACCAGAAGGTAGGAAATGGAGTGATAAGAGGAAAATGCAGGAAAATAGGTTCGAGACCCTTTGTGGCTCTGTGTCTGACTGGATTAAAAACCAGCCAGCACAGAGTTTTTTAAAAGTGCTAGACGGCTACCTGCAGAAGCACTCTGAGGACGACCAAGATAGGCTAAAGGTCCAATTGCTGAACATGGTTGTGAATTTTGAAAAGTGATGTGATGTATTAATGTGAATTTTTAGTTTTTTAGTTTTATATATATATGATCTCTTCGAATTTTTTGATGACCAGTGATCAATTATCTTGATTTATATATTTAGCAAGCTTTGTGGTCCTTTTTTGTGATGCAAATAAAACAACTTTTAACAACATTTAAATATTATTTTATACGTATTTTTATTATTAAATAAATAAATTTTAAATTTAAATTTAAATTTAAAATTAAATTTAAATTTTATAAAAGTATTTTAAAATGTTAACCGGACTCATACGATTACATGTATGTACATATGTACCTATATAAAACCTTACGCAAGAGTTATAAAAAGTCGACATTCCGGTGAAATTTCTTTAACGAAAGTAAGGAGGAGATCGAACGTCTTCTTCTCCATCTTTATAGTTTGGTGGAATTCGTCTGGGAAGCAAAAAGTGGTTGCGAAACACCCATGCGAGTCGCTATTCCGCAGTAGTGGTCGCACCCAATATCTTCGTTGCCCGTACAATTTTCTCAAACACTCGCGGGCTTCGAACAACATAAGCATTATTGATATTACGTTCATTAATTGGGCAGTGTCCATATTGAATTTACTTAGCAGTCTATTTTGCAAAATTGCGACAAAATTTTGTGTGCGCTAAAAACTGAATTTTACCGCCAATACTAATCAGCTGTTTTCTCATATACGGCAACGGATTTGTTGTGACGACTCTAGACTCTTCATACGTCATGTCAGTCAAATACGTTGCCCCAACGTATTCAACGGATTCTATGTGTCAGAGCCTTAACTTTAGGATGACGCTAACGGACGCAGTCTTCAGTAAACGTAGGTGAAGAAAATATTTGCTTTTCCTTTTATGATGGCGCGATATCAAAGTCAAGAAATTTTGACTTTGTAGTTCGATGACGGGAAATATACTTTTAAGGGTGAGGGAAATAAAAGAGTTTCGATTCGATTTCAAAAACTTACATAGTTTTATTGAATATTCTCAGTACTGGTTTAACTGACGATGTTGTCGTGAAGATGATTAAGGGAAAAAAGAGGACGAGGCCAAGTTGCCAGCTAGTTAAGTGATTTAACTGTTACACACTTGTACAAGTAATAGCTAACAAATATGTATATAAAATTCAATAAATTCATTTCCGTTATACAAATTTAAATTAGAAATTCATTCGCTTAAAAATATGAAAAGATATAAAAAGAAATATATATGTATATTAATTCAATAAAAAACAACAACTGTGTTATTTTCATTTTTTTTTTACGCCAAACATACTGTTGGAGATGATTACAAGGAGTACATTAGTAGCACATAATATAGACATTATTGGCAGAAAACCGAGAGATGTTACTGCAGCCTTCTAAAGCGTTGAAAAGGAGTTAGCAAAAGTCAGGATAAAACAAAATTATTTGTTTCATCGAATAGAGAGTCAACTCGCTTGACAACTATATTTGCGTGATGGATGAATTCAACTCCTTCGGCTTCGCTGTGAATAATACGAGTGATGACAGCAAGCAATTAATGATAAAACTCTCTCTCGATAAACAAAAATCCAACTGCAAGACGTTGGTTTTACCAGTTTTGTTGTGTGGCGAAAATTATATAGACCCATCATCGTTAACGAAGAGTATCGCCATTACGTAAACGACGAGCTATATATCGATATTGTCGTGGTCAAGCGCGTCACTACACAGCGATTGCGTAAGTTGCGTTATGTTGTGCGGATGGGCACAAATATTTCAACTCGATTGGCGGTGCAAAAGAGGGCGGACAAAACTCCGTTGGAACGACCAGGCTTTTAAAATACTATCGAAATTTGTTGCGACAATTTGGAGAAGAAGCGCTGAAAACCGAAATGCTTGAAATTATTTTCTACGTGCAGCATGTAATAGATAGAGATGTTTATTCTGCTCACTATCTAAGTAAGTAGTATTGGTTAATTACTCATGACCGATTTGGAAAAAGTGTTCAAGTAACCACCCTCCTTCTGGTACTTACAATACAAGTGATGATGTGTTGGCACAACTATGGATTACAGCTAGGAGAAACCGGATCATATAGCAGAAACTTTCTCATACAAGGACTGAAGCAGGTAAGCTTTTGAATAATGGGAATTTGCTGTGAAGTTCAAAGAACTGTATCAAATATTGATCAATTAAAAGCTGTATTAGTGGTAGTTCATAGGAAATAAATAGGGGGCATCTAAGTTTATAAACATGTTAATAGATCATTCTAACTGTGGGTTTGGTCTTTGGCGAGTCGCTATATATGTGTGTGGCCTAGTGTTGGCTTGGTGGAACACAAATCCTATCCCATTGACCAAAGCTGGTGCTTTTAAGCGATGGTCTGATACGATTTCTAAGTGCGCATATATGCACGTCAAAAATTGAATTTCGGTTATTATGAAACCCTGTCCTGTCCAACTGTGTACCCAGTATGGACAGATACGATTTCTGCACGTCAAAAATTGAGCTTCGCGTAAGATGATGCAGTATGAAATACTGCAAGTAGTTCGATAGCCGTCCTGAGCTTCGAGTACTCACCGTACTCGAACCTGGCGTGGATGAGCGAACACATTTGGAAAACAGAGAGGGTGGCGTCCAGAGGTGGCATACTGGAAGTAGTTCAGGAGATGACCTATCCAGTGGTGTACCCGGTTTAGTCAGATACGATTATTAATCGTGAGGATATGCATTTTATATTCATGGAGTACGATCTCCTGTAATCCCTAGATTCACAATGGAAGATTGCAGAAGATACATATATATTGGGCAAAGATATATATAAATACTATTTATATATATATATAAGAATGTGCACCTCCCTGAAGTTTCTGTACTGATTTATTACTTAACTATGTTCACGTCCTTTCTCTGTATTTTATTCGTATTGTTGAGAGCAAAGTAGCAAGTTATTTCATAATCATTTCTCAGCATTTTTAGTCTGTTTCACAAATAGAAATTCTCGACATTGCAGTCTCAAATATACAAATATATAACAATTAGAACTTTCTCCGTAAATTTTGCAATGATGTTGACCCGCTGCATTGGTAGTTATGTATAAATGCCACATTGTCCGATGATACGCAAAGTTTATCTTACTTTAATAACAGCAACCATAAAACAATACAGTAAGACTGGCAATGTACTTTGTTTTTACGTTCAAACTCTGCTCATTGCCAAAATTTAGAAGGCAGTACCAACAAAGTGGATTCAATGTCAAAAATAAAATAAAGACAAAATTCAAAAAAAATAATTCATTTCCCTTGCGGTAGCCCGATAATGGTATAGTCTCATTGTCTGATAAAGTTAGCTGAAACAGACAACGTAGTGTTTATATTAGACGAAAATATATGTTGTTGGTAATTGACAAAAAAAAAGACAACAAATTTTCTTGCATTCCATGAATGCGATATGGGAGATATTCTATTCTTAGACTCACTCAAAAGGACCTTGCAATTTGAAAATAATTTACAAGACTTGCCGAATATTCGATTACTTGAAGCGTTCGTCACACACATTGAGGTGACCGCCGCTCAAACAATGATAGGTGACTGCATGCGGGATTGAACCTGCGATCACGCGAACGATAGTCGCATGTACTAACCATCGTGTCACGACTAATCGCAAAGATGATTGGTACACATATTTATTTCAAACACTCCCAGAACAGATTCACCCACTTGGGTCATAACCTAGGATTCTACGCATACAGCAAGGCAGGAATAACTAATATTTTACACAGTTTGATTTTTTTTGACGATGGAAGGCTTTGCCACTAAATCGCTTGCTTACTCCTTGATAGCATTTGTTTGCAAGCAATTTCCTTCTTTTAATATCCAGGCCGACATTTTTAAATTAACTCATAAATGAAGTTATAATTGTAAAGGTTCCCACATTGTCCTAAAGACAAATAACTTTGTTTTGCTGATTCCTTTTCAGCTCTTGAGAAAATTACAGTAATATCTGCCAATTGTAAAAACTGGCAATATAATCAGCATAAGCAAGTCGAATATGGCTCTCTTTGTAGATGGTTAAAATCGTGTCAACTGCATTATCTTCGAATGTTCGAATGAGCAAAGCTCATCGCTAAGACTTTTGCCTACCTTTACTGAAGACCTATTGTCGGTCAGCGTCATTCTACAAAGTCGTATAAGCTTCGCGGGAAAACTAAACTCAGGCTTGTTCTCGGACATTTTATGCCGTATGTTAAAGGCAACTTTATAATCGACAAAAAAAATGATATGTGCCAACCTGGGTTCCTTCAGTCTTCTTCAGAATTGTTGTTTTAATATGTATATAAAGTGATTTATTGATTTACCAAGTCTGAAACCTCACTGATAAGATCCAATTATGTTAGCTAGGTTTCTGTCTTTTACATATCACACTCTTCGGAACCTTTTAAGCAATAGGTAATAATCCAGCCGTGCATGCTAATTATGAATTCATTGCCATCGGTTTTAAACAGCTCTACCGGCAGGCCACCATTACCCGCAGATTAGTTGTTTTTTAGCTGTGATACTGGAATTCTGATCCGATTGTGCCAGCGGCAGTAAATGGAACTTGAAGTTTATAATAATACTACATGAGTGCAGTTTTTTGCTCTCTTCAGTCTCGTGCCTACCTTAACAGTTAGTAATCCACTAGAAGCAGGTCCTCCATAGCCACTTTGTCCCAAAAGATAGCCACTTTGTCCCGTAGATGTCTTTATAGAGTAATCTGGTCTCACTTGCAATCTTGTTATGCGCCGTAGCAGAAAGAAATCACTCTGAATCCGTTTTCGGAGGTGCTACTATGTAAATTAAATTTGTTGATTGTTGGATTTAGAACACCTTCCGTAGCTTTATAGTAATATCTCCTAGAACAATTTATAGGTAAAAACCGCTGGACGAAGTGTCTAAGTCTCCTGCCCAAACCAAATCCGAATTCAAGCGTGTCTGCCATTGTTATGTTGTTTTATTTTGTGGTTCCATGATCACATTGTTTTAAATGAGCAGCCCAACAAGTGTTATACACTTGTCTAAGACGCGTTGGTGTCAGCATGCCGTTTGCCCTTCCCTGCTAGTCGCCCTTTCGTTTTAGCCACCATCAGCGGATATCAGGTTGTATTATCAAGGAATGTTATGAGCTGATTGGGAAATTCTGCAATTTAAATTTCGATAAATCGGTCAAATTGTACGAGAAGTATAGGAAGGGGCATACCAATGTCCTTCATTTTCATTCTCTTATTTCACTGGATGCGTGATGTGCAATATTTGACTGAATTCAAAATAACTTTCCAAAGAATTATAAATAATAAAATTAACAAAATCTAAAATGAAATATATTTTCATTCCTTCAGGAAGAAATTGAAATTAGAGACGGAAACTGAAACAGAAACATACTGAATTTAGAGAAAACAAATAAAGGATTCAAAACTAAGAACATATGCTTTAAATATGTCATTTGAATGGGAGATTCCAGAAGGATTAGACGATCGACTATTACAAATTGCTGCTGCCTTCGACTGAGGAGTCAAAGGAAACAAATTGAATTTTAGAAAATCGTTGAATTTGTTCGCGAAGTACAAGGAGGAGTAGGTCTATCCAAAATTCCCGGCAAAAGTCTTGGAAAATACCAAGCTATGTCAAATTTTAAGCATAATATTTTCATTAATATTTGCGACAGTTTTCGTATCTACCAACCAACCAGCAAGGCAAGTTATTGGTAAAATTTCCATTTTTCCAAATGTTCTCCTGTATGAAAAATTGTTCCTACCCTAAACACTTGTGCTTATATTCAGACACGTATTTCGAGTCATCTACGTCAATCCTAAACATTTCTTTCCAACAAAGTATGTTACCAAAAGGCCTTCTGTAAGAATTCCATTTCGTAAACAAAAGTTAATAGGATTTCTTTGCTCACCAATGGGCGATATCACTTTTTGCGTCGTACTAAAAAAACTATACTCGTTATTGCGGCTGCCTAAAAAGATGTAAATGAAACATAAAGCAGCTGCATATCAAACATTTCTGTTATATACACATCCGTATTTCAAGTTACCTAAAAAGAGAAATGACTTCCAAATATACACCTTCTCTCACACTATCATGTCTCTGTCTCCCAGTTACCGACAATATTAACGGATTGTGACAAAATAATCGTCGTATAAAGTCAATGGGAACACATTAATATATTGTGTCAACATAAGGATTATGAATCCTTTCCGTGGGTATGAACGTCTGCGGGCATGTTTGTGTTAAGCAAACTTTGGTATTGACTTGAGTTTGCTCTTCTTCACGTACACACTTCCATCGACACACACACGCATAAATTATAAAGTAAATGTTGGCACTTGATACACAATTGGAACTGTGTATTTATGAAGTCAGTCCTATTTATTTACGTTGTACCATTTAAGGATTTCAGCTCGGCTACGAGAATGTATCAGCCAAAGTTGAATTCTGAAATCATTCACACCACATTTAAATTTCAACGCTTAATTAAATTAGCAAAACAACAAATAACAAAGCGAATCAACGAACACAAACAATATTTTACTAAGTGAGCCATTTTCGGCACATTTATTTACATACAGGGTCTTCTAGGAGGATGGTTGATTTTGCTCAACTCGCAATAAAGTTTAAACAGAAGTCTGTCATTCTTGTCGTTTATAAAACAATCGCAGAATATCACAATTATCGCAAATTAGGTAGATTTTTTAGAACTATTCCGGCTATGAGTAGAGCATTTAAAATCAAAGACCGTTTCCTTTCAAAATTTCTAGGAGTCCTCTACTCCAGTTAATTGCTTTGTATTGATCCATCCAATTTTTAAGATATTGATAGTAATCTGAAATATATTCTGTCTGATCCGGTGGGTTTAGTAAATTTGATTACCAATATATTTTCATATGACTATAACTGAATTAGATTACGCCCATGATTCCATAATTTGATATCAGTAGATTGATATCAATTTTTTATATATATCTCGGTGTTCAAGAGTCCATTTGCAACGTAGTTCTTTTAAAAATGTTCGATTTTGCAGTGCATTATTAGCTGAACGATCAGCTGCGCTCAAAATATTTTTGTAATCAAAATATTGTTAGTAAATATGCAGAAGTAGGCGCTCAAAGTGTTATTCAATTCAGGCTGCTGTAGCAACCAATCGTATACTGACAACGTGCTGTCATCTTATGACAAGCGTCAGTTTGATATTTGTTTACAAACCTATGGAAGCACAAAAAAAGTTATAGCTTTGTATTTGGCAGTAAAATCGTAACCATTCATTATTTATGAGCTATAGCATTTACGTGTGAACAAAATGTTTGTGTGTCAGATCGCTGCACGTTACAGTGACACTGGAGGCATTAAAAAACTACATCCATTCAAAAAACGACATCAAAAACAATATTCTAAGAAATGGTTCAAAATGTGATGGCCTGAATTCAACGTAATACTCTATATTGAACAATTTCAATGTGTCTACTCGTAGCATGGGGTGCATATTAAAAAATTAACTACGATTAAAGTTCTACAAAGCAGAAAAAGTTCACAAAAGGCAGATTGCCTAGCAAGAACAAAGGTGTTAAAATACTTGAAAACGTGATTCTCTTTGATGAAAAAAATATTTACGGTTCAGCCATATGAAAACAAACACAACAACGTGTATGGTTGGAGTACTAATCAAAACATAATATATTCGCCGAACATCACACATCAACTCAAGCTTTAATAGTTTGATTGGTGTGTGTGCAGAATGTTCTAAAGATAGCTACAATCTGTCTTATATATTCTATTAGGCGCTTTTGTCATTCCCAAAATTGCAAGCTAAAACTTACTTGTTACTGTGAGTTCAAACTATCCAGTTCACATTGGTAAGCTTCCGCGCAAATTGTTCAATTTCAAATAAAGAAATAGAAATTGTCCATTCCAAATTCTAATTCCTTGTGTTTTTATTCTTTATTTTTTCCTTCCTCGGTGAACAATTTGTGAGAAATATTACAAACGTCCTTGGAATATTTCCGGTTCACACAACTGTGAACTAAAAGCCACCTTTCGCTTCAGGCAACCCAAAATTCCCTGGAGCCCCACATTTTCAAATGCCATCATACAGCTATTATTAAAATGAAACCAATCAAGTTCTTAGCAGTTTTCCAAATTATGATGTCGTTTGTGATTTTGAAATTATACATGATGCATCTCAAGAAAACAGAAAACTAGATCCGAAATATTAGAAAAGGGTACTTTAAAACATTCCATTTTTTCATTTTTGGTGAGATATATTTGCAAATTCTTTTCGGAAGTCTTCTAAGCTCAGCCTGGTTTACGCTTATACCATATGACATTATATCTTACGGATAATGGACTCTTAATATCTGTCATTCAATTTCAGACAAATTTTTTTGGCCGTATCTCAACCAAACAAGTTTCGCTCAACAAAATGTGATCAATGCAATTAAATTGTAAAATTCAATACATTAAAATAAATTTTCTACGTTAGTACTTTTCGTCTTTAATCAAAAATAGTAGTATAGGCAGCTGTATAATCGGATATGAATGTTCATATTATAGGACCTAAATGGAAATTATAGAGGTAAGATTGAATTTCGTAAAATCAGTCAATTTGTGTGATTTGTATGCCCGAAGGTGATTGCATGAGATTAAGCAAATGTATGTTAAATCAGTAA
This sequence comes from Philornis downsi, assembly GCA_019455685.1. Classification (NCBI taxonomy): domain Eukaryota; kingdom Metazoa; phylum Arthropoda; class Insecta; order Diptera; family Muscidae; genus Philornis; species Philornis downsi. The sequence goes on along the minus strand of JAHXMU010000410.1, from coordinate 1,980,954 downwards.
TTTGTATTGAAGATACAAGAAGGGGCGTAGTTACATCGCCATATGACTTAAATTGACCATTTGTAGGGGAGTTATTATATTATTATAATTCATAATTTTACAAAGAATTATGGATGACAACAATTTTTAGGTATGTATGGGAGGTATGAGAAGGGGGTCGACCCACATAGCTCATTTGTAATCGCCGGCTACGATGCTATAAAATATCAGTATCATGAAATCTTATTAAGATTTACGATAACTATCGCCGCACAGAAAGATATTTGGTCAAAAAATACTTTGTGGCTTGAGTACTTTCTATATTGATCAATTGCCATACAATGTATTTTGTACAAAAAAATGTTAAAAAAAAATCTCGCAGCCCAATGGCAATTCCACAGTCTATCTATCATCTCCTAGTCATGCTTAACGCACGACGAATGTGTGAATACAAAAGGAGACACTTTGGAAAATTCACTACCGAGAACAATATTATATCACTGCTGTGCGCACTAACTCACATACACCTTTTGTAAATGTAGTGAATAATTTTCAAAATGCAGACGATGGGGTATGTACAGCGGAAAAGTGATGATACTCAATGTTAAATAGGGCTCTGAGACAAAGGTACAAATAGCGACAGACACAATGATGGAATGATGGAAACTCCAGCCTCACCGGTATTTTCTGCTCCATGATAGACACAGTCACAATGAAGAACAAATAAAGGAACAACGATTGTTTCTGCCGCCAGCACAGTCAATGCCTTGGCAGTGGTGTGTGGCGTGTAAATAATATGAATACTTTGAGATATGGAGTGGAGAAGACAATTGCCTCAATACACAGCAGTGACAGAAACAGCGCAACATCACCATCATCGTCGTCATCACCGGCGTTGTCATTGTAACCATTGTTCCAGAGGCCTTCTTAAATATTTGCGTTCCATTTGCAGCAATTGCCACATCTTTACGACATCTTAAGCGTTTTTGTTGACTAAACCACTTCATCTTCATTTCCATTCATTTTCGACTTCATTTACCAAACAAATAGAACACGCCATGCACACCCACCACACACTTACAATTTGTACTTGCAACATTGCGTTCACTGATACACTACTTGTGCGGCAATAGACTATACTACTACTGCTACTACCACCACTGCCATCAGCACCAACATTACCTCCGAAAACACTTAACACACAAAAGATAGACGGCCCAAATGTATCATACACACAAAAACATTCTCATAAAATTTAAAGTGACGTCACGATGCTGAAACCGAAGGTGTCGTTGTGTATTTTCATCTACTCAGGAGTGTTTGAGCACAACGTTCGTATGAACAAAATGTTTGTACGTAGTCAGTCACTAAGAGCTAGATATGTGGATGGTTGTGTTCATTTTTTTACCAAACGCACTCGTTTTTATGGTGTCTTCCTTCTCGAAATGACAAGCATTGTTATTTATCCATAAGGACGCGTGTCTTTTCCCTGGTCCTGACTTGTTGCAGTTGCACATTGTGTCGTCAACATATAGTGTGCTCACTAAAAAGTATGACTCAAGAGAGAGAGGGAGAGATGTAGAAACAAAATATGGAGAAATTTAAAATTAATTCCCGAAAGAAAAAAAATTTGCACCTCCTTTTGTAGTTTAATAGCTTCAGGGGAATTTATATGAAAATGTTTTTACAGTGCATAAAATGTATAATTGTCCTGCATATTTAGGTGCGGAAAATGGGCAAAGTTTCCAAGTTGAGGTAGCCATGGACTAAGGTTTTAGAGCGAAGTTTCAAGCCTTAATGAAGACAATCAGCCAAGCTCACCTCCCACGATCTCTTTCGCGACCAACTTAACGCCGTCGGCTTGAAATGGCCACCAAGTACCTCCAATTCTAAAAGGGGAAGTAAAAGAGATCCATTATTTTGGCATGACATTGAAGCCTTTATTTAGCGCAGTTAGACTGCACGTTCACCCTTTTTGTTCGATAACTTGCCGCCATTTTGAAGGTAATTCCATTATGCGTCTCTCATTTCCAGACGATTTCCAGACGCATTTCTTAGAGCTAAACGAAAACGAAATTAAATTCGAAAATAGCTTGGATTCGTTTCAGTTTCTGGAATCTAAATAAAAAATATACGAAATTGTTATTCTGATTCTGACAACCGAATCAAACTTGTACCGAATTTTGTTCCTATTTCATGTTACAAACAATTTTAAATTTGATTCTTACACACTAAACGAATTTTGATTTTGATTCAGTTTATGAAGCTTTTTATTTGTATTTAATTTGAAATTTTTCTATTAAAAAAACATTTTTCATTAGTTGTGATAAATTGCTGAGAGTTTGGTATCGTAAATTTAGAAAATAAATTATTTGATAAGCAACGAAACTATATTTGGTTTCACTTCTAACTGAGACTAAGAAACGGAACTGCATAGAACTATATTCTCTTTTACGTTCTTTAATGAAAATATACAGGTTATCACTTGGTACTAGATCCGGACTACAAGGTGGATACTTACGAACCTGCCAACCAATATCTCAAAGCTTATGGCGATTTACTGTCGATGTGTATGGACTGACGTTGTCTTGATGGAACACAGTTTCTCCGGTTTTGACCATTTGCTTCCTTCAGATGGTTCAGTCAATAACTGTACATATTTCATAATTGGATGCCAATTCCACCAAGCACACAGCAAAACTTTTCTGACCGTCAGTCCTATCTTGGTCATCATTTATGTTGGTTCACCGCGATTCGAGCACGAGCGTTTTACCTTTACGTTGTAGCAAGTGACCCACTTTTCATCACCGAACACCATCCCCTTCAGAAATGATCCAATTTTACTGCGATTTAGAGGTGATTTGTGGATGGAAATTCGGTTTGTGAGGTTTTTTTCGTGCAATATTTGGCTCTTTAGTAATTGGACGTATGCTGACAAATTACATTATTTTATCGACATTTTCGACAATTGTCCTTCCAGAGCGGGTGCATATGCGATATAAGAATAATCGGAACGAAATTCATGAAACCAAAATTGGGCATGCTTGACTGTATTAGTATTAGGATACAAACATTATATACATTTTCAGCCACCTTGCTTGAGTTTTCGTCTTTATTAAAAAAAAATCTGCAAAATTTCATGTATTTTCTCTTCGCCGGGTTTCATCTTTGGCACGCAGCAAAATAATACTAAGTTAAGTAATCAAAGTTTTTTGAATACGAAATCTTATCATTCAATGCCATCTAGCGTAATCCAATTGTACTTATACAACGCAAGATACAGATTACTAAAGCCATCTCATAAAAAAAATAAATAATTTATTTTTATTGTACCTCCTATTCAGTATAATACGAGTATATAGAAGAGGAGTATCTTAATAGGAATCTTACGTGCAAAAAGTGCCTTCAATGACTGATAGATATGTTTAATTATTAAAGTGTCGTTATAGATACTTTTCATACAGAAGCTGTTTTCATTGATAGCTTTCTTTAGAATAGCTCGAAGTGTTACCAATTAAAGAAGCTGTAATTTTTTTAGTTATGATTTTTCTGTTTAAAAACTTCAGTATGCGTACAAATTTAAAAAAAAAGTCACCTTTAAGACAAATAATAGCATCGAGTCTGTCCGGAAAGGCTTCACACATTGCACGAATGTGGTCTGATGGTACGAGATTGTATCGCATTGCATACGAGCAGCAATTTTCATAACGTTGTCAGCCTCTTATTTTAGCTAATACTTTGGCCTCTAAAATGGGAAATATGGAAGAATCCATTAGGTTTAAGACCGGAGAATGTGGTAAACGTCGTTATGAAGAAATGGACCTGGAAATTATTCCTTGCAAAAATTGCTAGATTTCATGTGCTTTATTTGATAGTGCCGACTGTCGCTGAAACAACAACTGGTTACAATTTTAAGATTTTCCTTCACGCCTTGTTAAATACAACGAGTGATAAGCGTCCATTGGCAGGTACCGCGGCCGAAAAATATCTCTGATGCAGGCGCTTGCTTCCCTAGAGTAATTCGCTGGCCTAATCTGTCTTTTGATTTGCACTCTAACCTTACACAAAGTTTTGTTTATTTACATATCGCTGAACGGTAAAAATTGTTCATCAGAAAAGACAAAGTTCTAGAGTTCGACACCAACGTACAAGTGTTTCAGATCCTCTGTTTCTGCTCTTTGTATTTGTTGGCGTTCAATCGTAGTTCATTTTTTAATATACGCAACATGCTATGATATCACTGTGTCTGATATTTTTCGGCATTGAATTCTCCATGGCGTTTGTTGATGCTACCAGTATCATTGCACCATGTAATGGTCCGATACACAAACATTTTGTTCACACGTATTTGTCGTTGCTCATTAACAGTGGCTTATTGTGATTTTCCAGTTGAATACAAAGCAATGACGCTGTTGTGTTCGAATTCCATTTCGATAATTTTTTTAACTACGACCTTTATAGACACACATATATAAAAGCGTTTTCATATATACTTTTTATGCCGGGTATTCTGCACTATAAAACGACTTCATAGACGCTTTACGCACAAATATTTTTTATATAGAAGTTTCTTCACGTACAACTTTCCGTAAAAGAAATGCGTATGGAAAAGTGTCTTAATAGACAAATAATTCTCTTGTATTGCCAATGAAATCCTTACTCCAAAACACAATGATCTATCCTGCCGAGTTGTGTTGGTTGGTAAGTGATCGGGTTGTCGCTCCGATACCCATCAATAGGCAGTGTTAATTTCCAAAGTGAGTTGGTGTTTGGAGGTTCAATGGGGAATCACGACGTCGGTATCTTTTCCATATGTCTAATGGTTAATCGAACATACTGGCGTTGGTTGAGACCGCTTAACTATGGATATAGGGCATTGGCAAAATATTCGAACAAGCGACCAACATTGCTCCGTTCTATGAATTGATAGGCTTTACAAATCGAATTTTTACAAATTTTTGACTTGTTGATTTTTGAAAAAAAAATACAAGAAAAATCAAGTTTTCGACATTTCTATTGCAAAATCTGAATTAATGTTGTATTAAATAGAACAACTCTTTCTCTAATAAAGGAAAAAAAAATTAGAATTAAATCATGAAAATCTAGAAGTTTTATTTCTGATTCGGGGACTTACAAGTTGAACTAACTTATCAATGATGAGCAAAGTCTCCTTAGCAAATTTTCAAACATAAGAATAATAATTTTTCAGGACTTGTCTAAAAATAAAGTAATTAAGATAGCTTCTTGACTTGCAGTTTAACGATTGGAGATTTGAGAGAAGGCTGCATGTATGGCTGTGAAGATGTTAAAATTTGCAATTTATCACCGAAAGGAAAATTTCCAAAAATACGGCAAAATGAAATAAATCCAAATGAAATAACTCCCAATGAAATAAGTCCTAACGAATTATAAAACAAAACTTATGTAATGAATCAAAAAAATTCAAATGAATTTAATTCCAAGCATTATCATTATGAAATACCTCATTTACAAATAAGTGGATTGAATCGCAGTGAAATGAATCCAAAAAAAAAATAAATAAATAAATTAGTCCCAAATTTATATTTTTGAATTAATTTGTTACGTTAAATACAATTCTCTTTTTAATAATTTTACCCTGACGTTTCACTAAATGCTTGAAAAATAAATGTGATACAATTAACTTAATGCTAATAATATTTGATGAAAGCATGAACATTTTTAACAAAAAACCGATCGAATTTTTTCCTACGGTGCTAGATTTTTGTCTTTCACGAACTACAATAAATATGTATGTTAATAGAATTGCTTACTAAAAAAAATATGAAAACTGTAAGAAAAAAATCGCGAGATTTCTTATTAGATATTAGTGCATACTGCACCCGAAATTTCACAAACAACAACAAACATCATAACTAATACAGAGTGTCCGTCGGGAAGGTATACTACTTTGTTTTGTGGTCATTTTGGTAAACATTAGTTTTGACAGTTCATATTTAGCAGTCAGAAAGTAGAGACGTGGCAAATTTATTATGGAAAAATATTCGATAAATCAATCACTAAACCTTTTATCAAAATCAATCATCGATTACTGTGACTGTGACCAACACGAGCTTGGTTTTCAAAGAGAAAGTTTGGCTACAATTTTGCTCAAGGATTTGCATTTATTTCAATTTAATATTCAGTTGACACAAAAGCTTCTTCCACAAGACCATTTACGCCTCCGTACATATGCCAATAGGATGTTACAGCTCGCCCATGACAACCCCGATTTTCATGAAAAAAACATTATGAGTGACGAGGCAGATTTTCATTTAAATGGATATGTGAATAAACAGAATAGTCGGTTCTGGGCAATGGAAAACCCTCAAATTATTCATCAGTCACCTTTGCATCCATTAAAAGTGACAATCTGGTGTGCAATTTGGTCATGAGGAATCATTGGACTTTACTTCTTTGAAACTGAAAACGGCGTAACGGCAACTGTAAATGGGGAGCGATATCGTGATATGATTGAAAACTTTTTAACGCTACAACTGGATGCTTTGGGCTTGATTATATGTGGGGCCACATAGCATACAGCCAGGATTACAATGGAATTACTGCGAGACCTCTTTCCACAACAAGTTATTTCAAGAAATGGCTATGTTGATTGGCCTCCACGGTCGCCTGATTTGACTGCTCCGGACTTATTTTTGTGGGGATATCTGAAAAGCAATTTTTTATGCAAACAAACCAGAAACGCTTGAGCAACTCAAACAAAATATTCGTGATGAAATTAATTAAACACCTCGTAAAATGTGTGAGAATGTAATGAAAGATGTGTCCAAAAGGCCTCGCATTTGTGAGGCTAACTTAGGCGGACATTTATCTGATATTGTATTCCATACATAATTGGCGACATTAGATAAAACATTTATCAATATCAGATAAATTCTCTTTCATTTAATCAAAAATTATAAACAAACGAAGTAGTATACCTTCCCGACGGACAACCTGTACGTGAATACGACTATGTTGAAAGAATTTTTTGCAAAATTAACGTGATTTTTTGCAAAAAATGTTTACCTTTAGCGACAAAATCTATTATAGCGCAATAAACATACATGAAAATGTGAAAAATTTTAACGAAAATTGACCAGTTAAGTTAGAAAGAACACTGATTGAACTTCTTAATATTTACTTAAAAAAATTAAAAAAAAAAATTTATGATTCAATTGAGGTTTTTTAAGACTTATCATTATTTTTATGGAACTTATTTCATTTGGGAGCTATTTCATAGAGCCAACAAATATTATGAAAAATCGTCCAAAAAATTATCGGTAAAAAATGAGAAACTGCCCAAACAGAAAATGGAGTTTCATACAAATTATTTGAAGAATTGTTCATTAAATGTGGAAAATCTCCCAAAACGAACGGATCACTTATCACTCACTGGATTTACCACTCGATTTAACAATATTGCGATAGAAATATTGGCCCAAAAGTATTATTTTTTTGGAACAGCGGTCAAATAAAAATCAATTAAATTCCTCTGTTATTCAAATAAATGTTATTTCATTATTCCAATAAAAGTTAAAGAAGTTGTATTTCAATATGAAATTCAAGACAGCTATGTGGCCGTTGATTGAAAATTTCTGAAAATGCATTCGTTGCAAAATTGTATTGTTTGCAAGGTAGTAAAATTGTATTCGACGATAAATCCTTTCAGACAATTCATTGATGTTGCTTATCAAATCCTTTCTATGGAAATTTGGTCCAGCCGAAAATTCGGTCCATGAGGTTTATTTTGCGTTACATGAATTAACGCAAATGGTATTGTGCAATATTTAGCTCGTGGTAAATCGAAACTCAACAGTCGGAATTAACAATTTCCATTATTTTATCGACATTTCCGACAATTGTCCCTTCAGGGTGTGGTGTATCTTTGATGCCAAAACGGAACGGAATCGACGAAACCAAAATTGAGCGTGATTAGCTGTTACAGTATCGCGACCTTAAACACTATTCACATATTTAACTGTCTGATATGAGTTTCCGCTTTTATTTTCTGTTTGCTGGCGTCTGATTTTATATTTTCTTCTGTTGTGAAATTCTTTATCTCGCAAAACCGTTTTGTTTGTTTAATATACGAGTACATATATATTTTTGATTTTTAATAAAAACATTTATTTTTCGTTGTGAAGAAATGCCCCAACGAAAGATGCAGGAGATACTAAGAAGGATGAATTCTACGCACAACTTACAACCAACCACCCGCAGGAGTTGACATCGGCAGTTATCATGAGCTCATCACAGGCGAAATCAAGATCAAGTTGAAATGGCAAAAAATAACAATCAGGCACACAAGACGAAAACCGCTTTACCTACAACAACTCCAGAATAACGCACCTAAGGCGTTACCAGTGGAAATTCGACAATAGTTGTCATCAAACCAACCTCACTCACGAGAAGATATCATAGTAACATATAACAAAGTCGCAGAAGAAACCCTGGATATCAGACAATACTTGGAACCTAGTTTATCAAAGAAGGAAACTCCAGGTGCAAGAAGAGTCAACAGAAAGTTCCTGGAATGGCTAGCAATAACTGCAGAAGAATCAGCTAGCCAGAACAACTTGAGAAGACTACACCAAACGATAGACCCATCAATCGAAAGTAACAATGACGCACAGGCACAAGCGTGCAGAGAACATTTCAAAGAAATTAGTAACAATGAACTACTAGAACTACTGAAGACAACGAAATGGAAAGCAGCAGCCATGCAGAAAACAACTTAAGAACATCATGCAACCCTCCCAGTAGGAATGAGCAGCAGGCGAAGATGGAATACCAGCTGAAATTCTACGGGTTGACATAGGATCCACCGCTGAACTTTTACAACCCTACACCACATCAGTCTGGGAGGAAGAAACGCTGTCTTCAACTTGAAAAAAAAACCATGATTGTAATGTTATCGAAAAGTGGCGACTTGAAAGACTACAACAACTGGAGAGGAATTATTCTGCTTAACACCATATACAAGATGCTAGCAGTCTTAATACAAGAAAGCCTTTAAAGCGAGGTAGAAAACAATCTGCGAGATGAACAGGGAGCTTTTTGGCCAAGCAGGAGCTCCGTAGATAAGACCAATACTATACGCATCATTATAGAACAATCCCTAGAATGGTGTACACTTACTGTTCGTAGATTTCAAGAAAGTCTTCGATACCATCAGACGAACTGCCATATGGAAAGCGTTAAGAAGAAAAGGAATAACTCAGAAAATTACTCGAATCATTAGAGCTATGTTCGAAGATGCAAAACTGTCAGTTCTTCACAACAGTAACATCAGTCAATCATTTCGCATCAACTCTGGCGTAAAGCAAGGATGCCCATTATCACATCAACTACTCACCATAGTACTGAATGACATCATGAGCGAAGTCTGTTCAGAGAGAACAGGAATTACATGGAGTCTCTCGCCCCAATTCGAGAATTTAGATTATACGGATGATATTTGTCTACTCTCTCACAAGATTTCTAACATGTGAAGCGTAAGCTATCGTAAGCGATTTCAACCAAATTTATGAATTTTTTTTGCCGTTTTTTTTTAACAAATGATTAGGTCCTTTTTCTTTAAACGATTTTTCGCCTAGAAGCGGCCAGCTTTGACTTATAGGAGGGGAATTGTGTTCCATCAGGACAACCCCAGCCCACATACATCGATAGTGACTCGCCAGAATATATGGCAGCTTAGTTAAGAAGTTCTTATACATCCACCTCATAGTACGGACGTGACACCAAATGATTATCACCTGTTCCTGTCTATGGCAAATACTTTTAATGACGAAAGATTCGTCTCAAGGGAAGCTTGTGAAAATGGTTTCAGTTTTTTGCCTTTTAGAGGCAAGGATATATTTAAGAGAGGAATGATGGATTTACTATCAAAATGACAAAAATTGATCGAATAAAATGGTATATTCTTAATACCAACCAAATCATTGTAACTATGCTAAATAAAGTCTTCAATATCGTGCAAAAACAATTAACTTATTTTTAGTAAGCTTTATGAGAATCTCATATGCATTACAATTCACATGTCTGTAAAGATAGCCGTACATACAGCCATCATTGAATATTCCGCTAAATAATACAATGCCCGTAAAAATGTTCACCAAAAATATGATAAACATACTATGAAATTTAATATTTACGTTACTTCATATCCCTAAAATTATTGTAAAATACCTCCCGGTGCTTATGGTCATGAATGGGAATGGGGGCATTTGTGCGTACACTGGAACAAATGCGTTCCATATCTGCAGGCAATGCAATTCAAATCATGCGAAACAAATGATCGAATGTTTTCATTTAATAAGTGGTAAAGCGACTATATTGTGCACACAAGATTGAAATGCATTCAACTGGAACGCTAAAATACCGAATAATAATTTCAGATTTAAATCGATGTGAACTTGTTGGTTTTGTGATATGGAGTTTAGTGCTGTTGCAAATGACAAAATGTAATTAAATTCAATGAAAGATTTGATTGATCAATTTCACTAACATATTTGAATGTAGTAAACACAGATGTGTAATTGATTTATTTAGGCGGTTTAGAGCATTTATTGCGATTTCAGTCTTGTACAGAATAAGAGGGACAGTGACATTTTCTTAAAATTATATATTTCATGAGCCAAGTTTAGGCATATGATAAACATACGGCCTCGACAAAGGATTGATTTTCTTTTGACGTCATATTCTTTTGGTTGTGTGAACATGTATGATTTCGTGCCAAATAACCATCGGCGGCTGAAGCTCATCGAGAACTTCAAAACGTTTACGGAGGTGCTGTTTTTAGTGAAACAACGTGTCGAGATTGTCGAAAAATGGTGATTTTGATACTGATGACTGTCCGCGTGAAAACCTTCGGAGGTACTGAATTGACGGCATTATTGATGGGAATCTATGTCAAATGTAGGTAGAGATTGCTTTAGTATTAAGAGTTAGCCGCCAAGCCATTTCCAAGAAATTTAATGCTATGGGAATGATTCAAAAGCAAGGAACTGGGGTTTCCTTATGAGTTGAGGCCGTTGAGTGTCGTTTTTCCATCTGTGAACAACTGCTTCAGCAACAAAAAAAGGGAGGATTTTCTCATCGTATTATAATGGGTGACGAAAAATGGATTTATTACAGCAAAGAAAAGAAAGTTATGGAGGGTGCCCGGTCATAGTTCTACGTCGTCGCCTCGGCCTGATATTCACGATGCGAAGGTCAAGCTCCTTATTTGGTGCGAATACATCGGTGTTATTTATTACGAGCTGTTGAAACCAATCGAAACCATAATTGGGGATCGATATCGACTTCAATTAAAGCGATTGAGTCAAGCTTTGCGCGAGAAGCGCTCAAAATACGCGAGGAGGCACGAAAAAGTGATTCTTCAGCATGACAATGCTCGACCTCAAAGGCCAAGCCCGTTGAAACCTACTTTCAAACGCTGAAATGGAAAGCCATACCCCATTCGTCATATTCTCTAGATATTGCGTCGTCCGATTATCACTTGTTTCGTTCGATGGCACACGGTCCATCAAGGAATGGATAGATTCATGGATAGCCTCAAAAGATGAACAGTTTCACCGTGACGGATTTCGAGCTTTGCCAGAAAGATAGGAAAAAGTAGCAGCTAGCGATGAGCAATACTTTCAATGAATCATTTGTAAACATGTTTTCATAATAAAGTTGCATTTAAAAAAAAATAACAAAAAATTCAAAACGGTGTCATCAGAAAGTTAGATGATTAGTGAACTAAAAATACTGAAGCGTCTTCTAACTACATATGTGGAGCTTGTTGCGTTGTTCAGTTCTTCAAGCTCTCTATAGCTGAACTTTTGTCATATTTTTGCCAAAAATGCTAGACATGTGAATATATACATATATAACTGTAACTGATAAAGAGGATAAAGTAGAAAGCAAATTATTGAGCTTTCGTTTATTTAATGGGAAAGGACTTGATATTTCCCAATATTGTGCAGAGGATGATTAAATTTCGTTGCCATCATAATTTACAATTTTCAAGATAGTCCAATTTGAAGCTTTGAACTTGAATCACACTGTATTTTTTCACATTTACACCTTCCCCGAAGGAATGAAGGTATACACAATTGATGAAGCACGAATTAAACACCCAGATAGGAGCGTTAAAAATACCTGGTATCTTTTGACAAAATGTGTTCTACAACGTTTCAAGTTGAGTGAGGGATGACGACATTTGACATTTAGGTAATAAAATTTGGCACGAGTCCCTAATATAACTGAATTAAGAAAATTTCAAAGTATGGACAAAATTGACCACGCCCATCGCATACCGGCCCATTTGTACGCCTAATTTAAAAGAAATCGGATAACGAATTCTAGTACCTCCCATACAAAAGGTGCAATATTTCTCTTACAGTAATACTTTATTGTTAATAATACTATAGAACGTAATACAGGAAATTTGTTTTATTTTATTGGCAAAATCCCAAAATGTGCACTTGGTCATTATCAATCAAGTAAAGTATGAACAAAAACTTATTTATTTTATTAATATAGCTATTTCTTTGGTTAAAACTAAGCGTCATCACTACAGGAGCCATCCCAATTTTCGCTCAACGAAGAACCTTAACTCATCCTGTTCAAATATGTCATCTTCAAAAACAATATTTTCCCTGTGTATATATTTTTCAATAGCGGCGACAGTTTAAATTCTAACTTCTTGTATTATTTTTAAAACAATTGTTTTCATTCTTAATTGAGATGGGCCCGTGTGAAATTTTAATTTTATGTACTCACTTTTGCTTGTGCTATATACCTAATTACTTACGTTACGTAAAAATGTTAACATTAATTAAATTTTAGTAATTATTTTATAGCACGTATTACGTGATTTTTAAAGCAAAAAATAGTTTGTCACGTTCTCATCTCTAATTCGAATTATAAATGATAATGTAATACAGGAAAAGCAAAACATATGTTACAGCATGATTATACAGCTGACTTTTACAAAGCAAGAACATTAGACATAAGAATAAGAAAAATAAAATTTTTAAGAGTTTGTTGAAATTAGCGCCAAAGCAGCGATAATTCAAAAATTTTGATGTAGTGGCGCGACCCTTAAATTTTTTTTCCTTATTTTTCCCTTCGTAAGAATCTCAAACTACATCTCTTCCCGAGTGAAACTTTTTCAAATAAAAAAAAAAAAAAACAGATCTTTCCACTCCACCCTAATTAGCCACCAGCGAAAGGTGATTACAAATGTGAATTTAGACCTTTTTCACAACTTTTTTTTTTAAGTTGCGCTTAAAAGCGGGCATAAATTATTTCTTTTACCTTTAAAAAACGCTATTAACTAAATAAAAACAAATAAAAAAATTTTGGGTTTTTTTTTAAATTCCATCAAACTTTTGTAATTTTTGAAAATTTTTAGAAAAATACATTTTTTTCCAGCGAATTCAAATAATTCCGGTTAACATATTCAACACATGATTTATTTTTTCCGAGGTCTGCTCACACTAAATAACATAAAAATCTAAATTTTAAGCTCCTTCTTAAAAAAATAAATTTTTGGGAATTATTTTCATAAAGCAGTACAATTTAGTTTTTAATTCATTGATTTTTGCCTAAATTTCACTAAATTTAGCGCCCTCTGGTGAAGTGTAGGATAGTCAAACGAAACTATTTCCTTCAATTTTATTTTTTTTGTATTGTTATCTCTCGATTATTATAACTTCCATTATATTTTGGAACAATTTTTTTTTTTTGTCTAAGGCACAAAGCACTGTGCGACGTTGGCTCCCATGTAAATTGACCGAAATTGATCGAAATATAATTTTCCACTGTAATCACTAATTCGTCAACTGGAGTTACTTAAATTCTGGTCAATCATGTTTCGTTATAGTGCTAAGCAAAATGTGAAAAAATCGATCGAGTAGCCACACCTTCTCTGGTAATTCCCATGCGAACTGCAATATTTAACCCATGTATTCCTGGACTCTTCCTACCTTTCATTCCATTGCTCCAAATTCTTGCATCGGGTGTGTAGTAATGGGAATGAAAAACAAACAAATTGGCCGATTAAATGGCCAGTGGTCGTCTATAATTTCTAAGCAGAGTACTCCAGAAAGTTAAAACTTTGCTTCTTTTATTATTAATGTAGAGTATTTTTTTTTTAAGAACTTGTTTCGTTTTAAAAGGAACCAATCCGGCACGGCTTAGAATTTTGCAGTAACGTAAAATACATTCGATGAAGGTATATTTAAATCAGTTCACCTGACTGAAATTTCTATACTGGAACGTTTCTATTGGAAAATGTTAACATAGTTACCATTTCCAGTACATCAAATTAAAGTATGATTAAATTTAACGAATGATTGGTTTAAATATTTTTTCATATTTTATGTTTTAGTAAATATGAAATTCTCCGTTTATAATTTATGTCATTTCAAAAGAAATAATTATCTTTTAATTAGTAATGTTACTTGGATATACTGTACCAGTTAACAGCTAATTCAATAAAATTCAAAGCGTATGAAAACGTATGCAATTTTCATATGTAACTATTGGTAAACTTTATTCACTTTAGCTAGAACGAACTGTTAAAATGATTGTTGTATTATTAATGTTTTGGGAAATGTAAGTTTGTACTGTTATTTAAAGTTAAACATCTTGCCGAGTGCGTGGATGAAACCGGGGTAATTTCAATTTGAACTTTATGTCTGTTATTCACCTGGAAGAGATCAGAGTTTCCCGGGTTCCCAGGTAGTTCACGACTTTTGGCCTTTCCTCGTAATGCCAATGGACGTCCATCTGAAGGGAAATAAATTGAGCTCGAGTAACCTAAAAAGGCTTACTAATACCGATGCATTTTAGATAAGTAGATAACATCTGCTACTGCAACTCAACTCATATATCAGCTATGTGGCCGTGGCGAGTTCTAGCACTAAGATCGATAATGATAAGATAAGATCATGTTAAGTCACATTTGTTATGAAAACAAGAAAGAAAAGTATGCTAAAAAAATGCTGAAAAACATTTTAACTACCCTGATTTAGGGATAAACGCCAGAACTAGCCGGACTATTAACAAACGACATGCCTTTTCGATTGTATTTTTTCATCGCTCTGATTTGTGTGGACGCCCTTACGGAGGACAAGTATTAGATGAACATACGAGGTGTGTTCAAAAAATACGGTGAATTTTCAAATTTCGCGGGCTATGTACATTCGACTTTCAATTATTATTTTTTTTATATTGGTACACTCGTCTCGAAGATATGTTGACGGTTTTATCCATACATCAGCTTAGCTTGTTTGTGAGAGGTATAAATAAGACAAGTGCTTTGCGTGTTCGGCGATTTTAGAAGTTCGTCCCAAAATTGCTGAATTGTGACCAAAAACAACGTCGCATGAGCATCGCTCAGGAATTGTTGAATGACGTCAACGATGATCCAGATTTGCTTAAAAGCATCATAACTGATGACGAATCATGGGTATATGGTTATGACATCGAAACCAAAGCTCAATCGTCCCAGTGGAAGAGTCCAGGAGAGCCAAGACCAAAAAAAGCACGCAAAGTTCGATCAAATGTCAAGGTTTTGCTCACTGTTTTCTTCGATTACCATGGCGTAGTGCATCAGGAGTTCTTACTACAATGTCGAACGGTAAATAAGGAGTATTACCTTGAAGTTATGCGCCGTTTGCGTAAAGCAATACGAAAAAAACGATCGGAATTGTGGAAGAAATGCATGGCTTTTGCATCATGATAATGCACCTGCTCACTCATCTTTACTTGTGAGAGATTATTTGGCCAATAACAACACCGTTATCATGCCTTAGCAACCGTACTCACTAGATTTGGTCCCCTTCGATTTTTTCCTGTTTCCAAAATTGAAGAGACCCCTAAAAGGACGGCGTTTTGCAACGATTGAGGAGATAAAAAACGAATCGGTGAGAGAGCTCAAGGGCATACCAAAAAGTAAATATATAGAATAGTAAATATTTTTTTACATTTTATTTTTATTTACATTTTACGAGTGCCAAGAAAAAGTACACTGGTCACGACATTAAAACAGGTTTGAGTAATTTCAATGCCAAAATAAGTTCAACAGTCTCAATCCAATAATTGAATTAAAAAGTTCAGTTTATACACAAATACTTCCAAAAACAGATGCAGACTGGTTTTATCCGCTGTTTCGCTTAACGATTGGTGGGTAGAATCCCGTATGAAGTTATCCGCAAGACAACTTGGCGAAAAGCTATAGAAACTACAAATTACTGTTTATTCCCTGTTTAAAATATAACAGATATGTTTTAAATTGTACATTTTCTGCTATTGAATACTCATATTTCTATAAAACTGTAGTAACCTGTTTTGGTATTCATTATATAACTACAACAATTAATATGTAAATGCATAATTTAACACTACAGCCATCTATTATAGTAATAGCTATCACAATCGGATTTTTAAAAATGTTAAACTAGAGCTCAACTATTAAGCATAGTTATATTTTGCCGCACATATGTATTTATTTTATTGTGTATTTGTTTTCAAATGTAATTTACTCCAAATTACAAATTGATTCTCTGCTGCAACGTAAATTATCTATCGTCAATCCTGTTATTTGGATATAAATCCTTTTGTGAAACGTAAAACATTATCATATTACTATGTTTCCATTAAGGGAAATGTTGGATGTGCAAACAGTATACTAAAGTAATAGGGATGCCAATGCAAATATAAAACGCAGTAAAATGGCTGCATTTTCAAAGAGTTATCAGGAGTTTATTGCACACAAACCAGTCAGCCAACATAGCAGCTGTCGCAACTATATGTTTAGCGAGAACAATTCTTTTAGTTTGGTAACCTTTTGCAGTGCAAATGGCGAATGCGATTATTCTTGATATTAATCTTCAGAAGAGTTTGACGATTATGTTGGGAATAACATAAAAATCTACGCTGCAACTCAACAAACACATTTTGAAGTATTGGGTTGGCGAGAAATAATTTCGGGTTTCTTTGCTTTTTTCAATTTTTGTTATTAAAATTCTTACATTTAATCCACAGTGAAAGTGCTATTATGTTCGCTGCTGTCGTTCAGCCAAATTTTTGAGCCCAGAATGACCGACCGTTACTAATAAAATATTAGTCCTTATATGTATTATAGGATTTTAAACGATTTCGCAGACTCAGGAGCAAATGAAAATCCGAATGTGCCAGATCAGGATTATAACGTGAATGTGGCATCATCTTTCATCCAAGATCCAATATTTTTTGAAGAGTATGCGAAAATGTGTAAGCGGTATCGTGGTATGAAATCACGCATTTGCGTTATACCAATTGAGTATTTTTCCTTTAAGTGTTTTTTTATAGTAAGATTTAGCAAGATCTTACAATTTGTGATTTGCTTCCTTAGAAGAAGTTCAAAATAAGTCACTCTCTTAAAATTCCACCACTTCAGCTTTTGATGAAGTTCGCTTGGATCAGAATCTCTTCCGGTTGGCATTGTTGTAAAAAATCTATTTTTCACCCTTAACGATAATGCCTTTTCAAAATTATAATTTTGATTGGGTTTAAGCAAGTGGGTGTTAAAAAATACAGAAATACCCAGCAAATGCAAGCCTGGAAATATGTGGGGGAAAATAGGTAATTTGTAGGGCAGCGTGGTTATCGATATTCCCAAGTTTTAGACATCTTAACGTAATGCGATGAACAATTATTTAAGTTACTGTGGTCTACAGATTAAGCGTTATGGGTGAAATAGTAAATTTCGACAAATCGGCCAATTTATATGGGAGATACTGTGAGAGGTGGGGCAAAGCCCAAGAATACATAGATTAAATTGGTCATTTATATGAGACGTAGCAGAAGGGGTAGGTCAGCATGATCCATTTTCATTTTATGAGCTTCAAATATATCAATTAAGTCATTTTTGCGGTATGTACTAGAAGGGGCGAAGATAATGGATCGATATTTTCAAATTTTTACTGAGCTTTACAAGGCTATGCAATGGACAAACAAAAAATCAGGTTACCCTCAACAAGTTACACGAAGTTACAGGCAAAAATTAATGTCGGAATTTCGGTCAATTTGTGTGGGAGGTACCAGATCTGGAAAAATATTAAGCTGCCGGACATGGCTTAATCGACTTAAGAAGTCATGAAACACATTTGTTCAAAAGATACTTGGTGCCCTAAACGGTTCCCTTTGGGTGTTACTTTTATGCCGTATCTATCGAAAATTTGCAGTAAATCTCATGCGCAGGGCAGCATGGAAGCAACTACAGGCCATTAATATTGCAAATTTTTTGTTATTTCGTTACCTGATAACGGGAATAATTTGATATTAACCTGGATTGTTTTGATTATGGATATGGAACAAACCTGCATGAAATATTTACTCAGTAATAAATACTTTGGGAAATGTTATTATACATGAAAGAGATGTTAATTAGTGTATTATAATCTCAATAACTATTACACTGATTTCGAACAGAATTTATATATGTATACTGTGATGTTTATAGTTGTCGAAGGACTTTCGAACCACATTATTATCAGTTAGTCTTAGTGCAAGATGGTGATGACGTTATCTGTTGTTTATAACAGTATTTTACGAAATCGTTTAGCCTTCGTAAACTTGCATGACACGGCCCTATGAAGATACTGCAGAATTAAGAATTGGAAGTTTTTAATTCGTATAGTTGGATGTGAAATCATTTATAAATTATTATTATTATGCATGGTTATCGATTTGATTTCGAGGCCACAAACGACTTCTATCAACTCAACTGAAACCAAAACTTAGTACAATCTTTTGCGAATTAAAATTTTTTAACAAGGTTATTCTATTAAATTTCTAATTTTATATAACAAAAGAGAATGAAAGCGTCTCAGAGTTTGATATAGACGTTGTGGACTCTTTAGAAGTCCCGGAAAAGATGTCCTACTCAAAAGTTTATAATATAATCAACGAATTAAAACAAATGATGTTTACTAATACTGGAGGACTATCAACAATGTATATTTATTAAAGTACACCATGTTTAACCTTCAGGACTAATATGTTTACAAATTAAAATATAGAGCTCTTCAATTCACATATTAATTGAGGAGTTCTAAATTAGTGTAACAATTATAGTGTGCAATTTATAGTTTTCACTTAATGAAAAAAACGAGTACATCTGAGTGAAATTAAAAACGAAATAAGTAAGAGTTATATAAAATTATTATTATAATTATATAATTATTGTTATATAAAATTAAACTGCTCATCATTATGGCCCATATAGGTATATCAATTGATGGAAGAAGAAGTATAACATATTAAAATTAAATTAGTATGGGGACTTTAAAAGAGTAAATATTAAATACAGATTAAATACAGTAACAAAATTTCATCATGTAGTAAACTGAAAACCCCTTACGCAAACAAAAATCAGCATTAAAACTGTGCCCACTTTCATATATTTTTATCGCATAGCACAACACAACGCCACATCAGCAAATGTGGTGATTGGTATGAGATCGTTTGTGACGTGAATGTGTTTGGTGCTAAATATTAATTCCTGGCTTTTATATCTTCATCCGGAGAAATGAAAGTTAATGTCATTTGATATGGTTAAAAATTTAACACCCAGAAGAAAGCATTTAAATTACCAAGAACTTTTGACTTAATGTGTTTCGTGGCGTTTTAAGTTGACCGATATCCGCCTGTTTAGCTTGGCTGGCCAGCTGGTATTTTGCCAGATAGTATTTTTCCGAAAATCAGTTTATTCCTTGCAACTTTTCATTGTTACGTTCATAGTTACGAAACTTCTGGTGCCTCCAATACAAATGCCCAATTTAACCAACGTATTCTTATTTTAATATCTTTTATTTATTTGCGCCAAATTTTTCGAATTTTGGGTTACGTAGACCGTTAACCAGAGCATAATCTCAGACGGAAAATGGAGTGCATTGCCACGCGGCCTCCGGTACCTCCCAAATTTATTGGCCAATTAGGCCTGAATTTTCTGATTTTTAGAAATATCAACCATGTAACCTAATTCTACCTGATATTGCCTATATGAAAACCGATTCCCCATATATAATCTTAGCTTCATATATTTACAAATTGCATAGTTCAAACCATATATATTCAATATTCACCAAGTTCAGTATAATTTAATACTAATTTAAAAATGGAACCCATTAACGTGACTCTAGATCTCAAGTGAATATTTTAAGGCAGTTTACCTGACTGAAATTTCCTTCCTGGTTGTATCTTATTATGCTTTAATTCACAGTATTTTTCCGAATATATTAGACCATCGTCATGTTTGACCTTTGAGGCTTGCACTATGCTCAGATAACATGTTCATGTCGTAAAGGAGTCCGCCATCGCCTCCAAAAAAGTGCTGCATTCCTGAATATAGTTTAGCGATATACGAGTTCAAATAAAAATATGAAACTGTTATTACCTTGGAAGTACAGAAATATGAAAATAACACAGGTTAAAATGTATCCAGATTTCCTATCTCTAATGTGCGATTTGGTCTCCATAGTAAATACCTAACGATCATTTTGTTCGTACATGAATATACAAATTGCTGTATACACGATGCACTTTTCAATGGTCATCATAAAACTAAATTGTTTTCGAACCATTCCAATGGCCAATCACATTTACCCGGAATAGAGCAGAGTGCATAACATTTTCATCTCATCATTATTATCATCATCCGCTGAGAGTGTATGTGAATCCCAATGTACGTATGCATTTTTGTGGCAACTTTAGGAGGCAAGTGTGTATGGCTGACTGCGTGGTTCCACTCACTCGCATTGACTGGTGAGTACGTGAAATCACCACTTATGGACATCAATCAGATGGTAACTTAAACAGAAACTGCATTAAAGGATATTTAAACGAAATCGCAACATGGCAGTGGACGGTTGATTAATCTATATGAATGAGTCATATTATTGGAACGAGTGTGATTATGCCAATATGAAAGAGTTCCAATTTATCAAAAAGTTCTCTCTGGGCGATATCATTAAGTTCCTGGTCAACAGAATCGTCTTGTTCTTAGTGGAAGTGTACATACCGATTACAGTCCTGTAATTAATGAGAAAACTCATGTGTCTTGTGGATGGAAGGATTGATTGAGATTGCTTCTCATAATCTATGATATAGTAAATTCGAGTGAACCGGATGCAACACATGATAGGAGTGTAAGTCAACAAGCCAGAAAAGAGAAGAATTATGATATTAAAATTTGCCCAATTTACTCTAGAGAATGTTACCATGTTACCATGTTTACATGTTTTTACACGTTTTACTTGTAAATTTTTTTCTATTAATGACAGTAGTGTAACGATGGAGTAACATGAGATACGCACTTCAATTTCACTTTATGGAAAAGTCACTTAATTTAGACTGTGCTACAAAGCAGAGAGGGCAAGTGCTCGGCCTATTTAATCTATCTATTACTAGCAACCTTTTTAAAAGAATATGAACGCATTAGATGTAAAAACTGTGATATCGGATGCATTTATGCTCAGCCAAAGAAATGAAGAAACTCCTTTGGCAGGTCCAATTTTCAACGAACGTGAATAAATCAGGCTGAATTTGAGCGTTAGTCGATTGTGGCTTTTTAGCATAGACCTGCGGTGTAACGAAGCCTCTCAATTAAAAGTCAAACGGAGTCACATCGTGCAATTTCGTTTGCCGATTCACTTCATTTACGCATGAAATACTCATGCCCTCAAATCGAGACTGCAGCTTACTCATGGTGGCCTCGAATGGGTGGGAGGTAGTGTCCTCTTGCTGGAACCGCATGCATTTCGAGTCCATCGACTGATAGCGCCTTAGTTGTCAGTGATAACAATGCTGTCATCTTTTCCGAAGAAGTGCGGATCGATGGTGTCTCCGGCCTAACATACACAATAAACCGAGGGTTTGTGTGAATGCATTGCACCTTGTGGATTAGATTGGATTCATTTGAAATCCAACAGTTTTGCTTGTTGTCGACTGTCGACGACCGCATCCTTCAAATCGGCGCATCGCGATTGTGGTTGCCGCAGAATATTCGGAAGGAATCATCAAGTCTTATTTGACAAAATGTCCTGAGCGATATCCGTCTTTTCGACTGGAAGCCTTGCATCTGAAATCTTTATGAAACCTTTTAAAATTTGCACAGCCTAATATTTTTTCATATCATAGCCGGATATTTTCATTGGGATATCTCGCCTTGAATCTCCCACCCGTCTCTATTGCGAAAACCTTTAATATATGATAACAATTTGTTTCTGATACATATTCTATGAGACACTACAACGCCATCTGTACCATAAGCGAGTGAAATCGGTTAATGGGGAAAACACTTCAGCATGCAATAAATGAATCCACGAATAATAAAAATTTTCAGTGTTTTTTCAATGATTCATCGAATGCAAGGTTTATATTGTGGTATTTTACAGATACTAAAATAGGCCAACCCAGCTCATGAACTATTTAAGGGAACGCACCAACTGGATGTGATTATTAAAAATAATATTATAATAAAAAAATGGTAGTATATAATGTACGAAAAGGAGATGTGTTTGCGCATCCTCTTATCTGGTGATAAATCGCCCGTGATTCTACAGCCCTCAAATGACACTACGCCAATGTCCACGCAATGATCAAGTTTAAAAAATGTTAATTTTATTAAATTTGCGTCATATTCAGCTCTGTATAAAGCAATCTAGGGCGGTGGTTTTTAGACCATAATTCTTCAATTTCTCGGTAACGCGCGGCGCGGGGTGGCAGGGGGATATGTTGTTCGCTGCGCCGCTTCCTGGAAATTTAGTCGCCATGGAGCCGTACACGGGAGTGCAGCGTGCATTTTGTGTCCGAGCGTATTACGAAAACAATAAATCATTGATTACTGCACGACGTTTGTATCGGCATGAACACGGTTTACACGATTTAAGTGAAGTTCCAAGCGCCAATGTGATACGAAAATGGATCAGAATGTTCGAAACAATCGGCTCAACAGTACCAATTACGGTTTGTGGTCGCCCAGTTTCTGCAAGATCAGCCGACATTG
This sequence comes from Philornis downsi, assembly GCA_019455685.1. Lineage (NCBI taxonomy): Eukaryota > Metazoa > Arthropoda > Insecta > Diptera > Muscidae > Philornis > Philornis downsi. The sequence goes on along the minus strand of JAHXMU010000410.1, from coordinate 1,957,907 downwards.
TGGAGCGTGCTCGTGTTTCAGTTCAGCGAAATCCGCAACAGTCAACACGTAAGAGAAGTCAGTCTTTTGATGTCAAAAGAACAACTTTACGACGAATTTTGAAACGTGATTTGCATTTGAAGGCTTATAAGATTCAGATAGTCCAAGAATTAAAACCCGATGATGGCAATAACCGACTTAACTTTGTCAATTTGATGCTAGAGCGGTTCAACAATTCAACAATTTCAACAACGTGATTTTTAGTGATGAGGCTAATTTTCATCTTAATGGCCATGTGAACAAGCAAAATTGTTGGTTCTGGTCCGAGACTAATCCCCGACGCTTGCATGAACGTCCACTTCACAGCCCTAAGCTTGTCGTGTGGGCTGGGATAACGTCAACCGGTATTATTGGACCATACTTTTTTGAGGACGAAAGAGGGCATGCGATGACGGTTAGAGTGAACAATTATTGCAACATGCTAGTAGACTTTTTGGTGCCAGCTTTGCAAGAACTTCAAGGCAATACCTCGAGGATATGGTTTCAACAGGATGGGGCCACCTGTCATACGGCTAGGGTATCCATAGAGCTGCTGAAAAATGTTTTTCCTGGCAAACTCATTTCGAAAAGGGGGGATATTGGATGGCTCCCACGTAGCCCCGATCTCTCTCCATGCGATTATTTTCTATGGGGCAATTTAGAGCAGTTGAAGAGGAACATTATTCAGGAAAGTAACAAAATACCGAGAACAACTTTTCAACGAGTTTTCCAAAATTTGCGACTTCGGTTCCGAGAGTGTCAAGCAGCCGAGGGAAGCCATTTGGACAACAATATTTTTAAGTCTTAAAAATTCCCATGCTTCTACTTTTTAAAAATACAAATATATTTTTTATGTTTCGTAGTTTTTTTTTAATTGAATATTTAAACCGCCAACACCCTTATGGCCCACCCTGTACATTTTGTCGCAATAGTTGAATAATACCATAACCAAAATTTGCAGGAAATCCACATGTTCTGTATGGGGAAATGCCACTTTTGACACGCTCGCTTATCTGACAAGAATTCGATACTGTGATACTCTGATATCTTTGTATAACCTATACAATTGACCGATATAAGCTCGCTTTAATGGCTTTTATGAGATACATTTTTCATTGCAACACAAAAATAAATTATATCCATGTCTTTTACTTAGAGAATGCATCCCGGGTTTTCCCGAGCGCGAAATCTTGGAAATATTTTTTGATTTAATTTTTCAAAATCATGAGAAATTCACCAGTAAATACCGGGAAATTTTGTGAACCAACAAATAAAGTATATTATGGAAAATTATAAACTTTTAATGACAAACATGGTCCGCACATATTGCACGCCCAACAAATTAGATTTTGTCCATATTTGTATCTATCTATATATTTATAAATACAGAAGATATGATTCTCTTAATTTCTGGATCTCGTTGAACATATTGGTTTTTAAAAGCTGTAAAACCGAAACTAGATTATTCAAGCAGGCTCATGTATTGTAATTTTATACTTTTAAAAACGTTTCTTCATGTATTGGGGTTTTTTTTATCGAGACATTGTTAGTTCTCATTTTTATTGTGTAATTCGATTTGGTTTTTATGCAAATTACCGGGATCCTGAGAAAGTCAACAATTTTTGCTAATTTTCGAAAAATGGCATTTCCTAATTTTACTGGTGGCACTTAACTATGATTTGCTTATTTGCTTTAACAGCCACTTTTTAACTTTATTGGAAGTTGATCCTAATGACCTATATTTTGACACACGTGCATGGACATGGACCGCCTGATTTTTGTTTTATCCGCACATTGCACTCCTACAAATATACCAAACAACATTTTATTTTACTAGTAATGCACTGCTTGTATCCATCAATAAAGGTTCTTGTTTAAGAATTACAAATTCAATTTTTTTCTTTTATCTTTAATACCATACAAATTTTTTCCCCTAATTTTGGGCGCAACTGCATCTAACATGGTTTACTTTAATGGCCGCTCTTTTCTACATGAAAAGTGTCTTTCGTGATACATTTCACAAAGATAAGTATCATGAAACACAGCTTTCACCTAGAAAAGAGAAGTGGAAGAGACCTTTCATATAAAAAAGTATTATTGAAGAAAAATGCCCTGGGTGATGCTTTTCAAGAAGAAAGTTGTTGTGGACGATACTTTCTATGAAGAAATGGAAAAAAATGAAAAATGCACGAGTGTGAATAGTTTCATCCAAGATTTTTTTTTACACGAAAAGCGTTTGCACAACATTACTTTAGTGGTTTTTTTTTCAAGAACCGACAACAAAAAACATCGTTGTGTAAAGTAGCGCTCTACAGCAAGTGCGAGCTGAAAATCTTCGTCCTGTCATATCGTTATAAATCAGCTATAATACTTACAATACCGAAATTGTCAAATAGTTTTTACCAGGTAAAAAGTTTTGAAATTTCAAAAACAAATATTTAATATTTAATGCAAATAATTTGAGCTGCCCGATTAGTTTCTTAGATGGCGACTAGGATAGCAATGTTACCCACTTTACGCCTCTCAGAGAAAATAATCTCAAGCGTTTCGGTGTCCTGCGCTGATTCTTCAATTCGTCCTTCTAGCGGAGTTTTTTGCATGATGTGTTTGGGTGGACCTGCAAAAATGATCACAATTAACTGAGGTCAATATCATCCTATAATGATGTGAAGGCTTCGTTTTATACAATGTTTGCCACTGAGAGGTACCGAAAGCAGCTTGGCAGTCGACGAAGATGCGTTGCGTAGCGTTCTGTTTTTCTTAGCCTTTCCTTTGTAAACAAGTGTTATTTATTTAGTGAAAGGTTTGCCATTTACTAATCTGGATTGCTTAACAACCGAAGAACACTTAAAAGTGTTTAACATTAACTACAGATGTGGTGATTTAAACGTGGGCTTTCAATCGAATCAAGCTGAAGCTCATTTCTCACTCGGTGATTACTTCTACAAGAAAAATTGTCGCATATGAGGCTCGAAGAACCCAAAAGTGATCGTGGAAAAGCATGAATGTTTGGTGCGCAAACTACTTCAAAAAGATCCACTGCTGCAACCAGTGACATTGTATTTCGTACATAGTGGCAAGTTCCAAGCATTATAATTAAATAAAAGTTAACTTTTACCTTACGTAAAAGTGAAAAATGGACAATACTTGGAAAAATTAATATGTTATGTATAAAACGATATATCGCCGATGACTACTACTGGTATGTCGCAATTAGAAAGAATTGATCTAATAGGAAGAAAATTTGTCAAACAAGGAATAAATGCAGCTTTCATCAATTCATTCTGATATCTTGACCATTTATTACTATTATTGTTTATATATTGCAATAACAATAAATTCTCTCTGGGCGGGCTAAATTCATTTAATGCACCTAATCTGAAAACCCTGAGGGGTGCTCAAAAAGTTTTGGCGGTTTAAGCCCCCACAGCACCTCCTTTACTACGTTTTTATTAAAAACGATATATGGTGGTTTTTGAAAGATGCAAAAGGAAAAGAAACTAAAATTTTTATACATTTGTTAGATATCGCCTTAGTTAGTAAGGCAAGATTGTCCAATAATAACAAAAAAACGTTTCACTGGAAAAATAAGGGTGGAGGACATCCTCACCGCCAGACGATACATCATCCATAGTGTTGAGCAAACAAGCTTTACGAGGCTGAGGCTTATGATGCCTGTCAATCTATAATTTGTTTAATATTAATTAACAGCAAGTATTCACAGAATGTGTAGCTAGCATTGAAATAATTTACGCGGTTTCCTTTCGCTATGTTTCGTAACCTTGAAGAGATTCAAACATTCAAAGAACATTTTGATTTTTTCCTGGTGTTCTCTGATTGGGAATGGATATTAAGTTCTTAGCCTTGCCGGTGGAATGTAATGTAAACGCAAATGTTTCACAACTATAAAATGTTGGGAAAAATTTTAGAAACTTCAGATTACGTCAGATTATTCCTTCTTTAAACAAGTATGTTGGAATTAATGACGTTACGACGTTTTGTTTGGCTGATACACGAACGAACTTTACTAATTAATCATTATGTTATAGTATATTATTTGAAAGAGGAGTAATCGTTTTTCTATGGATGGATGCAGTTAGATAACGTCTCTGAATCGGTATTCCCTTTCGGGTGATAGAATATTTTTCTTGGTTAGTATTCTATTTCTATTAGATCTTTACTTTCGTGCAGATTTACTTATTCATGTAAGATCAAATTACATGAAGTGTACTTTCCAACAATAATTCGTTATACTAAAAATATATAAAGAAAGAGTTCCTCCCACTATAACTTTATATCGTTCACTTATATGCTTCTTCCCAACTGACGATATATAAAGCTTGATGTATTTTTTTTGCCAAATATTATAAGAAATATGAAATATGTACACTAAACACTAAATAATTTCATCTGTTTTTCTTCTTTGCACAAAATGATTTTATATGTATTCGGATATTTAAGCTTACTTCTACTTATTGAAAAGGAATTTCCTATTGAAAAAGTGGATTTTTAGAATCATTTTAGGGATTTTCCAGGGCACAGAGTTCGCGACAGTGCTTGCCTCTCGCCTTTAAAAACCAAAAATAAAACTCAAATCTTTATTTATAGTAACGGAAGTTGGAATAGAAAATTCCTATACTTATATTAATTTCATAATACGAGTATGTGTATATATTAATTAATACGTAATTGATACTTGTTATGTACACCTGTTTTGAAAATTTCGATTGAATAAAATGAACATACTATAGAACTCGGCATAGAAATGTCATTCAGACGAACTAAATTACAACGATCTTTTTATTGCCCTGAATGAACGCACAGTAAATTATAAGTCACTCTTATTCTAGTGGTAGAGATTTGATATTCTTAAAACATCTTAACTATGCAGGCTTGCAAATAAACAAAAGCCAAAGCTTTTCTTTTCCGTTCATGTTCACAAAAAGAAGAATAGCGGTTCTGTCTTTGCGATTTGATTTTTTCCGTGACAGTTTGAGTTTTTAAATGTGAATATATTGTCCAGATAGCATTATATATGTAGAACAGACGCTATTCATAGGCTTTAAATATATTGTCGTCCGAATATTCACCTATTACTGCTCCTAAGGTATGGACCGAATCACCGCAAATAAGAACATCAACAGTACAGTCTACACCGCAAAATTTTCGAAATGTAATACCATGCTTTTTTAATCTATGTAAACAGTTATTACTTGCACAGAATTCTCATATGCCAAGAACTATTTGGACTTTCTTCGCCTTTTCGTTTAGCAGACTACCACCGTTTGCTACTTTATTCTGATGAAACTCCTTTATCCATGTCACAAGACAGTTTTCATGACTAAAATATTCCACCTTCTTGGTTTGATAATTATTTCCATATTCTTCGCGAACTCTTCCAATACATCAGAATTTATTACTATTCTTCAAAGCGTTGTTTGTAGAACGTTAAATTCTTCATCACTTCTTTCATAGATTCATACTATTTTTATCAACTTTTTATTATCCTTGTCGACGTCTGTACGATAGAAAAACACACAGGAACTGACAACTTGAGCGAGAAAATTTAAATTTTAAATTTAAGTTTGTTTCTTTTTCTTTGTTTTGTTTAAAAAGGGCGACGCGTTTCTATTACTTTTTTGCATTGTGTTAAGACGCAAATATGGTCGAAGTACTAAGATAGTCTACAAATTCTGAATTGTATTTTTGGTTCTAAGTGAAGGTAAAAAAAATCCATTTGCAGAGATAATAAGGAACAACATTCCACTTACACAAGTAAATTGAAACAAAACCAAATTCACTTGTTCAGTTTCGACTGCGTTTTAAATTTTTGGTACAGCCAATCTGAGCCATTTTGATCGTTGTATAAACTGGCCGATATTTAAAAATTATTATAGAGGTTGTAAAAAATGTGTTTGGACCCAATCATTCAAAGCCAAAGAATGAATTAATAAAGCTGAAGTGGGAAAACTGATCAAGCTTTATAATCCAAGAATATCATCATGTTAATCTACACTATATTCTATGCAGTACTTTTATAAGACTAACGAAATTTCGAAACTCTTACCAAAGAAAGGACTAAAGGGCCAGTGAACCTACAGAAAATCTATATGAGCAATAGATTAAGTTGATCGCATGATAAATCAACAAATCTTTATATTGGTTAATACTGAATGATTTAATTTCTTAGCAGAACTAAGTGGTATATCGTTTTAAAAAATACATAAAAGTTTAAATGTTTAGAAGCCAATATAATAATCGTATTCCACTTCTACACAGAAAAATAACACCAGTCTACATATTTTTTAAGGCAAATAAGCAAACAAAGGCTTACAAACATTTCATAGACAAATCATTTAACACCGTAGTTAACATATCTGAACAAGATTTTTCTTATTATGAAAATTAGATAATCACATCATTACCGGAAATACCAAATATATTTAGTTTCAAATATTAAATCAATAAAGTCGCCAGTATTTGATGGCATTTCACATAACTCAGAAAATTTATATACATAAAACATCGATTTGAATCGCAATTATTTTTCGCAAAATTTTGCAAAATTTACAGCAATTAGTAGTCAGAAAAACCCACACCGTGATTCTAACCGGACTATAAGCCTATTATTTAAAAAGTGCAAGTTTTATCTCACAGCATCAAATATCCGACTTATCGTCAGATAAGTTGGGGCGCCAAAAATTCCCTCTTTACCGGTATTGAACCGACGATACACCGACTTGTCGTCAGATAAGTTGGGGCGCCAAAAATGCCCTCTTTACCCATATAGTGTATCGACATTGCCAATTTTACAAGACTCAACTTGCTTGTGAATATGAGCCGCTCTTTCAGCTTTCTGGCTCAATCGGTTCGATCGCTATAGTGGTGTAAACGGACTGACAGACAGTTAGACGGATGTACATACATATAACGATATAGGTTTTTACGATGGCAGGAATTATATATGCTTTAAAGTATCTCAGTTGAATTTTTCTATCTGTTATAAAAAAGAATAACACAATAAATATACATATACATACCTTCATGGTGGGGAGAACACAAATTGAAAAACGATTTACGGCACGCAATAAATACCTTTCAAAGTGGAAGATACAATTTAATCCGAGAAAAACGCATGTTGTATATAATCTTCCCATTTAAAAAATCGCCTAAACATATACCTAACCGACAATCTGTCACTCTTTACACAAAACAATGCCAGGCACTTTGGCAATCATAAGGAAAATATACCGAAAATATGCTGAAAATAATGAAGAACTATTAGACTTCTTTAGTCTAAGAATTAAAAATTGAATTTACAAAACTACCATGAGACCAACAAGTACATTCTTGTTATGTCCTATCTGAATAAAAATTGCTTATTCCCAATTTAAAAATTTACAAATCTTTCAAAATTAGTGATTGCTTAATGACTACTTATCAACACTAGAGATTCCTTTCAAACCCACATAATGAGACTAGTTATGAAAAAATTATCGACTGAACAATTAGGTGTACCATAAGAAATCCATTACGTTTGCATGACATTTTGCATAGTTATAATAATAAGATTTATATCAAATGTACACCTTCATGGACGATAACTTGATTGCATTTTTGAGGTAATTCCCTTATACATCTTACCAAAAATTGGAACAGCCGATTTTCATAATCTTCTCTTGAGGAGAATTTTCGACAGAAAACCATTCGCCATAGGCAGCAATAAATTGTAATCACTTGGTACCAAGTCCAGACTATAAGGTGCATGCATAAGAATTATTATGGGTGTATGTGGCGCAGCATTGCCCTGTTGAAACAGACTGTCTCTCCTATTGACTATAGGTAAAGCTGGCCAAGCTGATTTCTTCAGATGGTCCAATTATTGACAGTGCAGACCCGAATTAAAAGTTTGGTCTTAAATGAGCAGCTCATAATAGATAATTCCCTGCTAATCCCACCAAATACAGTAAAACCTTCTTGGACCGGCTCAACATAATTCGACGATTTTGGCTTGAGGTTGGATGGTAAGTAATCCACCTCAGAAGTGGATCGATTTTGTTGTTATTCGGTCCATGAGTTTTTTGTGTTTACTAGTGTGGCATCTACATATCGAGCTTGTTTTTGTACCCAGCTTTATTCAAATGGTTTTTTGTGCAATTTGTCAACAATTGGGCCACCAGAACCAAAATTGCTTGTGATTGTATGTTACAGTATCAGCACCATAAAGATTATTCGGGTAGGCAGACACTTGAGTTGCTTTTTCGGCTTCGCCGAAGAAAAAGTATAAAATATGACGTATTTTCCTTTCCTGGTGTCTGCCTGTGACGCGCGCTCACATCAAGCAAACGCAAAGCTCTCAGAGTAACTTTTTGAGTACGAAATTGTATCTTTCTAACGCCATCTTTCGTAACCCTATCGCATTTACATAACGAGGGATACAAATTACATATGTTAATAATTGGAAAAATAATGGATGCCTTTTTTCTATATATGCATAAACTATACTATAAACTAAACCAAAATTCTAAACTTTAAATATTTTATCAAAGTCTGAAAATCCCATAATCAGCTTATGCGATTTTAAAACTCGTTTGTTTACGTTGGACTATTAAATTTAATAATTTTGTATATACATTTGAACTTTGTAAAATTATTTGATAGTTAAATACTTGGTTATCCATTTTTCGGTCTCAAAAATAAGTTGAACAAACACACAAAAACTATGATTTCCCTGAAATTTTTATCTCATTATAATGCTTGGAACTTGCCATTATGTACAAAATACAATGTGATTTAAATGACCATGATTTTCTACCCATTTTTCGCACATTTCGAGCGGTATCTCGGCGGTAACTTTCGAAAGCTCCAACGTTTGACGGTCTCCAACGTTAAACACGGTCTTTGACGTTGTCCCCACAAAAAAAGGTCTAATGGCGTTAAACCGCGTCAAATCACCAATTGAAAAGGTGAAATTATGCTTCCGGTGTTCCTTGTGGCATCGTCTTATTGGAACCATATATCGTCCTGTTCATAACCTTAAATTGTAGCCCAAAAACTTCGATTATCATACGGCCATACCGCTCTGAATTGAAATTCGAATTATCCGCCATACTTTCACTAACGGAAACGATATTTGCGGCAGTAATCCACGAAAATTGCCCAAGTCTGTGTAGTAAGTTTTAACTATTTTTACGCATTCTTTGCTTGTTAAACGATTCATATTCATAAATGGCAAACCTTTCATTAAATAAATAACACTTCAGATGACAGGTATTTAACAGCTGACAGCCTTGCCAGACTGGCGGTTTTTCTGCCTAAAATTTCTTCAGCCTAGAAATGATTACCGACACTGTTACAAATGATTTGTGCCATCTAAACATAGATGAGAATAAGTCTATGTACTTAAATCACAAATGGGTAGCCCTGTAACTAAACCAAATTGAAATTAAATCTCAAATTGATTGAAGTAAATGCAATGAAAATACCTACTTATGACAGTATTCACCAAGTTGTTCACATGTCATGTCATATCATTTAATCCATTAAGGGCTTTAAAAATTTCCTATACAGTAGCTATATTATTGCTGAATATTTTATTAGCTAAAGACAATTGATATCTCAAGGCAAGTCATCACATTTCCATGAGCCCAAATATGCGGCAGCCGCTAAGGCCTTATCTTATCTTAATAAACCCGTAATTCAGAGTATTGATGAAAAACCCCAATGGATTGTAATTCATAATCTCATAAACTTGAGTGTTCTATAAATATTGTTAATCACTATCGTCTGATTTCTTTGTTGTTTGTCTGCGGTCACACGTGAAATTTATTTGCTGGAAGAATATTTATTGGCCTTCGTGTTAAACAATCAACGGAAATTGCCGTCATAGCTGATTATATGACTCTTAATGGTGTCTGTACAGTTCGGTGGGGGTAATTCTGTCAGCTTATTTCCAACTAATAATATCATATGCTGCCTTGCTACTGGTAACTTTGAAAGTGCGAGGTTACTGGTATCAATCAACAGATTACTGGTATCAGATTGCAAACCCCGTTGTGTTTTTCCCGAATATCACCGAATTATAAACAAATTGGGAAAATAGATAGAGGACACGTGTAAATAAGTATTGGAGGCACGCATGCTTTGTTCTTTGACATTGATGTTGGCTGTCAGAATATGCCAGCTTTTGTGCTCATAAATATATTCCCAAGGGAAGGAATAAATCATTTAATACGGCAAAAATGAAGCAGCCAGAACTAAGCTATTAAAACACCAAATATATTTTGAATAAATGTGTTGCGTAACTTTTTAAGCCGTATGACAGATGTGCGTCTGTCGTGAATCATATTAGGCAGATCTTTTGGGTACCCCCCATATACATATGCTGACCGATTTTCCGAGATTAGAATTTTTGCTCTCTAAATTGTTTTATAATGCTTGGCAGAATTTCAAAAAATCAGTCGATTTACCGCAACCCTTCTGATAGAAAACGGAGTGTATTGCTACACTCTTTTTGGCACCGCACATAAAAATTTACCAATTTCTCTTTCTAATTTCTCCGTAAAACAAAAAAAAAAAAAAGGAAAGACGGACCTTCCATTGCTTCCCATACAAATCGTAAATTTAATACATATTCTAAGTTCAATATTTTTCAAGCAGTTTTTCTGAATGCGTTCACAACTGGCTCACATTATGCATTTTCTGCACTATCATAAGTCCTAAGGATGAAAACGCGTAGCATTGTCACACTCCATCTAGCACCTTCCTTCCGATTTGTAGAAATTAAATTTTTCCATCGTAACTCTCAATTCATAGACAGCGATTGTTTAAACTTTTGTCAAATGTATTGCGTTATAACCCCAAAAAATAATATAATCTGCTCATCTAAGACCCTTTTCGATACCTGCCAAAAAATTTACGTAATTTAACCGATGTACTCATATTCATGCCTGCCGTTCAACTTTAATAAATTCCGTATAATTTAGCATGCAATAGACGTTTAGAAAACTCCGTTCTGCGAATAAAAATTGTCGGTTTAGCAATCAGTGGTCCAACTACAGGAAGGCTTCGGAATGTTATTATTTTCACCGCGCTGCTTCTGGCACCCATCACACAACGTAAAACGGCGTTGGGTATACTCAGTTAAAATATCTGCACTTTTTTTATATAAACATTCAATATTAAGGATTTTTATTTACTCAAGTAATAAAGATTATTATGATGTCTTTTTCCCCTTATCCCTTTCTAAAGAAAATACTATTTTATACTTGGGTTCCAATTCTCCAATATTCATTTTTAACCAAAAAAAACAATAATCATTTTTGAAAAAAAGACCATAATTTAGGTTTTGAAAGATTACAAGATTTTACAAGATTTTTAAGATTACAAATATGTTGCAAAGAAATTGAAATCCTATGAACGGTATGAGTACAGCAGTGTGTAAAGAATTTGAACCTACCAGGCCTGATGCCTGAACATTTATCCGAAAACTGAGAACTGCAATTTAGAAGACTAATTGCTAAATTTGGATTGATGGTGAATGAATGTACACATGAATTGAAATTACCTTGAATTGTGAAAATATAAAATGTTCTTCTAGTTTTATTGTAATAAAACATTAAAACAAAAAACGAACCAGTAAAGAAATTTCAACCAAGTTGGTGAAAAAGTGATAACGATGCCAGAAGGAACGTTTTACAACACCTGGATCTTACCTAAAAATACTTAGAATTAAAAAATAATAAAGGAGCTCTAATATAACTTTCTGAAGTCCTCCACTTAGAAATTATAGAACCCCCACCATTCTTAGCTAGATCGGTCAGTTTGGATGTGTGGTGCTCTAAAAGGCGCTTCAATGCGGTCCATTTTCATTCACTGAATTAAGTTCTCTAATTGCCTGGTACTTTGAAAATTATACCGAATTTAGTACTATTGAATAAAAAATACCGGGTGTCCGTCGGGAAGGTATACTACTTTATTTTGCAGCCATTTTGGTAAACATTAGTCTTGACAATTCATATTTGGCAGACGTGAAGTAGAGACGTGACATATTTATTATTTAAAAATATGCGATAAACCAACGTGTTTTAATCGTTAAAACGTTTTATCAAAATCGATTACCGATTACTGTGACGATGAGAAAGTTACGTGAAATTTTTGGGAAAACCAACGTGCCAACAAGACGCACTATTTATCGTGTAATGAATGATTTAAAAAAAAGAGAGTCTGTAGCTGATAGGGCCAAGCATGGACGACAACGTACTGCAAGATCGATTGAAAACATTACTGCTGCTCAAGAAAGAGTTCAAAACGATCCATCAACTCAATTCGCACATTTTCATTTGAATGGGTATGTGAATAAACAGAATAATCGGTTCTGGGCAATGGAAACCCCTCAAATTATTCATCAGTCGCATTTGCATCCATTAAAAGTGACAGTCTGGTGTGCAATTTGGTCAGAAGGAATAAATGGACTTTACTTCTTTGAAACTGAAAACGGCGTAACGGTAACTGTCAATGGGGAGCGATATCGTGATATGATTGAAAACTTTTTAACGCCACAACTGCATGGTTTGGGCTGGATTAACATGTGGTATTAACAAGACGGTTCCACATCGCATACAGCCAGGATTACAATGGAACTACTGCGAGACCTCTTTCCACAACAAGTTATTTCAAGAAATGGTGATGTTGATTGGCCTCCACGGTCGCCTGATTTGACTGCTCCGGACTTATTTTTGTGGGGATATCTGAAAAGCAATTTTTTATGCAAACAAACCAGAAACGCTTGAGCAACGCAAACAAAATATTCGTGATGAAATTAATGAAATACCACGTGAAATGTGTGAGAATGTAATGAAAAATGTACTCAAAAGCGCTGGCATTTGTGAGGCTAACAGAGGTGGACATTTATCTGATATTGTATTCCATACATAATTGGCGACATTAGATAAAACATTTATCAATATCAGATCCATTCTCTTTCATTTAATCAAAAATTAATAAACAAACAAAGTAGTATATCTTCCCGACGGACACCCTGTATGAATCTAGGAATAAATCGGAAAATTAAATCAAATCAGGATTAAAGAATCAAAGTTGTGTAGTGAATTATCAATCAATGCAATGGGCCAAATTCTAGGAAACGGTGGCCTAATAATTGGGAACTACAGCAGATGGAGGGAATTTCGGCAATGCGGTCAATTTGTGTGGGACACATCAGAAGGGGGTTGGCTAAATACTTCGTTTTCATTTTCAGATTTCATTTTCGGTTAAACTGGTCATTTGCAAAATACCAAAAATACCAGAACCCGTGTGATTATTCGCTGGTTTCTTTCACATTCAGTAAATTATTATAATTTACCGTTTACAAAGGAGAAGAAATGATCCGATTTGATATGACTAAATTTCGAGTCTTGTAGATTCATTTAAGGGCGGTTAAAGGAGAAAAAAATCCGATTCACCACAAAAAAAAAATGTTTTCAGTTTTGATAACTTTTTTTTTTTTTGAAATTTTGCACTTTAAATAAAGATTATAAATTTATAAAGTGACGTAATGTTTGGACAAAATCGAATCATCCAATATAACCTAGATTATTTCGTATTGTAGGCAAAAAAAGCATTTGTTTAATTTCATCGATATTGTGTTCCTAATGGAGACCATAAGATTTTATAGTTATATAAAATTTGATCAAACTCAGGTTATCTGGTAAGACTTTATAGTGCGAAAAAATTTAGGGAGCATAGTCGGATTTGTATGGCAGGTACCAGAATGCATGCCCAAATTTTCCACCCAGTGAAGATAAGATAACACGTGCTAAACCTTATTCAAATCAGATCATCTCCTAGGGTGCTACAGTTTAACCAAATTTAGAACCCCACAGATCCATTTATATGGGAGATACAAGAAAGTGTGGTCCCATTCTGCGTAAGACCTCGTGGAGTTCGAAATGAAGTGACCATTGCTCGAGCGCAAGCAAGTATTGAGGAAAACCACGAAACTTCCATCAGGCGAAGTTCTCAGCAGTTAGAGATGTCCAGGCGGTCTTTGCAAAGAATTTTACATATGTTACATCTTTTGCCATATAAGATTCAATTGGCTCACGAGTTAAAACCAAACGATGCACAAGAACGCATTTAATATACTCGCCGTTAACGTTACTTATGCGCTATCCTTTAGATGTCATGACACTTTAAAAGCTTTAATAGGCGCACATAATAGTTTTGTGATGTGAGTTTTTCTTCGGCGATAAGCATGGAAATACCGATAGTAATATATTTCAGACATATACGAGTATATTCCAGCAAGTCAAGTCCAATAAAATTTGTTATGACTTTTATGAACCATTTACTTTTATTCCAAGCAATAGCTTTGATAATGGATAACGAGGCACAGTTGGATTAAGGTAACAGGTATGAAGAACAAAATAAAGACAGGGAACGACTTTCTTGTTTACCACTATCAGATTTGATTTATAATAGTCATACCTACTTGCTTGAAATGGAAGTTGTTGTTAATATTTGTTTAATTTAACAAATGTGATTTTGTTGGATCCTTGATGAAAACATAACGTAACCGTCCATGTTTCTATATAAACCCAATGCTAAAGGAGTTTTCAAGCTTGGTTTTACAGAAACTCCATTTTCCGTTGACTCACAACATCGCCACACCTGACTGCGAGCAAAAAATGCACAAAACGAAGCGGTCCGTTAAAACAATAATTGATGAAATGCCGCAATGAACAATTTTCTGATCAGGTATCGCATATGTGTGAATGATAATGGAGGTTATTTATGGTCTATCATCTTCAAATCCAATCATTTATATAAAATAAAATTGAATTTTCTATACAATAAAAAACAAAATAAATAAATTAAATCATTGACTAGAAAAAGTTATTTGAACTTCTTATTGTATTGCAATTGGAGCGCCACTCTGAGGCGTCTTTTGCTAAAAGGTGTGACTTTTTACTTTTTAAATTAAGTGAGCAAAAATCGTTCCTCTGGCTGGATGTAAAGACGATTACTATCGTAAATTTTTGTAAAACTAACTAAAATTTTTCTGACCGATTGTAATTGGGATACATCGACCTCTTGCTACCTCAAACACAAATTAACCGAATTTCCTATATCAAATTTCCAATTAATTTCATTTCCTAATTCGCAAATCGACCAAAGTTTTTGCTCTACAATGCCATGTATAAAACTTAATCCTGCTCTTTGGGTATTTCGAATCCGATTGATAGGTTCAAACTATTTATTCTTAATTTCAAGCCTTTTAAACAGTTCAATAAAATTTTACACACGTCGAATGTTTGATAAACTTAGCTACAAAATAGGAATTTTCAGCATTGATTCGCCCTTTCTGGTTTATCATATCTTTTATTTCATACCATAAAATGCTGTCATATTTAGTTCTAGTTAAGTTTTGCTAAAGAAGAGCCTTTAAATGGGAATGGAGGACATCACTACCTTCCCTAATTTTTTTCTCCCATGCGATCATCAATTCGTAGACATAACCCTGGGTAAAATTTAATAAAATCGGTTTGAAACCACCGCCTTCCTAGTACCTTCCATGTAAATTGCCTAATTTACCCCATTGTTGACGCCAAAATATACTACGGCATTTTCGATCATTTTTCAAGTTCATCGTAGTCAGCCATCCTAATGTAAATTCGCCGAAAATTCACGGCTTGATCGCGTAACTCACACATCAACTCAAACTTTAGAAGTTTGAAGTGTGTGTTACCGATTGTTCTAAAGATGGATACAATCGGTCTTATATACTCTCTTCGTCGCCTTGTCATTACCAAAATCTAAAACCAAACTTTACTTGTTATTGTGAGTTCAGACAACCTAGTTCATTTGGTAAGCTTTTGCACAAATTGTGTAAGTTCAAATAAAGAAAAGATATTGTTCAATTCCAACATCCTAGGTGAACAATTTGTGAGAAATATTACAAATTTCTTGGTGATATTTCCGGCTCACACAATTGTAAACCTAAAGTTCCCTAATTGGCCACATTTTCATCCATAAACTTTTACATTTATGTCTTTCATCAAATTTTACCACATTATCACTATAATTAGAAAGCAACCATTATAATTGGAAGCAGTATATTTGTACTGGATTGTGTTTCCGTCGGGCGCTACCCCATACAAATGAATCGATTTGGCAAAAGCCAATCTCTGGTCCATTTTCTATGTAAGTGGAGTTCTCTGAAAGTTTTAATTTAGCACCCATCACGCTTTTGCACCAACTTGAGAGAACATTGAGTGAAGATATATGAAAGTCAGCTCACCTGACTGGAAGTTTTGTGCTGGTTTAAACACTATTTCTTTCAAATGTTGACTATAACTGCGGTTTTGAGAGCTCCAAGATTCTGAGATTCCAATTTCCGAAAATATAAATTCAAATTATAGCCGACTTATTCGTGTAGATTTTGAATTTTACGTAGCCACAAAAGAAAAGGGTCTACCGGTGTGATACCACATGATTTAGAAAGCTAAATTACCTTTTCGGGGCCTGAAATTGTAGGCTTTCGTCTCAATGTCTTTTTTAACCAAATTTCATCGGGACCATTGATTTCAGCCAGTATAAGACTTTCCCAATTGAAATGCCGAGCAATAAAAAACAACAAATGGGAGAGCTTCTCATATTGAGTTTGCTTTTTTTTATAATTATTATTTTATTTTTATTTTTAGACTCATTCAACGGATTTCCAACATTTTGGAGTTCAATAAAAAAAATCTTTAACTTATAGATTTAGGTCAGATGCATAGTTTTCTCTTTTTTCTAAAATGTATCCGAGTAAAAATTAGCCAAATTTGGCTGAAATGACTTTCAGCAGAATTTTCATGGGGGATAAGAGAATGGGCGTGGATACTCGATCGATTTTTCTTAAATTTTGCCGGAGTTACTAGAAGACAAGTGACAACGCTGCCTCTTTCCGTATCAAATGATACACACCTTCATTCTTCAAAATGTACCTATAAAAAGTTGCTCCGTGAATATGATGTTTTGATGGCTTGGGAAGCTACACTTCTGTATTTGAGAAAACAATCAGTTAATCAGATTTTTGTTCTGATATTTCGTGATTAACCTTGATATTGTCATTTTTTATAAGCAACTACGTGAGGATAAATTAACGAGGATTTTATGATTGCTATGTATCAAGTTTTGATGATGGATTAGATCCGTAAAAGACAAGAAAAGGGGAAACGAAATGTAGTAGTTTAATTATGACGAACTACATTTAAGTATTATATGAATATTTATGGTAAAAAAACAAACAAAATAGATAAATAATTTGATAGTAAATGGAAAGGCGCACTCAGTACAAAATCAATTTTAATGTCGATTTCTAAGAAATTTGTCAAAACAATTTTTGGAGTAAAATCTGATATTCTGCAACGTCTGCGTTGAAAATCTAAATCATGTTGAATTCGTAATCATAGCAATATAAGATTCAGGAGACTATAGAAATTTTACGAAAAACTATGCCCCGTTACAATTGAAAATATTTTAAATAAAACTTCCGTAAAAACCAAAAGTCAACGCTGTGATCAAGGGTTTTCGTAACTAAGAACGAGGCTTAGCATCGGCATAGAAACACAGAACGGGCTATGCCTCCAATCAAAGAATCGTTTCCAATATTGGGACGAAGAGGATACAATGTATCTTGGGAGGACGTGCTTAAAGTCAAAGTTTCCATTCGACTTCAATTTTAATCAACTTTTAAAATTGGATTCTTGTCATCTTTTGGAAATGAACGTTTATTACACCGCCATTTAAGTTTGTTCGGAAACCAACATTAGTAACTACAAAGGTATAGCAAATCCCAGTGATACACCACAATTATTGGAGAAACTTGTTAGGTCAAGTCGACTCATGTATTTTTATGTTTTGTTAAAAAGAAACAAACTGATGTAATTTACACTCATTGAAACAAGGCTTTTGAAAGGGTTGATCATGATATTTTAATAATGAAGCTTGATTGTATTGAATTTCCTGAAGTTTTCTTCTTTGGACCACCTTTCGTCTGTTGATGATGTCAAGTTATTTTGTAGTTATAGCCATATGGGAATCTTTATGAAACTCCAAACAGATACTGATTTTTTTTTGGGACCGGCACAGAGTGTTTTATCGGAGTAAAGTAGTAGTAAATAAATATTTTATTTGCGGAACTCTATGGGATTTAGTTTGCACATTTCTTCATCTTGGAGTGCTTACGGATGGGAAAATGGATTTCATTAGCTATATGAGTGCGTATTAAAAGAAGGGCGAAGGAGTTTTCAGATTCTTTTTTTTAAGAAATTATGACATATATCTTTCATAAAACGCATACTTGAATATGGAATCATTGCCACCGGATGCATCCGAACTCCCTTAAATCTGTGCAGAAACAATTTTTGTTATTCTGCCTTCGCGCTTCGGACTGGGCAAAAGATAATGACATTTATTCGTGTGAGAGCAGATTGATGCTCATGAGACTTCCAACAATTGAGAGTAGAAGGACAATGCTTGGTGCTTCTTTGGTGTATAAACTCTTGAATTCGACTTTCCTACTTTCGGAGATTAATTTTGATGTTACATGCATGTTTACAAGGCACTTTAATCTGCCGTTCTTAGGTTCTTGTAAGGCAAAGTAAACGAATTCTTACCATTCCCGGAGAATTTGTGCTGAGAACAACCAGCTTCGTAAATTGGAGAATTACAATTCTGATGATGGAATTAATAAACCTTTGTATAAAGAGGCAATTTGCCTATTTCTTCACTCTTTTAATTTTTATATATTATTCTATCGTTTATTAACTGATAATTTTGTGTAGCTAATTTTTCTTTTTTTTTATCGTTCTTGTCAACTCAATCTTACTACTTAATCCGTCAAAGCCCGAACTGTGGCGTTTATCCTGTCTACACGATACGTTTTATATCTTCATCCGAAGGAATGAAGAGAGCATTTAAAGTGATTTCTTAATTTGATTGAGCGATGTCCATTTGTTTGGCTAGTTGATAGAGACGATAGCTGGCGTAAATATTTATAGATTGTCAATTGGTTGTAATGGGATTGTAAATGTAGTGGGATCTTCTATCGATTTTCCGAATTTCAATTTCCTCTTTGTCATGCCTCATTCGTAGGCTGCAACAAATTAAACTTGTATCCATTAAAGTGGTTTATACATATTGGTAAAATTTGAAGAAAGTTGACGGATTAATTGTATCTCTTCTGATGTTTTCCATGCAAATGACCAATTTCACCCATACATTTTGAGACTCTTATCTTCTATGTAGTTGCTCTAAATTTTGTCAAATTCGGTACATGTTAAGGGTTTGCCAAAGCTGTTTTTCGAAATGAAAAAGGGGCGCATTGCTAAATCTTTTCTGCTACTCACCATTTAAGTTGGCCGTTTTAACGAAATTTAAATTTAGTGTAATTAAATGAAAGGTGTTAATCTAGGAATATATGGGTTCCATCAGACAATTTGGAAGGGAGGGCGTTTCCGACCAATTTCTTCACGTTTTGCCAAACATTATAAAGCAATTCAATTTACAAAATATTAAGTAACTGCTGTTTACAAAATAGGATTTACAGGGAAAAAATTAAATTTCGATAAATTGATCAATTTGTATGGGGGTGTGATAATGGCCTTAATTTTCATTCTTAGAACTTGGTCCACCAAGCGTACTATCTATGCCAAATTTGAATTCGATAGAACTTGTGAAAGATTTGAAGCTAAGAATATATGGATGAAATCGGTCATTTGCATATGGTATCTCCTGTGCATGGTTTCTTAGTTGACTTTTCTCAATTTTTACGGAGAAATATCAAGGATGGCAGCTTATTGATTTGAAAATGCAGAAGAAAGATTGAATTTTCGACAATCAGTCAGTTGGTGTGGGAGATGTCAGAAAGGCAGTGTTCTCCCTTACTTATGAAGATTTACGATAGATGCCGTTTTTACCAGCCAGATGGTCAAACATCGCCTAATCTTGGAGCACATTTAGCCAAGTTGTACTTGGTACTTTGAACGCTTCCTTCTGTGTGTTATAATTTTGCGTACCAAATGATATGTGCATCCATGTCATCGGTTGAAGGGCATGAAGGCAAAAAAGTGGTACGAAGCTAAAAAAGGAACAAATTTAGAAATTGTTAAGAAATGCTAATTATGTGGACAGTTTATTGTGGCGAACACTTCAAGAATTATGTTCACATTATCTGGAATTTTATATCAATTTATAGCCGTAATTCGACCGCAGAATTTTGTTCATCAAAAATCAAAAGACAATGTCAAAAATAATGCCCTACCATGCAATAGATAATAAAGCAATAACCTTGAATCGAATGTTAGTTTCAAATCAATCAGTTACGAGCACTCGACAACGTACTTAAGTTTCAAACATGCAAGACTAATTATCATTTCAACTTGATAAGATTTTATCTCTTAACATTAAATGAGGAACTTTTACAATTACCAAAGATCAACAACAACTATAAGATTCCCACTACGAAACTATAAACGACATTGGTCATTAGCTTTATGACTTTCAACAAATGCGATATTTTGTATGTCGGTAGGAGCACAGGATATGACGTGCAGCAAACACTACGCCACCCCCACACAACGCCTGCCGGAACACCACAGACGAGAGTGATAAAACTTGATAAAAGGAACATCAACCACCACGCTAGACATGTGCATGAGGGCAGGTGGTTGGAAGGCTGTGTTCCACAGTCAAATACGTGTGCGGGTGGTCACCGTGATACATGTTGCTGTTCTTAGTATTGAGGATTTTGGCGCCAAAACCGTGCTCGGTTTAACGTCACCACTGAGTGAGTGCGTTTGATGTACACACTAGTTATCACATGGCATTGTTCTGCACGTAGGTAGCCTGACTGTGTGCGGCTTGTGGTAGGTTATGATTTGTTTATTTACATTCAGTCGTCGTCCAACATTCAAACGGCACGAACACTGCTTCGGCTTTTTCGAGTTAAATCGTTTTAATGTTGCCAAACAACCTGTTGAATCGAACCATCAACGAACGCACGACTGGGGCTCGTTAGTGTGACGATGGGGAGCACAAATGTTTCAGCAACATGTTTCTGCAAATCTCATGCAAAGTTCGAGTAATAAAAAATATCCAATGCCGTCGCCACATTATTGTTTTCATTTTGTTCGTTCAGTGTTATTGTATCGTTCATGTTGTCAAGTCGGTGTGCGGATAGCCCTAACTTACAAAACGTATCCGAGAACCGGTGGATGACGCAGTGTTGTCTATACATGTGAAGTAGCGGGTCGCAATGCAGTATAACCGCGCGAATTTGTATAAAAAAAGTGAAATTCACAAGCCAAAGTGAAAAACAAAATTATTTAATTTTGTTAAATGCAACAGCGCAGTAAATAGAGATAACTAATTAAAATTTAATAAAAGGAAAACAAATACAAAAAAGTAGCATATTAAAAGGCAAAGTACGTGCGTGCGCAACAGTATTCAACTGGATTTGCTGACTTAAGTAAATAATTCTGCGACTCAACGGAAAAGTGTAAGTCTCTTTGAAGCCCGAATTACTACAGAGAATGCACTATGTAGCTTCTCTCTTCTAAGACATGCTTGCATTGTATTCCGCACTGTAAAGGAAGCTAACACTCCAAAGGCCGACCTGTCTGGCAGTGCGAGTGGTGAGTGACGGTTGCCGTTAATCTTGAAACTGGGTGGTGTTCAAGAGGGCTCGGTTCTTTGTGGATCTACATTCCGTCTCTTCAACAAACATGTGTACGTTGGTGAGGGGGGTTAAGTGAGATACATGTATAAATCTTATTACTCAAAACCAGATTACGAAAATCATGCTGCGGTAGCATTTGGTGACCGCTGCCAACGCTCTATCTGTTGGGGGCTTGTTGGTTTGCGTGATCACTCTCAATTGTCTTGTTTCGTTTTGATATTGATATATTTAGACAACGAATGAAAAAAAAATGCTATCTATTTTGAAACTACAATATGTTGTCGTACATATCACAATGGGGGAAAATATGTTGAAGTTTAGGGATTACTTTAACATTTAGGTAAAGTAGTTGTTTTATTGAACTAGTATTCCGTAAGTTTTCTGCTTGTAATCTAGAATGCATCACAATTTCTTCGATTCTAATTACTGCTGCAAGGATATGTGTGACTGAGCGAGCGCAAGCCTACTTTTGTAACTCCCATGAAACTACTTAAAGTACCAAGTATCTCTCGACCAAATGTGTCTCATGGTTATGTCGATTGAGTAATATTCACCTGTCCAGGTGACTGCCTGGTAGAAATGATAATTACCGTAAAATTCATAAAATCATGAAATTTTCTAAAACTTGCCATAGCCTAATACTGGGTTATCCATTTTTCGGTTTTAAAAGTAAAGTTAAATAAGACACACATAAAGCTGTGATTTCGATGAAACTTTTATTTCATTATAATGCTTTTGAGGTAGTTTTCGGCCACTTTTCCCTTTCGAACCGTACATTTGGACGCGTACACACGGTGTTTGACACAGCCTCACAAAAAAAGTCTAATGGCGGCAAATAGCATGAACTTGGAGGCCAATTGACGTTGCCAAAACGCATGAAAACTTCTCATGCAATTAAGCCAAAATCGGCGATGTTGAACCACGTTTGAATCAGCACTTTTGTAGTAAGTTTTAACTATTTTTACGGATTCTTCCGTTGTTAAACGATTTATATTCGTAAATGGAAAACCTTTCACAAAATAATACTTCAGATGACAGGTATTTAACTGCTGACAGCTTTGACAGACCTGCGGTTTTGAAACAACTGAATTTTGCCAATTAACCACGCCCTTTTATTCACATACCGATTTTATTCACATATTTTTAGCTCGATATTTTTCAGATAATTCCACTGAATTCAGTCAAATATGAATCATATAACAGTAAGCTAAATCCTGAGAATCGAAATTGACATTACCACACTCCTTCTGGTATTTTCCATACAAAATTTCCCCTTTCTCCGAGATTCAATTTTTCCTCTATTAATTTGTGTCCATCCTATTGACCTCCCTTTTCATTCCTCTTCATTGGCCGATTTAAGCCACATATTTGGAACTTCATATCTTTCAAGCAGTGCATTGAATTCGTTTTGTGCACTAAGTTCTGAGACCGAGAATAGAGGACATTACCATACCCCTTCTGGTATCAAAATTTAATTTTTCCATTGCAATTTTTAGTTCGTAGACTGCAGTTACTAAAACATTTTGGCCGCATAACGATAGCCTCTCTGGCAACTTCTGTACCAATTGCTTTATTTAACCTATATAGTCCCAAACTCATATTTTACATTTTGCACTAAATTAATGCAATATATATAAAACATTAAATTAGAAGGCTCGAACTGTTTTTTTTTGTTTGCTGTGCTTGCAATGATTTATGTTATGCCTGAAAATATGCTGTTTCCTTATTGCAACAGATTTTCAATTAATTTCTCATAACCGAATTGAATTAGCATAAAATTGGACCAAAAAACATCAATTTTCAATTGTAATTGTTTTGTTGAGACTATTTTTTAACAATTTAGGAGCTAGTTAAACAAATTAATAATATAAGAAAATCTTAGGATTATAGCGTATAGTCCTAATTAACGATAAAAACATTTGCAGCTTGCATGCTTTATATAGAAGTTTTACAACAATACATTTTAACATAAATTAATAACATAATCGACCCTGCTTCCATGTCCTTCATTTACATGAGCGAAGATGATCTCATAAATATCCATAAAGCTAAGTTAAAATTAATTAATGTAAATCAAATGAAATGAAATAGAAAATGAATAAAAAGAAAAAAAAAACTAAATTTAAAAATGCAATTTGGGAAAAAAGAGGATAATAAAACCAAAAATGGAAGATACTTCGGTTATCCATGATGCGTATTCGGTAGAACCTTATCAAAAAAATACTGGTCTCATCGAGACAGGAAAATGAGTGAAATTTTCGCATTTGATACCTAAAGGCGACAAATATTTTTCCCTTGATGACGAGCAGTTAATTTGTTGGTTGTAAATTTTCGAAATATATGGATTATTGTGGTTTTGCACTCTATCCGCAAATTTGTTCACTAGGTCGAAAAAGTAATGTCCGATAGGAGTTACAAAAAAACATCAAACTCCACCAAACCTGTAAAAACTGACTGTTCATAATATTCGCACAATATAGGTTTCGCAGCCGAAAGTAAGTTGAAATTTCTACAGTCCCCTCTATGCCTGAGACCGCTATATAATTTCCCGCTATACTTAGCTTCACTATTAAACTTAGTTCTGGGAATGAAAATGGAGCGCGCTTCCTGGGGTACCACCTACACAAATTGGTCAATTTAGCAAAAATCGGGATTTCTTAATAATTTCTAAATGGAGGACTTCTGAAAGCTATAATTTTGCACTATTTATTGTGCACTAATTTTGAGTATTTTTTATAAAAAAAACCATATTAGTCATTCTGCTTGAATCTAGCGTATGTTTGTCCTGCGTGATAAAATTGGAAAAGGCGACAGGGTCTAATCTACAACTGTAACACACTTCTGAATGATCGTTACACCAAAAATAAAAAGTGCTCACTGCAAAAATTTCTGTTATTAGCATCAGTTATTAACATCAGCACTGTGAATCATTAATATTAAAAATCTTTCACAAATGAAGACTTGCCTTACAATAAAATATCAATTCCTTTAAATTGTTTGTGAAATAAACTCATAAAAATTTGTCTCTTTAGTTGGGGACAGTGAGAGATAAGAAATTCCATCTGGATAATTGTACTTTGTAGTGCATTTCCGTCAGCGCATGTCAGTCGAAATGTTCGAGGTTCAGTTCCCGACAGTAGCTCCAGCAAATGTAGCATTTTAATAATTACATATTATGATTTATAGATATATACTTATACATATATGCGCAACTAAGTTCCTGCTGTTTGCCAATAGATGGCGCCAGTTGTAAGTGCTGGTCGATTCTGCCATAACCTAAAGGTCATGAGCGAAGCTTAGGCATATGACAAACATACCGCAATAGGGATTTTCTTCTGGTGGTGGGAATATGTATGATATCGTGCCAAATAATCGTTATATACAGGAAGTATTGATTTCCTTCTTTCAATTGAAGAAAACATCGGCTGAAGCTCATCGAGAGCTTCAAAGCGTTTACTCTCCGTGTTTTTAGTGCAACAACGTGTCGATGTTGGTTCTGTCGCTTTGAAGACGGTGACGGACGAAAGGTTAAGAACGAAAACCCTCCGAAGATACTGAATTGACGGCATTGCTTGGTGGGGATACGTGTCAAACGCAGGTAGAGTTTGCTTCAGTATTAGGAGTTACCCACTAAGCCATTTCCGAGCGATTGCAATGAATGATTCACAAACAAGGAACTTAGATTCTTTATGACTTGAAGCCAAGGGACGTTGAGTGTCGTTTTTTCGCCTGTGAACAACTGCTTCAGCGATAAAAAAGGGAGAGGCTTCTTCATCATATTGTAACGAGTGATGAAAAATGGATTCATTACAGCAATGGGGCTGCCCGGCCAAGCTGCTACGTCGCCGCCTCGGCCGAATATTCACGCTGCGAAGATTATGCTCTGTATTTGGTGGGACCAGGTCGGTGTTATTTATTACGAGTTGTTATAAAACAAGTGAAACTATCACTGGGGATAGGCATCGATTTCAGTTAATGCGGTTGAGACGAGCTCTGCGCGAGAAACGCCCACAATACGCGGAGAGGTACGAAATAGTGATTCTTCAGCATGACAACGCTCGGCCTTACGTGGCCAAGCCCTTTAAAACCTACCTGGAAACGTTGAAATGGGAAGTCTTACCCCAACCGGCATAATCTTGAGATATTGCGCCGTCCGATTGATTATTAATTGTTCCGTTCGATGGCACTCGGTCTGGTTGACCAGCAGTTCCACTCATATGACGACATCAAGAAATGGCTAGATTCGTGGATAGCCTCAAAAGATGAACAGTTTTACCGTGATGGAATTCGAGCTTTACCAGAAAGATGGCAAAATGTAGTAGCTAGCAATGGGCAACACTTTCAATGAATCATTTGTAAACATGTTTTCATATAGTTGAATTTTTTTAAAAAAAAAAAAAAACAGCGAGAACTTAGCTGCACACCTAACATGTATATTTGTTTGGAACAATTTCAGTACAGTTAAACTGTTGTAATAATTGGTGTAAATGCGAAAATCAATATTAGTTCCTAAATTCATGCTAACAATTGCAAACATAAATTATTCCAATGTATTCTAATGAATTTATTAATAAAATGTGAAAAACGAACTAACTTCAGTAATACCTTAATCTTAGATTGGGTATCTGGGAAATTCCTCTGTTCTTAACGTAAGTCAGATAAATGATGTATTGAATTCAAATCACCTATTATTGGATCTTGCGTTTGTTCATAATATTTATATTTTTTTACCTGAATACCGACTTTAGAACATTTTTGACTTTGTATTCCATCCTATTAGAAAATTCAAATTTTTTTTTTCAAATTAAATTGGAGAAATCTGAAATTGTTAAAAAATAAAACTTTCAAATCGGATAAAAATTTAAGAAGTTGTATCGTTTTAAAATTTTCTAATTGCCGTGGTGTCTTACCAAATTTAAAACTTTAACTCGACTATACCTCTGCTATAGCCATATAAAATTTCATCAAAATCGGACCACATCGTTTAGAAACTGCAGATTTATTTAATTTTTTTTAACATCACCCACTATGTGACGCTGTATTTGCTTTAAGAGGACATATTACGTGAAATTGCGCAAACATTCTTAACAAAATTTGCTGCTTACCGCCGTTTATCGGGAATATTATTATTGTTTCCCTTAACACATTCCCCAAGTTCAGCTGAACTTTGTGCACAGTGGTCCTCCTTGGAATTCAAGAGACTTATCAAGGCTAGAAAATAGAAAATCTCTCCTGTTTAAGAAGCTTAAATATCTGGATAAGCTTTTGATTACGTTAGCTTTCGATGATTCATGCTGGCTATGCCAAATGATTAATAATTTTTATACGCGTTACTTGGATAATCTGACATATAACTTTGGTCAAAATCCAAATTCTTTCTTCTACATTATGCGCTTTAAATGCAAATCGGCTTCGTTCCCGCCTACAATGCATTTAAACGAGTATTCACTGGACAATTCATTTCCAATTATCTTGTTCCAGACTACCTATAGTTCGCAGGTTTCTTCCAAACCACGTATAGGAATGTTCAATACGTCACATTATCCTTACCTTATTGAGCGTACTTCCTTTTCACACATTTAGTGTTTTGACATAAATACTGTTTTTATCTTCTCCTGTATCTTGAGGAGATATTTCCGAGTTTTATTTTTACTTTGAGTTTAATATTTAGAAAGCTTTTTCAGATTGGATATTTTCTATCCCGTTGAAAAGAATATTTTATTGCACCGAGATTACAGAGGTATTGCGAAGCTTAGTGATATACCAAACCTGGTGGAAAAACTTGCTACTGATAATCTTGCATTCAAATCAAGTCAAGGCTTTCTTAGAATTCTTGAATTCTTCAAGTTATTACTTATTTATTTCTTGGTTTGGTTGAAAAGAAATAAACAGATATAACTTAGACTGACTTCAGTATGCCTTTTGATAGATCAGATTATGGAACTTGATTGTATTGGGTTTCCCCAAAGCTTCCATTTTTGTATTAAATCGTACTTCTCATCCAAGATGCAGTGAGTAATATTTTATAATATGTTGTCTATGATGGTTATCGCTACATCTGATGTTTCACATGGCTGCTCTACTATTTTTATTATTTCTGAATGATCTTCCCTCTGTTATAGCAATACGGACGATTTTATTAAACTTCAGGATGGCATGTGTGGACGATAACGGCGGGTTCAATTAAAAAAAAGGGATCCTTGGTCTGGATACTTAAAAATCGACTGTCCTGATCGATCGATTCGATTCAATGGAGGACGACCTTCCAACATAAATTAGTAACGAGAGCAAAGCTTCCAAAGAATGTCTTGACCAATTGCGTCTCATGAATGTTAAAATATATTGAGCTGGCAGACACCATAACTGTTGTAAATCATTATGAAACTTTACAAAATAGTAACTTCTGGTTCCTCTTATGCAAATTGGCCGTTTTTCCGAATTCTGCTAGCTCCCATAAGAAATGCTCGAGTTTGCAGAATTCAATATTTGCTTTGCAAATTTGCCGATTGTACTGGTTAATAATTTTTTGTAAAAGTAGATAAAAATCAGCCAAGTGATCATGTCTTTTCTGGTACCTCCCATACAAATGATCGATGTACCCATGAACTCTTAGCTTCACGTATTCCAAGCAGTTGCATGGAATTTAGTCAAATATGTTGACCGTCGTGCACTTAGTGCCAACTTCTGAGAATGACAATGGACATAATATAAATTGATCGCATTTAAAATGAATAAAAACCCAATAAGCACCCCCCAAAATTTACGCTAAATTCAGTATAGTCTAGCACGAATTAAGCATTTTGTGAATGAAAATGAATTTTCACGCTCCTGGATCTTGTAAGTCAGTTCTATGCTCGTAGAAGTCATTGGTAGTCATTTTTTTTTTTTTGCACATAATTAAATTTTGCCAATCGTTTAGTTTGTGGTCTACTAAGTTATACGTTTATATTGCTTTGTAACTAAAAAGTATCAAAAATAATTTTAAACAGATATCTTCCACTGTGTGTCTTCTGTGCACAATTACTATCATATCACTGTGAGCGCGCTTTTCTTACCTGTTCATCAAACATCTAATCGCTTATTTACGACTGTCTATGCTAATATCAATTATAGGCATTGAGTGCTCAAAACAAGACGAAAATAACAAAGCACAAAAGCTCTGATAAAATTGTTGTATCTCTTGGGTGATCGCATTCAGCCCACATGTGCTAGCTCAACAGAGCGAGTCTGGCGGAGAGTCAATATCAGTTTTTAGTTTTTTTTTTCGTAATTTTTTGTTAAATAGTCGATATTATGCAAGCAGTCTGCACATACGAGGATGGTTTTATAAGTGGTTATTTTATGCTACTTTATTTAACTTAATAGATAATATGAAAACTAGAATCGAACGAAAAGGTCGCAGTTCGGCAGTTAGAGTATGTAAGATTGGAAATTTAGGAGATCGTCTGTATTTGTGGAATACAGTTTGTCTCGAAATACATATGTACAATAACTTAGATGTGCAATCAGCAGATATTTTTGAAGTGAACTTTCAATCTTACTCAGATACTTGATTGATTTAATCAACGCTACTGGTGTCACATTAGTTGAGCCAAAATATTTTATTTCTGCTCACCCTTTGGTCTGATGCAAAAGTGTGAAACGTGGTACGATCGTATC
Source organism: Philornis downsi (assembly GCA_019455685.1). Lineage (NCBI taxonomy): Eukaryota > Metazoa > Arthropoda > Insecta > Diptera > Muscidae > Philornis > Philornis downsi. The sequence goes on along the minus strand of JAHXMU010000410.1, from coordinate 1,928,506 downwards.
AAAAATTGTTTAAGCACAACAAAAGGTACACATTTGTAACTTTCTGAATTGCGCCGTTTGAAAATTATAGAGAAACCACTGTTTTTTGCAAAATTTGTCGTTTTGAATATGCGATACCCTAATAAATGTACCCGATCGTTCGCATGATCGCGAGTTCAATTCCACATATTCGTACACCCACCTACCATTATTTGAGCTCGAGGTGTCTGACGAACATTTCGGATAGTCGTGTAATCGATAAGTCTTGTAAAACTGTTGGCCCCATTGAGTGAGTTTAAAAATAGAATGCGTGTAAACTCATTCATGTAATGCAAGGGAATATATTTATTTATTTTGTTACTGGGTGTGGTTTACCAGATCTAAGTTTACCAAATGCCTGAAGCTTGCTTAGTTACATCGGATGTAGTGGTACTGATAACAAAAAGGTATGAACCTATAAATATATACATATGTAGGTTAATTTAAGTAATTTGTATGGGAGGTAACCGGAGGAGGATAGGTTACCCAGTTAAATTTTTTTAATTTTACTGTTACTGTAGCCTATGAATTAGGAATTGAAGCGGACAAATTAAATTTCTGTAAATCGGTTAATTTGCATGGAAGGTATCACTAAGAGTGTGGCGACGCCATCCATTTTCACTCTAAAAATTTACTTTACCAGATGTACAATATCCACCAAATTTGACTGAGTTCAGTACAAGTATTCAAAAAGTATGAAGCTAAGAATATATAACTTAATTCGGTCATTTGTTCGAGATGTACAGAAGGACCGTGACAATGCTGGCATTTTCTTTCTCAGACTTTACTACTTCAAAAGCTTGAGGTTTTGTCCTTTTGACGGAATTTTTGGGCAGCTGAATGAAAGTATGTACATAAAAATATAGGTGTTATGCAATCCATTCTCATTCTCAGAACTGAGTTTATGGACAGCATAATATATACCAAATTTGACTGAATTTCGCACAAAATATTGAGGGATAGAAAGTTAAGAATATTTGGATTAAATCAATCGTCTATATGTGAGCTATCAAATGGGGCAGGGATAATCGCTCGATTTTTTCAGATTTTGCGAAACATTGCACAGAAATACAATGGACAAAATTGAAGTTTAGTGTAGTAAACGAAGTGATAGTTGCACGGAAAAACTGAATTTGTATGCGAGTTACCTCAAGTGCCGGTTTAGCCGATTTACAATACTCGGCTATAATCTAGCTGTGCCATATTTTAAGAAGTTTCATAAAGATGTACAACATCTGTCATGGGTACCAGCCAGGGTGCTACATTGCTGAAACAAGACGTTTGTGAGGTATTAACGAAATTATTATTTTATTTGAAAAGATCATATACGGCATTCTGTATGGATTATAATATATTTCAAATATTTTCCGCAACTTCGCACGTCGAGCTAATTCGAGGGGTTCAATTTTCGATAGGTACACCACATATATGTAGATGTGGCTTAATTTGAACGATGACCTTTCTTATATCGACTTTGAGGACAACGGCCGATTGGTCCGTGTTGTTTTTTGGCTGTCGAATTCAGAAATCCATACATAAAGAAGAAATATCCGCGTCAAACAGTAAATTTTTATAGATGCACTATCACCTGGTAAATATCATGTGGTGTAGTGTATACGAGTATTAACATCCCTAAAGATGATGGTGGGTCAGCTGCATCTTGTACGGGTGTTCGTCCATATTCAGACGTAAAATTTGCCTTGTTGAAGTCTGCGAAAGTTCGATTTCTTGAGTACGGCAAGAAATCGATTGCCTTGAACTCTCGTACACATTTTCACGGACAGCGGTGATGTTCTCACCGATTTAGCGTGTTGACTAAATACTTACCGAACCGGTTAATTCGAATCAGGCCACCAAACGTTGGAGAGACGATTTTGCTTTAATCCACCGCGTATGCAGTAGATTGAGCGAAATGCCGGAAAGTCTGTGCTAACGAACACTCATTTTGATAATAAAGTTTTACCAATTGCACTTACTTGACATTATGATTTGACATTAATGACTGAATAATAAACGACAGATTCGAAATATGCCGCGAACTCAAAATAGCCGTACACAGTGTCAACATCGGCATTAATTTGGAAAGCATATTGAAAATCAGATGAAACTTTTTTTTTCTCACTACGACCAACCAAATTTCATTTATCTGAGACCATCATTTTTTGTATTCAATAATTGTATGGGGTTAAACAGTGCGCTCTGGAGCTTCAATAATTTTTGGAATGCTCCATAGACACCAAAAAAGCAAAGGCGAAGAGAAATGTACAAATCTTTGGGAACAATGAACTCGTGTCTTCGAATTTGCCCAAATAGGGTATCTGTAAGATGGCACACCAAAAAAGAAAAAAAACTCGTATTGAATTTGGACTGAAAACATGCTTAAAACAATTGTACCAAATCTACTAAATACTAACAAATTTTACTTAATTTGACTTCGTTTTGATTCAAGATTAGCTAATTTTTTTGAGTGCAGGCTTCATCGTACAAAACCCGCTTATATGTATTTTAAAGACATTTCTGCTTTTAATTTATTCTCTGAAAAATAAAACATTTCTAGTTTAACTATAACTCTACTTTGCAAACTAAATTTATTAAAATCTCTAAAACGTACTACACAACAAAAGGCAGAGCAGAAATCTACATATTCGTATGCACATATTTAATTATTTTACCGATTTGCTTTGTTGCATTGCAAAAGAGTTTGGTTTTTTGATTCTTTACCTGTTTAATATGATGTGGTTTCATCAGATGTTGTGCCATAAGAGAGAAGAAAAACATACTTGCAAATCAAGGAATCAAATATCGCAAATATAGTTCAGTATTACGAGTACATGTGGCAGCGTCAACAACCTAAATTTTGTAGTTGGGGTATTAAAACGACATTCGATAGAATTATAGTAAAACCATACGAATGGAGTTAAACGGCAATGTATTTTTATGACCACATGGTGTAGTGCGTGTTAAAAAACAAAACATGTAATATATATATATATGTATATATATATATGTAATATATCATATTAAAAAGGTAAAGAATCAAAAAACCAAACTCTTTTGCAATGCAACAAAGCAAATCGGTAAAATAATTAAATATATATATATATACATGTTAATTAGGCATATTACCCGACATTTTAAATTTACTTGATTGTATTCAGTGAAGCCTTCTACACTGGAATTTTCTTGTAATATTATTTGAGCTATTCTTATTTGTGGTTTTGGAACATTTAACTCATTGGCGATCACTGGTGATCAAAACTGTACTCATTCATCCCTTGATGCCCAATGTATTATAATCTTCATTTTATTACAAATTCATTGTTTCTCATCTCTTATTCGGTCGCGTTAAATAAAGTAAAATTTAGTAGGTGTTTTTGTCCAAGTCACATCTAGAAATGAAAGTGGACCACATTGTCACACCGCTTCTACAATTTCTGTAACACATTTGAATGCTTTTACGTATTTAGAAAACTTAAATTTTCTCTTATTGGATCCTGTTTTTATATTACACCCGAAAAAATGAATTTGATATTCCCGGAAGGAATCGTATAAAGTACCAAGCATCTTTTGACCAAATGTGTTTTATGATTATACCTTTATCTTGACTTCATGATGATCACCTTCACCCGGAGGAGTGAAGGTATATGGTAGATAACTGTCTGGCTGGCACACAAGATGACTGGCGTAAATCTTTATAAACCTTCATAAACCTACCCATTCTTGCGAAAAATTACGTATTTGCAGAATTGACAAATTTTGATAAATTTTTGAAAATTGCGCTTTTTTTTAATAAATGACATAAGTGAATATCTGAGGAAATCTAACGCATATCACTGTGATGGTGTCCACTGGAGTCTTCACTCTTAAGAAATTTAAAAACCTGTAAAAAATTGCGCTTTTGCACAAATAAAATATTTCGAAAAACATTTGGAAAATTAGGCAGAAAAATCGTGGGATTTTTATACCAAATTTCGGCTTGTGGCGCTTTCCTGTCACAACTAACCGGATAGTCTAAATATTATAGCGCATCGAATAAGAGAATGGTTCCGAATCACTGAATCTCTGATATCCTTCAAAGCGTTTAATTCTCCTAAAGAATTGGTAGTTTCCATAACCTTTGCCTAAATCGTAATAAATCCTTTATTTCACGTATAAACCATATTTCACGTATAAACCATCACATAGTGATGATGATTTTCAAATTAATCACTTTTTCTGTAGCATTCATAACATAACCGATCTGACGTGCAGATGGTGCCAATAGTCTGACAAAAAATATTTTGGCGGAAAGTGGCAATCTTATAAAACATATGTTTTAAGTTTCATGGCGCTACGTTGTTTAGTATTTTTATTTCAGCCATCAAAAGTAAACTGTGTCAGTAAATTTCTAAACATGGGAAAAATTGATCGACGTTATGTAATTCAATATTTCCGTTTGAAAGGTCTTAGTCCAACCAATAATAAAGCCAAGCTATATTCTACTCTGAAGGACTCCTGCTCCTTCGTTTACGATTGCAAAATATTGGGTAGAAGAGTTTAAAAAAGGCCGTACGGGCTGATAAGACGGACACCTTAGTGGTCGTCTAATTGAGATGTCCACGCCAGACACGGTTAAGAAAATCTACAATATGGTATTGGATAATCGTCTGAAATGGTAGGCATTTCAAAAAGTAGTATATACGATGTATATTGACCAAAGATTTAAAGGTGAGAAAGCAGTGCGCAAGATGGAGCAAAAACAACGTCGTGAAGATGTTTCAGTAGAGTGTTTGGCGATGTTTCACCTCAATAACGCCGAATTTTTGCGTCGATTTACACCCATAGATGAGACATGGGTCCACCACTTTACACCTGAAACAAAGAACAAGAACAATCAAAGCGGTTGACTGGAATGTTAGAATTGTGTCCAAAGAAGGCGAAGTCGGTTCCATCTATACGCAAGGTTATGGCGCCTGGTTTTTTGAATGCGCATGGGATTATTTATGTATATTGATTTCGACTTATGGAAATATGGAAGCATTTGGCGAAAAAGAAAGTGTTTCATCAAGACAATGTTCCATTTCACACATCCGCTATTGCAATGGCCAAAATGAATGAATTAAAGTTCGAATTGCTTTATCATTCACCTTATTCGCCAGATTTATCTCCCACGGATTATTTTCTATTTCCCAACAAGTTGAGAAAATGCCTTGGTGGTAAAACATTTGTTAAGGAGTTTGATTGTTCTTATTTTAGACAGGGTTTAACAGCTAATGAATTTCGCTAGAAAAAATGTTTCGAGCTAAAAGTAGGTTATGCTGAAAAATAAAGAATATTTTTCCCAACTTTTTGCGTCTTCTTTATTAGGTCGGCTAGTTTGGGACCGCCCTCGTATATATCAATTTGCTATTATTTGTTGCGGTATCAAGTTCGGCAAATTGTCAAAATTATAATTCTCGATAAAATGGCATAACTCACAAATTAAACCACATAATTTCAAAAAAGAATTGATTTGGGTTTTGTTTCATTTTGGGGTTTATTTCATTATGAAATAACCCCCGAAATTGTTAGTGAAATAACACCCAACCAGTACAAGTATTTCAATCAAGTGAACTAACTTACATATACTTTCACCCTGTCTTTCTGCGTGGATACAAAAGCTTACGGAGTGTTGGGAAAAGCCTAATAAATCGCTGTGGTCCTATCGCCAAATGCTGTGAATGCATCGTAAATTGATTATAACTTATTATCTGTTATACATATAAATAGATTATAACTTACTGAATTTGACTATTATAGCTTAATTACTACTCGTGATTAGCCTACCGTGATTAGCAATGCAAGCTAGTATCATTGGCAGAACTAAGTTTAATAAAAACCTAATGCTTGCTAACTTAGTTTGAATTTAACGAAATTGAATGAAAGATCTAAAGAAGATCTAAGAACATATGGGTGAAAACAGATAATTTGTATGGGAAGTGTCTACCGATTATTGTTTGTAATTATATGGGAGGTATTCGGATGGCCGTGACAAAGCAGTTCATTATCAGTCCTAGAACTAAGTTTATTAAACGCATTATGCGCGCCACATTTGGCTGAATTATATGCAATTGTTTGAGAGATTTGAAGCTAAGAATATTTGGGTTCAATCAGTAATTTGTAATTTTCAGAAAAGGCGGGGTTGCTTGCTTAAATTTTGTCTAAAATTATGAAGCAATACGGCAAACACAACTTTAGGTTTGTGAAGTCCACGAATGGGGAGTTACAGAGAGAAGATGTCTAAAAATTCGCAAATTTGTATAGAAACTACCAGAAGGGATGCGGCGATGTAGTCCATTTTCATTTTGAGAGCCTACTTTAGTAAGTGACTGCATAAAAGATACGACTCTAAGAAGATATGGGTTACCTCGGTCATTTGTGTGGTCAGAAGCAGCGTGGCAAATTTTTCAATTGATTTTTAAATTTGTCAATCATAATAAAATAGTGCTTTGAACAAAAATTGCTGAAGTTTTCGGATAAGGAATTATAAGGTCAATTTATATAGGAACTACCAGAAGGATCGGCCAATATAGCCCAGACAGATGGACATCGGTCAATTGACTTAAAAAGTCATGAAACAGATTTGGTCAGAAGATACTTGATATTTTAAATGCTTCCTTCTGGCTGTTACATTTTTGGCCGTGTCAAACTTCATTTTCCCGGGAGAAGGTATAAAAACGGATTTTGGAGTTTATTGAATCAGCTGTTAGGGAATTTTAGTTGCAATTCTGCCATAACAGGTCTGGTTAAATCCATATAGAGTTGTGAAACAGTTTCTGTCCGGTGTAGTTCTGCAAAGAATAACTCTTACAACGCCTTAGGGTAACATTTTGGTAGCAACATTCATCACTCAAACTGTATATTAGTATAACGCGAATGATCAATTATAAATTGTAAAGAAAAAGCGTAATTAACAACATGCAAAGAATGTCGTACTTACGCTACTGCACACCTCTCCAAATCGGACACATAGTCACGTTCGTAATCGAACCTTGAGTAGAAGTGTAGAAATATTACAGTAATATTGTTAGTTGTAGTAAATGTCGTAAAAAGGTGTCAATATTGACTATGAGTTAGTTTGAACAGGTTTTTGACTAGACTGAATATGGGGTACCGTTTATTTATGCAGATCACAATAAAAAAACCTATAATTAATTTTAATATTAAATGTCTCTGATATGAATTGTTAGAAAATTGTATTGTTATTGTGGTTGAACAGAGAAATATGTATTTAGATCACTGCAAGTGAAGACTGATCATTCGTTCGCTAACTAAAAGCTAGTAAGAAGCTCAGACGAAATTGACATTTCCCGTAATGAATACATGCTGGTGGAATTTTTGGCACCTGAGATTGTCGGCAACTTCTTACTTTGGTGGTACACAGCTCTCTAGGAAAATTTCGTTAGCAATGGTTATTACAGGGATGTTTGTGCTATGAGACGTAAAATTTGTTTATCTCTATTTCCCATGAAAACCTAACTATTTCAATTCCTAGCTTCCTAGATTAGGAATTACAAAGTTGCAACATCAATCAAAATTAAAAATTGATTTTACGCCGAACTGATAGTTTTTCTAAGTAATAACATTTTAATTCGATACAAAAATTACGCAAACGTTTGCATGAAAAGTCATAATTATAAAGAATTTGAATTGCTCATTTGAGATCCCATAAAGCATATATATGTATTTGTATATTCATGAATGTTGTAAAATTCTATGCAGATATAAGCATGTGTCTGCTGAAAACACAGTGGAGGTCCTCTTCCTCAGTTAATTCGTTAATTAAAATCCATACACGGAACATCGCCTAGGTACTGGAAGGAGAACGTCCCAGTTGGCTAAGTGGTTATTGCAAAATACTGAACGTGACAAGTTTTATTGGATAACGGTTAGGGAAAGGAAACCCCGGTTATACCAGTTACTGGAACACCGCATTTTTGAAAAAAGTTTGGTATACAGTCCTGGACCAAGAACCGGTTTACTGGGTTTGAACAGTTTAATTACAGATAAATCGACTATGCAGATCACAATTCATTAATGCAATCTACTTTTTTTTGAAGGTGAACTGAATTACATATACCTTCACTCAACTCTTATTATTAAATACTCATAATTATAATTTTTGAAGTCTTCTGTCCTATTTGAATTGTGTTGTACTTATAGTGTTCAAATGTCCGATTTTTTGATTAAACCGGTTTTCGACTTATTCGTAAAAGCATTTTTTCCGGTTTTCGGATATTCCGTCAACAAGAAAAAGTTAGAAGGAATAATATTTCTTGAGGAAGGTCACAAAAAAACAATATACGAAAATCACATTTAATGATATGACTGGCTCTTCACCCCTCGCACAGTTGCTAAACCAATCTGGAAACTATCCCAGATAGGTAAGGAGCAATTCCAATTAGATGCATGATATATGAACCTATATGCGGATGCACGTTCATATTTATGTTCGTAGGTAACCAGAAATGCATATGGTTTTTATTGGCTGTTGTTAGAATTTTCGATATGCGATATCAAAATTGAGTTGTGTCCCATACTTATAATGAACTTAAAAGTACCTCTATAAGTCTGTAATGATTGCGATAAGAAACCATAAGACGGAGGACAGACAAGTGTAAAATAACGAACAACTACAATACTTTATTCAACCGAGTGTTAATTTTCTATTCTCAGAATTAGACGACTATTTTAAAAAGTACGATAAATACTAAAGTGATGATAAGTGTTGGCTTAATGAATGTTGTGTTGCCACTTCTAATACACAGTGTGTTCTTTCAAATACTCGTATAATGATGTTCTTATAGTTAGCTCTAATTCATAAAATATCGCCTAGAGAAGTTTTATGATAATTTGATCTTGATATCGATTAGATATTTCCAATGTAAAATAATGTTACAAAGTTATGAAAAACATAAAAAACTATTTAGAAATTGGGTTTTTTTCATCGACGTCATCTTTAACATCGACAACATCTGTATATATAAAATTGTTGCGTTACCGCGAGACTGACTGACTGATCATCACACAGATCAAATGACTGAGGCTAGAGTCAAGGAAATTGGATTACAATATGCCCTTACAGAGTATGTGCGCGACAAGGAGGAATTTTTAAAAAATTCGTATTTTTAATGCTAAAGAGAAAGTAAAAATGGTAATAATCTGGTACAATCGCCCAGCTCAAATGGCCACAGCTGCAATCATTAAAATTGGTATCCATATTACCCCACTAGATCAAACATACGATATGAAGGGGTTTTTGGGATCTCTTGTTCCCTTGCGGGTTCTTACCCGTAACTGGGTAAAAAGCGACAAAATCAGGCACCTTCACATAACTCAAACGGCTAGAAGCAGAATTCTGAAAATTGGTGTCCGTATTCCCCTTCCAGAGCAAACACGCTTTAAGAAGGGTTTTTCGTCTTTAACGTCTAAAAACGGGGAATGAGGCACAAATCAGCTACCATCGCCCAGTGCAAACGAATAGACCTCGAATCGCAGAAATTTCTGTCAATATTCCGTTCATGGACTAAAAGCGCCATTGGGAGTGAATAAAAAAAGGTTAAAATCATGGCCTGACTAAGCGGCTAAAACCTGAATCATGGCGCGCTCACCATCATTAAAGAGTAAGAATGTAATTCTGCGACATTTATGCTTTCAAGGGGTAAAATAGGAAAATGGTGCTATTATCCATTTCAATAGGCTGAATGTTAATGGGCGTAAGCGCACGACAGGAACCGATTTTTTTCAGAATTCGTATTTCTGTGGGATAAAATTGGTAGGTATGGGGGAAAAATGGTAGATAAATAAAATGCAGAACAGATGTGTGACGAGAATATCTAACGCAATAAAAGAGGGATTATTTTTTATGAATTTCAAATTTTAGTTTGTCCAACACACAAAGCCATTTTTAATTCATTATTGCAATTTTTCAAAAATCGGTTAACCGAAGCGGAAAAAATTCAAAAAAGTTTTAGAAAAAATGGCATACGGTTTCGGAGAAAAAAAAATGGCTTGCCGGCATCCGGTTTCAGTTTCGAACACTCTAGTGGTGCCCTGAATAAGCTTACTAAAAACCCTCATGCGTGCTACATTATATTGAATTTAGTACAATTGAATAAATGATATGAACACAGGAATATGTGGGTTAAATTAAGTATTTTGAATGGAATTTGTCAGAAAGGATGTGGTTAGCCAATGGATTTTTTTTAAATTGTATTAAATTTTATAATGCAATACATTTGACAGAAGTTTAAGTAACTCGGATCTGCAAATTAGTAGGGGCTTCGTTAATTCTCTCTTTTTCCTAAAATTTTAGTAAGCACTATAATTCAATACAATGAATAAAAATCTACGATATTCCAACTTAATATTTATTTGGAACCTATAAGCGTGTAACAAATTTGATTGAATTTTGTGAATCTAACAAAAGATATGAACCTAAGAATATATACTCGTAGGTTAGATCGGCCATTTATAAGGGAAGCCCCAGAGGTGGATGAAGAAGGAACAGATTGCATTTTGAAAAATTGGGTAATTTGATAAGTTCCATTTATTATCCCGGCTACAATCTGACAAAATATCAGGATGTGTCTAGTTTTAAGAAATTACATAAAGCTTTACGGCAGGTATCGTGTCTGTCAGCTAGCCAGCCAGTTAGGCGGACAACGCTCTATAGATTTAAGAAGTCTTGAAACACATTTAGACGAAAGAAGTTTTGAACTATTTCTTCTGGCTGTTTTATTTTTGTGGTATCAAATGATATCTAATTTTTAATCTCGGAAGAAATCAACATATTTGTAATAACATAAAGTAGTTTAATAGCATTTCATGATAAACGGAATCATGATAAAATATAATGTGATTGGTGACTTCTCTGCAATGTCATCAACTATTTTAGGTTAAGCATGGTAATCATGTTATGCACGTTGACCACACACAGGTGAAATTGATCAATTTTTAGCAAAATGTTGTAAGCTGGATACCATTCTATCTTTTCTCAAGGCATTTATTTCTCATTTGAAAGAAAAAATGTTTTTGCGTCATAATATCCTCCATAACATTAGTGGAATCGATATTATTATTATATATATTCCGTTGCATGTTTGGAACCGTTCCAAAATGTATTTTGTAATTTGTGAAAAAATTTGATGAAAGTAAACGCAAATTTTTTGTTATTCTTTCTTATGTCCTTAAGACACTTGTTGAAAAACATTTCATGTTTCAAAATTCCGTTGATAACGATTTTTTGAAAAATATTTAATACCTCGGAACGACAAATTCTACCTTGAGTTGTTTTGTAAGTGATGAAAAATTTGTAACATCTGAGATCACAATAAAGATCCACCTAAATGAAGTTAGGACAAATTCGAATCTACACTTTGTTATTGCTGTCCTTGTTTAGATGCTTATTAACGTTGATCCTCCGAGTTCAAAATTCCGCAGTGTTCACAAGTTACAGACATGTTTCAAAACGCGATTTTTGAAAAATTATATAACATTTCAAAAAATGAAAAAAACCAGAATAAGTTTTTCGTTATTACAATAATTGCATCATAAAGAGGCATGATTTTTATATTTCGAAAGTTGTAGAAATTTCCGTAATAGGGATTCTTTTAAAAACGCTTAACATCTGGAAATCATAAATTTCGAGCTACGACTTTTTCCCTTATGAGCTAAGGTATGATTGCACATATTATGGAGTGAAAACGTATGTACTCGTACAGTCTTCCGATCAACACAAAAATTGGGCAATGCCGCTTAAGAAACTATTTCTCGTTAAAAATTTGGGGAAAAATTTAGCGTTAAATTTCAACATCATTGTTTTATATGGTATATCGCACCATGAAAAAGTGGTCACTTTATGAAAGAGGTCACTTTGACCGCAACTATACAGTAGGCGTCAATTAGCATATGAACACATTAAACACTTGAAAAAAATCACTCAATTAATAAAAGAAATCGTCATCACGCTCAGCATATTTATATAGTTTCAATAATAACAAAAAATACATTTATAGATATGTATATATGGATGCACAAGAATGCTTAAACCCAACCTACAGTCGTCGAAATAAATATATTGAAAAATCTTCTGTCTAATATTTGCCAAACGTCTGGTTCAATATCAATAGCGCCCTCAGCGACTGGCCTTCTAGAAAGAATTCAAAGTGCATAACACAGTGGCAATCAAACTAAAGAGTGAACATCACTCTGACTTGGTCGAATATGACGTGTTTTTTTCGGTTTCAGTAAAGTTGGAAGGCGCCATTCTAAAGATTGTTGAGAAGTTTAAAGCGTTATAAAGCGCTTTATGAATGTGGGTCATAACAGACCTGTGCTTCAACAACATTTACGTGTAAGACACAGAAAGTTTAAACGCAATCTCTCAAAACATAAATGATGATTTTCAGTCACCGTTCATGGACGACCTGAGCTAGGCAAATCTTTCACCAAACCCCGACCGTTTTGGAATGCATAGGTGGATGTTTTTGGTACAGTCAATTTATTTTAAGTCTTTGCTGGACACGATGTTCGATGTTTTCATATAATTTAAAAATCGAAAACACTCTAATTGACAGTAATGACAAAATCGAGCACTAAATGGCAGATCGCTATTAAATTCCGCTTCGGTACACAGGACAGTCAACTTAGCCGTAAATAGAATTTTGACAATCAGTTTAAGCCGGGTGTTAAATGGTGACTTCCAGATAAATGAACATATTTTTCCGCAAAATCCACTATGAGGAAAAGTAAATTAGAAAAACACATTTACACATTTATGAGACATTTTAAAAATGTTGTTTGTTCACTGAAAGCCAAAAGTTGCTGCTTATGTGTGGAATAATTCTCTCTCTTTTTGTTAATGCTCACACCATTTGTCTAAAATGCTATTCGGCTGGATTTCCTTAGAAATACTCATTGTTTAAAAAGTTGTTTTGCTCAATATCTGCAGTACACGATACGTCCATAAGTGGAAGTGAACAAATGTCTTCAAATTTTAAGAAAATTTTACATTAGGAAGAGTTAAGATGGTCTCTATTTTCGCGTTCATTTTTATGCCGGGCACTGTACATATACGAAATGACATTCATACATACATATATACGTGTATATACTCATTGTAGCATTTAAGCGAGCATTTAATTAAATCAAATGTGTCAACAGTTTTTTACCAGTTAAGCGTAATTTATGATTTTACGCATTTATTTTTGGTCTCCTCACATTTTATTTGACACGTCATGTTAAATCCGCATCATGACGATGATGACGTTTAACAATATTTATTGTTGAAAGATCGAAACGAGATTTGCAATGAGTGCAGGAGAAACCCAAATCTTTGTATTAATTTATAATGCTCATTAAAATTTGAATAAATCGACGTATTAACCATTTGGTACTTCCCACATATTCTTAGGTTCACATTTATTTACTTATTTTTTCATTTTCTCAAATTTCGTGAACATTAACTGATTGCAGAGAACGAAAATAGAAGGCATCGCCGCTTCCCTGTTTGTAACTTCCATTCAAAATTAGCTGATTTATCAATTGTCGGTATTTGACACCAATTTTTGTCAGTTGTATTACATTATAATGCCTGTTGAAATGAAATAGTCGACCTGATAACCGTGACCTCTCTGGCAACTGATATGCAGATAATGTAATTAAATCCATTCTAGAATTCAGTGTAACATCAGACATTTATTAAGTTTAGTCTTTTGAATGAAAGAGGAATGCTTTACTACGCTCCTTTATGCAACACCCGTACAAATTACACGAATTGGTCGGTTTAATGTAAATCAGGTGTCCAACTATAATTTTTAACTTCAGAAAATATAAATTTCGTTTCTTTTGTTATATTTTAATTCAAAGTGCTTTTTGATAAGAACCAAAAATTTAACTTAAAAAGCACCAAAGAGCAACTTTATTTGTGGTTAATTTTAGATTTCATTTGAGTTATATTTCTAGAATTTCAACAAGCTATTCCTAACTATATATCATATGCCAACATTGATATAAAAAAATCTACCAAGATTTATGTACGAGTATAGCACACAATTTTAAGAAAATTCTAATGTATCTTTTAGGAGTTTCTAAATATATTTAACTTTACGAAATTATAAAGACCAAGAAATTCAGAGAACATACCTATATATTAGAGACAATTTTTAAAGAAAAAATATGTGGGGTGTGATCAAAAAATAATCATTATTTTCAATTTTTTCAATAAGTATTTATTTATTTATCAATAACTATCTTGTCCCCTTCAAAGTAATGCTTATAATACATATCATAATAATACGCTTATGCCGGCGTTTTTTTCCAGCCCTCGAAACGCTTCTGAAACGCACTTTTTGGTACCGCCAACAGCTCCTGTTTCGATTATTCTTTCATCTCCTCAATCGTAGCAAAATGCTTTCCTTTCATCGGTGTCTTCAGTTTTGGGAAGAAGAAAAAGTCAAAAAAGGGGGCCTTGGCCCTCGAGTCCGGTGAATACGGTGCTTGAGGCATGATTGCGGTTTTGTTTTTGGCCAAAAACTCACGCACTAGTATGGATGCGTGAGCTGGTGCGTTATCATGGTGCAAAATCCATGATTGGACCTTCATATTTGACCGAACTCGACGTGTTTTTTTCAGTCTTGGGTCTTCTATGCGCTTCCATTGGGATGATTGGGTTTTGGTTTCAATGTCATAGCCATACACCCATGATTCGTCACCAGTTATGACCTTTTTGAGAAAATCTGTATCGTCGTTGACGACGTTCAACAGCTCCTGAGCAATGTGACGTTGTTTTTGCTCAAAATTTAGCAATTTTGGAACAATCTTCGCTGCCGCACGTTTCATGCCTAAAACATCCGTGAAAATTGTTTGGAATGAGCCGAACGATATGCCAAAATTATCATCGACCTCTCTAATAGTGATTCGACGATTATCCTAAATCATTTTCTTCACTGCTTCAATGTTTTCATCGGGCGTTCTCGGGCGACCAGGACGAGCATCGCATTGGCATCTTCTTGGCCTTCCTTAAACCAGTTGTACCACAATTGAACTTGTGTTCTGCTCATAGCAGACTCGCCAAACGCCACAGTAAACATTTCAAATGTCCTTGCACATTTAACCTCTCTCTGCACATGACACGCAAAACACTTGTCTTATTTACGCCTCTCACAAACAAACTAAATATGCTAGATGGATAAAACCGCAACATATCTTCGAGATGAGTGTACCAACATAAAAAATCAATAATCGAAAGTCGACATTCACCTTTTTTTTTGAACACACCTCGTACATTGTTTCGGAAGGGCTCTGCCTTGAAATCGATATAAAAAAAATTTGAACGGGTAATAAATTTTTCGCGTTTCTTGCTCAGTTCCCGGCACTTTTTATTTTGCTGAAATTAATAAGCAGTAATAGAAACAAACAATCGAACAAGTATTCGTATATCGTAAGTATTCGTAATACTTATCAAAAAACCTTTTGGAGCTAATATTTCGCAATAGGAAGTGTTAAAATTTACATATTTTCGAATCGTTCACTAAATATTGCCCTATTCCACCTATAAACGAAAAAAAATTCTTTCTGATCGATACATAAATGAATGTTTTATGTTAGCACAATTTAATTGGTGTGAAACTGTGTCTGGCATTGTGTACTTTTGGTTTCGTTTTGTTTGTTTTAAGTTTCTTTCCGCCTCATACATATTTCATGGTGCCTGTGACTGACTTACTCTTAGAACAATCGTATGATCATGTCACCAGAGCCACTGTGTACGAGTACATCTGAAAGCAGACAACCGTTTGGAATGCGAAAATATAATTTGACATATCTTAGGTGTCTGTATGGGCGTCATGGCCGAACTCTATCGCCATATGTTGAAAATTCGCAAAATTTTATGCGTCACTTCAGCTGATGTCCGATAAGGAAGAACAGCGTGTGTTTCTCTAAATATCGTGCCAGTTATTTGCGATAAAAGCAGTGCCTTAGTTATTTCCACGGCAAATGGTTAATAAAAAATTTATACCCGTTGGGTATACATATATTATGTATGTAAGTACGTAAATGGTTCCGAGAATTTGTGATTTTTATATGCTTTCGATTGAAAGAATGTAAATAATAAAGGATGAAAAGAAATGAATTAATGGCAATTAATGTTTGAACTACAAAGACAATATTTGACATAGTTTGCACATTCGTAGCAGACATAACAAACCGTAGCTACGTACATAGAACGTATATAACAAACTATAGAACAAGGCAGATTAGAAAGAGGCGACAATTCGCTAAAAACATGTAGTTGTCATGATAAAAACGTATCTAGATAAAAAATTTAGGGAACCATTTCAATGTACTCGTATATAGAACAAAGTAAAAATAGAGTAAAAAGCAATTCAAATTACATTCCAGGGTTCGATCACGAAATAAATGCATTCATCAAGAAAGCTTTTGATAGTAGACATCAGGGTTTGAGTTTAGGTTTTTATGCATATAAGCTTCCTATTTTAACAAACTCATATATCTTTTAATTCAGTGTTAAGCCATAGCATGTGGAAGTTATGATAGTAAACTGAGACGGTTCATCTATACTTATTGGTGATTAACAAAACAGGGATCGATATGAACAAAAAAACAGTATAAAAATTTCTATCAAGTAAACGGGCTTACATATACCTTCGAATAATGCACATCTGTGTTAGTGTCAGATATGGTGATATCGTATGTGTGGTATCATAAGAGGCGTTGCAACTCAGAACTAAGTCTACGCATAATGTGTGGCAAATTTACCTGTATTTGTATTGGATAATATGGGGAAAATCGGCCATTCGTATAGGAGGTACAAAGACAGGCACAGTTACATCGTTCCTTTTTCTCAAGTTTTAACAATCATTACAAACTAATGCAATGGGGGAGAACTGAAACTGGAAAAACAGAAGAGAGATCGAAATCGACCAAATTGTACAAGAAGCGGCACTCTACTTTAGCAAACGCTTACCAAATTTATCAAATTTAGCAGAATTTGTTGCAATGGAATAAAAAAATGTGACCCTAAAAATATATGGAAAAATCGGCCAATCGTATGAAAGGTATCAGAAGGAACGGACAATCTGGCGGAAACTGCTGCATGAAATCTACCAAATTTGACTGAGTTCTGTACAACGCTAAGAATATCTGTGTTTTCCATTTGTAAGGGAGATACCAGAAGGAGCATTTAGGAAGGAACGATTAAGCTGTTCCATCTTCTTAAATTTTATTGTCCAGCAGACAACAATACAATCGACAAAATGTAAATAAACGAATTGAATTGCATGCCTTAAATGAGGTATGGGAGAACTTCTCACATACGGTGAGCTTACACGCATTCCATTTTTAGACCCACTCAACGGGGCCTACGGTTTAACGACGATTCCCAATGCCACAGTTTGAGAAGTATTTACTAGACTCGAAGTGTTCGTCAGACACATCGAGGTGACTGCCGCTCAAATAATGGTAGGTGGCTGTACGTGAGGTTGAACCGCGATCATGCGAACGATAGTCGTGTGAACTAACCATCGCGCCATGGTCGGCCACGGGCATTTTGAATTGACACTTTGTATAGAATTTAATCGATTATTATAGCTTTGTATGCTGTGACAATTCTATAAGCGGGGTATGTTTTGTTATACCAATTATAGTTTTGGAAATACAATGCAATGGTTTCAGGATATCATCAATATGGATTTATATCTATATGTCACACCACAATTGGTAGCTTGATGCTGCTCTGTGTAATACAAAAAAATATCTGTAATACTGTTACCAAAAAGTAAGATCAGATTTTTTTTCAAAAAATCTTTATTTCATCCAAATCTATTTCGTCGTCATCATACACACACAACAATACACACGTTTTTTCAAATTCTCGATGTCTCCGCATAGGTCTTTCGAGTTTAGGATATAACCAGAAATCACATGGTACTAAATTAGGCAGACATAGAGGTTGTGGAATAATATTAGTTGACTATTTTTTTTATCAAAAAAACTCACTGGCTGTAAAAACAAATTCTCTGTTTACAGTTTGACCCTGCGGATAGAACTTGCAATTTACTATCTTGAGTTTTGTGCGACTTTGATACCAATTGAGTTTTTGGTACCAATTGGGTTTTAACATGTCGGAAGCCAAAAATGTCATTTGAAATTGAGTTGGTTAATCCGTTTGTAATTACAACATTATCGGAAAGAGCCGTAATTGTTAATCGACGTTAATGACTTTCATTAGTAGAAATTTACGATTCTCAAGTTTTTTGAAATTTGGACAATTACGTAAATAAAATTTAATGCAACTTATTTGCTCAGCAAAATCACACATTGTAAAACTCGTTGAGATAATTTTTTGTGTACTACAAAAACAAAGTTAAGCTCGAACTCTAACGACATTTATGAAGTGAAATTTGAAATTTGTGCCTATTACAGTGCAACCAATCAAAAAGAGATTCGATATACCCTAGGAATTCAACTTGAAAACTATTCTTACTTTCTGGACGCAGAACAGTTATGTCCGCATATTTGTCCATAAAATCATATAAATAAGGTGCAGGCAACTATATATAAATTTCACTGAGTCGGCACGTATAATTTAATTGCCGAACAACGATCGCTATTGAAAGTGTAAAATATCGGTCCATATTTTCTTCTATCTCCACATAAATTGGTTTATGCTAAATATAATCACTTCCCAAAGCCGAAGTTTAGGTTGCGGTTTAGCTAAAATTTTGCATTTATAATACTTTTTAATATCATATCAAACTTATTGAAAGGGGCTGCTTTTATTCCTAACGAAAAAGAACGGCAAATGCTGTGTCATATGGCTTTCAAGGGCCATAGTTTTTTTTTATTGAGTCGTAATCCCTTTTCTTTGTTTTCGTTCTTATTGAAATTATTGCATTTATATGCTCGTATATAATGAAGCTTATATAATGTGGACCGTATTGGGACCTACTAAGCTTAGTTTCACCCATTTCAAGTCGCAACTTGCTTCAGGATCGAATTATATTTGTTTTTATTTATGGTCAAACAATTTGACCTACCAAACAAAATTGAATTAATAAATTTTACAAAGCCACAGTTTTTGTTTGAATTTGATTATAATAGCCGGGAATTGTCAATAAAACAGAGAATATTTATTATTTATTAAACTTATAGTACCGCCTTTAACGAACCAACAGTAGTCCACCAACTGTAGACATTGCTCTTAGTAACATATCCGTAACCATGAGATTGAAAACGTTAAACTACGAAATGCCATCAGATCATCGCCCTCCTTTATGCTCCATGAAATGTGCTTCCTTCAAAAAGCCAGAAACGGAAAACTTCTCGTATAAACACTGCAACTGGAGAATATTTCAAGATGTTGTGAACCAAAGTATTGTTTTATTAGTAAATAGATACACTTCCCGACAGGCCACTGACAAGGAGATTGCAAATTTTAGTGTGCTTCTTCTTACCGCTAGAAATATTGCTACACCCCAAGACAGCTCGACAAAACATACTACTCTACCCCGCAATGTTATTCGGTTTATTGGACTCCGTAAGAAATATAAAAGGAATCAGCAGCGCACCTTTAAATTCCAGCAAAATAATTTCTATGGTTAGTGTGTAATGTTTATAAGCAATTTTATTGATAAAAAAATAAATGCTGACCGAAATAAGATATAGTCGACGCTGCTAGAACATCTCAAACCTGGAGATAAACGATTCTGGACGATAAGCCATTCTTTGAGATGTAATAGGAAAATTCCCATTATAGTGGATGGTCACAATAAGCTAATTACAGACGAGGAAAAAGCGGAAGCACTAGCAAACTCATTCGCCAACGCACACGAACTAACCCTGAGCTACACTCACCCAAATGATAGCCAAGTAAACGAAGTTGCACGAAGTTGAGGAGGCATCAATAGACGGGGCTGTATTATCATCACACCCGAAATACTGAGCAAAATAAGATCTTCAAAAGCTTCAGGATTCGATGGCGTCTCAAACTTGGTTTTGAAAAATCAATCAATGTGCTGCGTTCAATGCTGAAACTGAGCGCAATTTGGCAGCTGCACTTTTCGCATTGTGATTTTCTATTAAACAAATGTGCTATTTTTCTTGCTGCAATTGATTCGAGTTTTACGCATGATTACACTGAATTCGGATACTCATATATCGCGTATCACATCCATTAACGGTACGAGCAGTACGATCAATTGAAATTTAGTGCAATGTTTATCAATTCGATCATTTTTTCAGAAAATAAGTTTGCGTTTAAAAAGTGAGGTTACCTTATTGGATTGAGGGTATTTATTGCGATACATTCATTTCGTAAGTTTTTTTTTTTTTGGAAAAATTGTCTTTTTAATAGGATTAGTCAAAAAGGATTTTATTCAATTTCAGGGAGAGTTATGCCACCTATTAGACGATGCACAATCACCACCTCACATCGTTCACATCGTCGAAGGAGGAACTCATCACCAAAGTGTTCCCCGCCATTGCACAAAATTAGAAAAATCTTGATTGAATTAGTGAAAGGGCAATACTAGCAGCGAAGAATAAGGATGTCGATAACTTGAATTTGATTATTCAAAGTCAAATCGCTGGGGAACTGCTTTCGTACAAATCCGTTGACAGCGTGACCGAAGAGGATGAAGCGACAAGTTATCCGACGGAATTTTTGAACTCGCTTGATGTGCCAGGAACACCGCGGCATAATTTACAGCTGAAGGTAGGATCGATCATAATCATGTTGCGGAATCTGAATCATCCGAAATTGTGCAACGGTACGCGGTTGTCCATCAAGAAACTGATGAACAATGTGATTCAAGCGACGATTATCGAGGGCAAATTCAAAGAAGAAGAAGTCATTATTTCACGAATTCCGAGAATTCCAACTGATCTTCCATTCCAATTTAAGCGGATTCAGTTCCCCATTTGATTGGCTTTTACGAAGACAATAAATAAATCGCAAGGCCAGTCGTTGGAAGTCTGGGGGATTAATTTCAAATTTCCCTGTCTTTCGCACGGTCAGCTGTACATTGCCTGTTCGCGTGTTGGGAAACCGTCTTCGTTGTTTGTTTTTGCGCCGGAAAACAAATCAAAAAACATTGTTCATTATATCGCTCTCTACTGATTTCGATTCCACTCAAATAAATCGCATTGAAATTTGAACTATCTGTGTTTTATTATTACTCGAGAGTTTATCTGAAGGCGTTAAATTGTGGCGAGTCGAAGTTCGCCGGGTCCGCTAGTATTCCTATAAAAGAAATAAACTTCTTGACTATAATATTCAACAGTGTATACGTCTAAATTATTTTCCAACGGCATTTAATAAAGCTGAAGTAATAGCTATTAATACCCTTAAGCAATCCTACCAGCTACAGACCAGTAAGTCTCTTCAGCAATTTAGGAAAAATATATGAAAAACTAGTTCTAAAAGGATAGATGAGGCTGCCTCGTCCCACAGGATAATATCCGATGAGCAATTTGGGTTTAAAAAAATAACATGGCACTATTCACCAAGTTGGTAGAATAAAAAACAAAATGATTAGGAACAAGCGCAACAGAAAGTCAACAGCGTTAATATTACTTGATGTTGAGAAAGCATTCGACACTGTATGGCATTACGGTCTACTTTTTAAATTAGTTGTAGCAGTAGTATTTGTGTAAAATTATCGCCGACTTTCTAGACAACAGCGAATTTGCGGTTTCGGTTGGGCAGTATTCCGGCAGGACCACCACAAGGATCAATTTTATCACCAATTTTGTACTCGATCTACACTTCGGATTTCAAACCTCCTAAAGAAGTTGACATTGCTTACTATGCAGATGATACGGCGCTAATTTCATCAAACAAGTTAACAAACGCCCTCTTCAAGAAAATGGAAAATAGTGTTATGGCCTGCAATAAGTACTTTAAAAAATGGAAAATTAAGATCAACGTTCACAAAACCCAAAGCATAATTTTCCCTCTCAACAAATCGTCGAAAAGAACCCCGATGAGACCAATATACTTTGAGGGCAACACCATAAAAACTCAAAATGATGTTAAATATCTTGGGATGATTTTATGTTTCCTTTCAGAAACATATTTAATTATCTTGCAAAAAGGCACTGCGTTCATTCAGAGCATTATGACCATTTTTAAACGGACGACCATGTCTAAGCCTTAAAAATAAAAATCTTATTTACAAGAGTGCTATAAGGTCTACAATGTCTTTCGCTTCAGTTATTTGGCACAACGCGCTACAAAGTCACTTACGAAAAATGCAAATTCCTCAAAACAAATGCTTAAAAATGATTTTCAACAAACATTGGAGATTCCGCACTTCTGTGCTACATGAGGAAAACGGATACGAACTTTTTACGAATTATTTTAAAAGATAAAACGATGACTATTAAGACTATATTAATAAGGTTCTCTATTCTACTTTTCCCGTAATAAGAGAATGTTGCGATTTATAAACAAACTGAAAATTTGTGTCTATAAGTGGTCATCTTCGCAGATAATCACTCTGTAAACAACAACTTTCTTTTAATGTTTGACTTTAATATTTATTTTTGTTTTTGAAATGAAGGTTTTTAACCTTTTTACCTTTTCGATTGTAACTCCATTCAATTTATTCACTTTTATGTAATAACAAGATTTAGTTGTTGCAATGTCTTTGAATAAAACTCAAAAACTGTAAATAGTTATCTATTTTTTAGACTTAAGTTGTTGTTGCAATAATAAATAAATAAAAAAGTACCGCCTTTAAAATAGACACTAAAATAATGCGAATAATGTAGTCATCCAAATATTATTGGAATGTATTTTCAGAAAAAGATTTTTCGGCACGAATTTTTCTGTCGAACGAAAACATGCACCTCGATTGATAATTTGAGGTTTAGAAAGGAAAAAGATCAGACAGAGTCACATCAGGTGAGTACAGGTTGTTCGATGATATTGGTTGAACTTTTGGTCAGAAATTGTTCAAAATCGTTGAAAAATCCCACATATTTTTTATTTACTATCTGATTTTCTGCTAAGTGTTCCGATTGCACAACAATGCGATAATCAGAGGGGAAATGAACACTACCTTGATTTTTGATCGACTTTTATGCGTTTTTTTAGATTTAAGCTCAGTTAGAAGGCACCATTCTGATATTTGTTGACTGGTTTGCAAGCTAAACTCGTAAATCCACGTCTAAAGCATATTATGAAAGTGGGTTTGTAATTAAAAATGTTCGCCATTCGGAATTAGTACAATGTCAACATGTTTCATATCCAAACAATAGTGTAAAACTCTTCAAATTTATTCCTAAGACATAGAAAGTTCAACGTCTATCTCATTCAAATTTAAATGACGATTTTCAGTTACCATTACCTTCGCTTAATCGATGTCAACTACAGAACTTTTTCGAATCAGGATGGTACAGAGTATTTTATGTTCAATCTTGACCAACTGTATTATATTCAAACCATATTCAGCTGTTCACCTGGGACTTCGTTGAGAGATAAGTACTTTACTTTATTTACTTTTTTTTTTTTTTGGTGGACTTGGCCCTACAGATATCTTTGGAAATTTTTTACAAATACAACTAAATGTATTTTTCGAGGGCCATTAAAAAGTCATTTTTACAAAATTTTCCAAAAATTTGTTTCTGGGGTTGGCAAAAAATTAATGTCGACTTTTTTCATGCAGATGGTGCTTCTGTTATTTTAAAAATGCTTTACCACAGCTGGTAAGATTGCATGTCACACTATTACATAGCTGACATTTGCAGCTTTCATTTTTCATATGTCACAACATTGACAGCGGTTAAGTTTACATTTGAAGTATGCAGTGAATATTTTCAAAGGCTTTTACAGAACGCATATACCAAAAATTGATTCACGAAATTCCGTTTTGGAATCTTTCACACTCAAAGACGAAATGAGGTTGATGGGTGCGAGATTAAAGCCGTAATCCTGTCGAACCAGTATGTATCATTTCCGGAAAATGTGGAGAAGGTGAAAGTATCATTCATGACCATTTGAAACATCTGAAACTAATCAAAAAGGACAATATTTGGGTTCCATAAGAGCAAAAGGGAATCTACTTAACAAAGCAGATATTCACTTGCGATTTATTACTTAAGCATAACCGAAATGGTTCCTTTGTGAAACGCACTGTCTTTAGAGATGAAAAATGGATTCTTTACAACAATATCAACCAAAAGAGATCCTTGTCCAAGCAAGATGAACGCACTTAAATTTCGTCAAAGGCTTAATGACTCCAAAATGGGTTACGTTGTTAATTTAGTGGGGGTTTTAAGGGAGTTGAGTATGTAGAGTTAATTCCCAGACCCCAAATCAAAAATTCAGATAACTGTTGTCAGCAATTAATAAAACTTGAGGAAGCACTGAAAGAAAAAAGGCCAGAATTAGTAAATTGCAACGGCGTGATTTTCCATTACGACAACGCCAGGCCTTACACATCTTTGTGGACACGGTAAAAATACAAACTGTAATCTTCAAACTTTTTCGCCAAAGCCAAGGTCATAGTTAGTCATCTATAATACTTGTTTGTGGCGAAATATTTTCGTTGTTTTCTGTTTCATATAGATAACAATATAGAATATGTACGAGCATGTCTGCAAAACAGGCGCAGCCTTATATAATGCTTGATACGTTTGGAATGACTCTCTCAGAAGATGAGAAAAACACACTTTAATATCTGAACACGCTTCTAAGACTAAATTTGCGTTATTTTATCATAACGGTAAAACATTAAATTTAAATAGTGATAAATAAATTTAACGCTTACTACTTGCGTTATTTTTTATTAAGCATTATACAGGGTGGGCCATACGAGTGTTGGCGATTTAATTCTTCAATTTCTCGGTAACGCGCGGCGCGAGGTGGCGGGGGGGATATGTTGTTCGCTGCGCCGCTTCCTGGAAATTTAGTCGCCATGGAGCCGTACACGGGAGTGCAGCGTGCATTTTGTGTCCGAGCGTATTACGGAAACAATAAATCAGTGATTACTGCACGACGTTTGTATCGGCATGAACACGGTTTACACGATTTAAGTGAAGTTCCAAGCGCCAATGTGATACGAAAATGGATCAGAATGTTCGAAACAACCGGCTCAACAGTACCAATTACGATTCGTGGTCGCCCAGTTTCAGCAAGATCAGCCGACATTGCGGAGCGTGTTTGTGTTTCAGTTCAGCGAAATCCGCAACAGTCAACACGTAAGAGAAGTCAGTCTTTGGATGTCAAAAGAACAACTTTACGACGAATTTTGAAACGTTATTTGCATTTGAAGGCTTATAAGATTCAGATAGTCCAAGAACTAAAACCCGATGATGCCAATAACCGACTTAACTTTGTCAATTTGATGCTAGAGCGGTTCAACAATTCAACAATTTCAACAACGTGATTTTTAGTGATGAGGCCAATTTTCACACTAATGGCCATGTGAACAAGCAAAATTGTCGGTTCTGGTCCGAGACTAATCCCCGACGCTTGCATGAACGTTCACTTCACAGCCCTAAGCTTGTCGTGTGGGCTGGGATAACGTCAACCGGTATTATTGGACCATACTTTTTTGAGGACGAAAGAGGGCATACGACGACGGTTAGAGCGAACAATTATTGCAACATGCTAGCAGACT
Organism: Philornis downsi; assembly: GCA_019455685.1. Classification (NCBI taxonomy): domain Eukaryota; kingdom Metazoa; phylum Arthropoda; class Insecta; order Diptera; family Muscidae; genus Philornis; species Philornis downsi. Next base: position 1,902,824 of record JAHXMU010000410.1, on the reverse strand, counting down.
TTTTGGTGCCAGCTTTGCAAGAACTTCAAGGCAATACCTCGAGGATGTGGTTTAAACAGGATGGGGCCACATGTCATACGGCTAGGGTATCCATAGAGCTGCTGAAAAATGTTTTTCCTGAAAAATTCATTTCGAAAAGGGGGGATATTGAATGGCCCCCACGTAGCCCCGATCTCTCTCCATGCGATTATTTTCTATGGGGCTACCTCAAATCGGTAGTCTACGAGAATAATCCGACCAATTTAGAGCAGTTGAAGAGGAACATTATTCAGGAAAGTAACAAAATACCAAAAATACAAATATATTTTTTTTATGTTTCGTTTCTTTCTTTTATTTGAATATTTAAACCGCCAACACCCTTATGGTCCGCTATGTATATTATCTAATTAACATTATTCCACCTTTTGTAGCCTAATTCATAAGATATCGGAAATTATACAACTGGCAGTAATCAGTTATAAAGTTTGATTAATAGCACTGTCATTACTTCTAGGCAACTAGAATTACATTACTTTTAGGCAACTAACCAGCAAAATGAGCTTATAAAATAGAGCATAATAAACGCTTCCTTGGACCCAGAAGCGGTTCAAATAGGGATCGGAACTACCGAATTTAATATAAACTTGTCATGTACGCATGCAACCGCCCATACGTAATACCGATTTAACGCATACGAGTATATTTCGATCTTCATATCTTTCAAGTAGTTACACTGAAATCGGCTAAAATTGGCACATATCATGTGTGCAATGGTATTTTAAAGCCTGTTCGAGTACTACCCATTCAAATTTATCTACTTGTCGAAATTTAATTCTGCGCAAGAAACATAATTCGAAGATTGCAGTAAATTAAGTTTTCTCAGTTACATTAAATTACAAAGTTTAACAAAACGTGGCACTCCCACGCAAATTACCTAATTACTAAATTCAGCATAATTTAACCCAAATGGACCGCATTGTCACACCTCTTAGAATATCCTGCATGCTGCTTGGCCGATTTAGCAGTACAGGAAGTTACAATTTTGCTTTAACTGAGAGTATTTTTGATTAAAAGGTCTCTTCTGACACCCCTCGCACTTCGGCAAAAACACAATAGAAAGTACGATGGATATATACTCGTATGTGAGTCATTTCTCCTGAAAGTTCTGTATTGGTTTTGTACTTATTTTGGTCATACAACGTAGCGAGAGGAAGCTTCTGTCTGCATTGTATAAGGGCGTAATTTTTCTCGGGCCCTAATATAAATCTCTGTCTGACGTGCAAAGTAAATGACATACCGAATAATAAAACAAAATATTCAAAATTTTATGCAATGTATTGACAAATTTAAAGTAACATGGAACTTAAATATTTAATGAGTGGAACAACTGACAAAAAATCCTCAAATATTGTAGTAATTGAAACTAACCTAATAATGATAATAATCTGCTCAATAGTTTGTAAACAAACAATTATTTTGATGACATAATATTTGTGTAATAATATCACAAATTAATAACAAAAATGCAGAGATTATTGGGGGAAAGCCTTTAACAATTTCAATTAAAATAAAACAGAAAAAGATCGAAAAAAGGTTTCAAACATTTCTATGAATGATTAGTGTGGTGTAACTTTCAACAATAATACCAATTTACTCTATGTTTAGTAGCATATTTTAGTCAATATTTACAATTTTTGTAATTACTACTACTACTATTAAAGGGTATTTAGTTTTTAAACATTAATTTCCAGATTAGAGTCTTTCTGTATGTATGCAAATCCGTATCGTTGGTTAACCTCTCGATAATGACCACCAAAAAACTAATACATACTTTTGAGATTTCATATTACAAATCGTTTGCCCTGTCACCATATATATTCGACGATATGTGAATTCGTAGCATATTGATCTTTGCAGTAAATATGTCACTATAACGACCCAATCGAAATTTATGAAAACAGCGTCGAAAAACGGCACGGAAAACATGTTTTGAATGTAGGCACGCCGTGAAGCAAATACTTTTAATATAATTCATAATTTCACATTTAAATCAGCCTTATCCCTTAAAAAATATCAACAAATGGGAAAATAGTGTCAGATCGGAAATGGCAAAGTTAATTTTACTTTTATTATGGACTGTTTTTGATCTTTCAACATAATATAGAGAAATGTTTGAGGACAAAATACGTCAAAAGCACCCAGATATAATATTATATTTGCCCCAATTTTTCTGAAAATTGTGCTATTAAATATTTATTACACATAAACCCCATATAGGAATGTAATGCCATATGATACAATACTACGATTTGCAAGATTTTTTCACAGAAATTATTGGAATATCAGTGAGGCTTCTACCGAGTAAAAAAAAAAAAACAAATTCAATTGCATGTAAGGAATGATGTGGACGAGCTTCTCACATAAAATGATCTTACGTGCACTGCATTTTTAGTCTCATCAAAAGCAATCTAGTATTTAAAGCCAAATCCAAAAGTAAGTTTGTGAAGATTTTATTAGATCTGTCGATTGTTCGGAAATTCGAAGTGTTCGACAATACATTGAGGTGACCGCCTAGATGGCCATAACGTATCGTGACCCTAATATCATACTAACGATAGTCGCAGATAGTAACCACAGTAGCACAGCCGGGCACATGTAGTTCCAAAGAATATATTATTCTTTTTCCAAAAACTGGCTTAGCGCCCACATATCCTTTTTAAAGGTTTGAGATTGAGACTTCCATAAGAAGCGATTTGTTTAATTTATTTCCCATTTTAAAAACATAGACACCTTTACCCAACTTCCTTTTGGTAGGTGAAAAAGTATGAGCGGTGCATTGAGGGACATTATTAAGAAATACTTTGAATTGAAGCGTAATAAAAATATCAATGATGTAACGTAATATTTGCTAAATTAAACTGATTTCAGTGCAATGGAATGAAAGATATGAATCTAGGAATAGGGGAGACAAAATATGTCGTTTCTGTGGGAGTTGCCAGAGATAAATTGTAACACAATATAATTTACAAAATTTTAAATAAGTGCAATGTATGAATTAGAGATTACAGGGAAAGTAAATTTTCATAAATTGGAAGAGGTACCAGGAGAGTGTGTGAAAGTAAGAATACATGGATTAAATCGGTCATTTGTATGGGAAGTATTAGAAGGTCATTTGTATGGGAAGTATTGCCCCATGCCGTCCATTTTATGGAAGGTACCAGAAGCGGCATGGCTAATCGGGCGATGTTTTCTAATTTTGTCTGCCATTACAAACCAATATACCTGACAAAAATCTAAGTTACAGGTAACAAATTTAATTACGCGAAATCGTTTAATTTGTGCCGGAAATTTCGGAAGAGGGTTGCCAATAAAGCCCACTTATAATTCCCGACTACAATCTGGCAAAGTATTACGTTGTGCCAGGTTTTAAGAAGTTGTATGAAGATTCACGGTAATTGTAATGTCTCCCAGGCAGCCAGCCAGACTGGTGGACGTCGCTCAAAAGTAATAAATCACATTAGGTCAATAGGCGGTTTACACTTTAGACTTTTTTCTGTGAAGTTATATTTTTACAGTATCAAATGATATATGCTTTCATTTATTGGGATGGAAGTATAACAACTAAAAACTAGCAAACTGAAAGTCCCAGGAAGGGCCAGACAATTTTCCTATAAATGTGGAAGTGAAAAATGGACAATAAATGGAAGTGAAGTTTGAAGGAAACTTCAGTTTTCACACATAATATTCGACAGAGGCTTATAAGTAATGAGTCAAACACTGATGCCATGTATAAGCAAGTGATGTCCTACTAGTTTTTCACTTTACCGCTTTGAGCCAGTTTAGAAAATTTTAGATTTTCAGGCACATAGTCTAACGGTTTGTCGTCTAACATACATCCAACAGTCATACGATTTTACAAGTATAAACATTCTAAAAAAAGTATGGGAAATTGATGATTTGGAAATCTGCTTAAAGGGATTTTAAATTTTTTTTTTTGTCGCAAATTTGTCGCTTAATTTGTTTACAGTGTTCGATTTTGTCAGTCCAATACAAGTTTGTTTCGTGATTTTTTCAATGGCTAAAAGTATTGAACAAAGAATTTATCTTAAATTTTTTTATACAGAAAAAAATGGAATTTCATGTACCGAATCGCTAAAAATATTACAGTGTTAAAGTGCGTTAAAAATGATAGAGATGAGATGAATGTTTGGCTCGCTTTGGTCGGCCATCAACAACATCAACTGAAATGAAGATCGATAAAGGGAGGAAAATGGGAAATGAAAGTCATATTTTAAGTTTGAGAGAGATGACCGCTGGATTTCTGTCTCCCAAGAATCAATTCATATAATTTTATACAATTGTTTGAGTATGAATAGGCGAAACAAGGTCGTTCAAAAATTAAGTTAATATTGATTTTTTCTTTGATTATCATGGTGTTGTGCGCTCGCAATTCTTGCTAGAAGGTTGTACTGTAAATGGAGACTATTAGGTGGTCATTATGAGAGAAAATTTGTTGGAAAAGACCAGATTTTGGGAAAGAAAATTAATGAATTTTGCACCACTAAAATTCACCATCTGTCATTGTGAACGAATTTCTGTCCAAAACTGAACAAATATCATTGAACATCCATTTTTTTCACATGATATATTTTTAACGGCTGACTATAGATGTAAAATGTGTTTGTAAAGCCCTGGATTGGCTAACGATATGATTATTCGCTGCCATAAGTATATTATTTGAAAAGGAGTCTACTTTGATGGTGATTCAAAAATCTCAATGAATTCTCTGCATTTTTTGAAAGAGTGTACATATAACTTTTGATGTTTCAAATGAGAATTTCTAGCCGATACAAACAAGGTGACAAATTTAATATACCAGCGGTCCTATAATAGGAATACTATTAATCCATATATTATATACATAGCTTACCAATAAACTTTGGCGTAAGTTTGTTAAATCCACATATTTATTTATTTATTTGTATTGCTAACTAACAATAATAAAATTGTTAATTAGCGGAGGTAGCCAGAGCATCAAAGGCCTTAGGCTAATTTTTCTTATTACAATATGTGCGTACTACTATTACATAACTGTTACAATATAATGTGTGTAAAAAGTTGTGTGTAGTAAACTTAAAGAGGAAGTTATTAATATTAATTTTTTTTTCTTTATATGTCGTTAAATATGTTGCCTAATTTAAGAAATTGTAGTACTTTTCCAATATTGTTTTCTGTAGGGTTCTTCAGAAAAATTAAGGGGTTGACAGATTTGAAAACTTGTTTTCTATGTTCGTCTAATGCTGTGCAGTTTAATAGGATATGTTCAGTGTTGATTGTTGCATTGGTGTTGCATAAACTGCAAGTGTTTTGTAAGTTTATGTTTATGTAGTGTTCATTAGTTAATCGGCTGTGCCCCAGGCTCAGCCTTATGTATTTAGTGAAAGCTCTTCGCGAGATTTTTCCTGGTACTTCTTGGTTTAGATGCATGGTGTTGTTTAGGGTTGCTTGTTTGTACAGAGTGAGGTTTTGGTCCAAAGTTTTTCTTTGGATTTTTTCGTAAAATGGGTTGTTATGAACTGGTTTATATCGTTTGTATTGTAGTTTTGCGCCATCACCAGTGGGGATTTAGTTGCACGTTTGGCTTCTTGGTCGGCTAACTCGTTTCCAATTATTGAAACATGTCCTGGAGTCCAGATTAGTTTTATTTTTGGTGATGATTTGATTAAATTGTCTCGAATTGATTTTATATTTATGTCATTGTTATTGATATTGCATACGGCTTCTATTGCGGATAAAGAGTCTGAGCAGATAGCAAATTGTCCCTTTTTCGTTTTACAATAGTTAATAGCTTCACTGATCGCAATGATCTCGGCAGAAAAAATTGAGGTGTATTTTGGTAGGATCATTGATTGTATTAGTTTGTCTATTGTTACAATGGCGTATGCTGTTATTTCTTCATTTCGGGAAGCGTCTGTGAATAAAAATGTGTGGCTTCGCATGTTTTCATTTAGTTCTAAAAAATGTTGTTGATACACTGAATGTGGTGTCGTTGCTTTTTTTAGTTTTTTTAGAGATAGGTTGATCAGATCTCGGTTTAGATGCCAAGGGGGCATATTTTTATGATTTATTGGTTTGTATGGTATGTTTAGTTTACTGCAATTTAATATTGTTTTGTTTATTGTTGAATCGGATTTTACAGTTTTCTGTTTAGATATATTTTTAATTATATTGAATAATGGAGTGTCGATGCAGTTCTGTAGATTTTTGTAAATTTTTGTTGTTAGTATTTCACGACGGGATTCGATGGTATCCATATGAGTTTCGCAATATAAATTTGCTATTGGTGTTGTTCTATAAGCTCCGAGGGCAGTTCTAATCGCTGAATTGAGTAGAATCGAAATTCTTTTTAAGCTGGTTTTTGAACAATATCCGTAGGTGGGTAGGCCGTAGTCAATTTTCGAAATTATGATGGATTTAATTATTCTCAGTAGTGATGGAGTGCTGCATTCAAATTTTTTATTGGATAGACATTTGATTATATCTAGCTGTTTTTGTAAAGATTTTACTAAACTGTCCATGTGTTTATTCCATTTGTAGTTTTTCTGAAATATAATTCCCAGGATTCTGATAGTTTTGATGGTGGGAATGTTGGTGGTGTTTGCTGTAAATTGAGGTTCACAATTCCTTTTTCGACATATATGTAAATGATTGCATTTTTCGGTAGAAATTGATGCTCCAGAGTATTTGCACCAGTTTTTTATATTGTTTAGGATGGGTTCAAAATTAATTATGGGGCTTTTTGCTTTAGATTGTGGTATAATAATGTAGAAGTCATCTGCGTACCTACATAATTTTACTTCTTTATGCATTTGAATGATATTGCAAAGCTTATTATACGCTATTAGAAACAGTATAACGGACAAAGGAGATCCTTGTGGTATACCGTTGCTTAAAGAAAGTGTTGATGAATATGCGTTGTTGATTCGGACTTTAATTTTTCTGTTACACATAAAGTTAATCACATAGTTTATTATATTGGGGCCAACTTTCCATTCGTGGAGCTGGTCTATTATTACGTGTATTCCAATTTTGTCGAATGCTTTAGAAAAATCTAGGGATATAACTGATAGATGATTTTTTGATCTAAGGGCTTTTGTGGCAAGAAAGTCTAAAAATATCAGAGTTTCCGACGTAGATTTCCCTTTTTTAAATCCCATTTGGCAACTGTTAAGTAGCTTATTGGAAGAAGTAAGCCACCAAAGTCTATTAGAGATGATTTTGCCTAAAACTTTAGCTGTACATGGGTTCAACGAAATTGGTCTGTAGGCATCTAGTTTAGTTTTATCCAATTTAGGTTTGAGGATTGGTATTATCCACATCCATTATAATCCACATATTTGTTCATAACATGAGTTAGGAAACGTATTGAATTTTCTGATTTTACACAAAATGAATAAATCTGTGTTAATTTTCGCAACTCTTGTCAAGGGCCTTCAGTCTCTTTTGAACACCTCACGGTACACGCCAATATTACATGTATGCATTATTGTGCACGTCAACACTATTCATCCATTCTAACAGAAAATTCGCTTCAGAATTCTCTGAATGATCAAAGGTAATCATGTTTCTTATGAGGAACAAAATCTTTTTGGGTTTGTTAGATGCAAATTTACAACACTGGCCTACAAATTTGGAAAAAAATTGACTGCAAAAACGAAGCATGTTTTTTTTAACAAATCTGGGTGAGTTGAATTCGAATTTGGCATTAAAATTGGGCTACAACGTCTTGTTCATTTTCTATCGCATGCTGGCAATACTGTAAAACAGTCAATACTAACACTTTTTACAATTTCACAATTATTAATTTGACAGAAGCCCACATTCAATCTAAATTTTCATAATAGTAGCGTTTAAGCATGTCAGGGAGATAATGTGTTACTGATTCAAGAAATTTTTGCTTTATGCGCGGTGAAAATTTGGTTGAAAAAAAGGATATGCAATGTCAGAATCATTAAAATATGCATATTTACATTATTTTGGCTTTACGGTCGTCAGAAACTTGAACAAACCGTGGACACCGACAATGTTTTGCAGTAATTGCATAACTGTTTTATGCAAGTGGTCAAATGGCAATAAGATCTATTTCGATTTTTTCAATTCTAGTACTTTGGAGAGTCAAGCAACCAGCAAACCGATTGTTATTTCTGTTGCTGGATTTAATATGAAAAATCGAAAAAATTTGACCTACGCGAATGTCCCATCGGTTTCCAAAGCAGTTCAACGTCTATCAAATGATCCATTACCAGTCATTCCTAGTGCAACGAGCAGTGAGTCCGAAACATCTTTCACCAGCAGTTGCAGTGACTCAAGCTGAGCTGACAAAAGTAAGAATCTACCTAAGAGGAATCTGTGAAATCTATGCTCTATTCTATTCTGTACTGTACTGATGCTGCTGGTTTATTTCAAAAAATGAACCAGCCATATGACAAAACTGATTGGAGGTTATTTATTGATGGCTCCATGAACAGTTTGAAGGCTCCATACCAATTGCTCATGCCGTTAAAACAAAGGAAAATTACGAATCAATAACTGAAATTTTGACATTACTCAAATACAACGTTAATAAATGGAAGATCTGTGGTGGTGACCTTAAAGTGTGTGTTTTAAGTTTCTTTTTATATATAGTGCAGGCCATCGTAAATAACTGTAAATTAATCTGTTTCAGGTCATTGGTTTGTTGGCAGGTATACAAGGAGGTTTCACATTACGTCAGAACAGAGTGGCGAAAAAGAAGAAGAAGAGCATTCATCAGGAAAACGAAACATTTCAAATAAACCATGAACTGATCCAAATGACGTTCTTATTCCGCCGCTGCACATAAAATTTTGCCTTTTTAAGAACTTTGTCAAGGATCTGGATAAAGATGGTGCAGCATTTAACTATTTGTTAGCGGGTTTACCTAAATTTTCATATGCTAAAATCAAAGAAGGCATATTTGTTGGCCGTCAGATGAGGAAGCTATTGAATGATGACAATTGGAGAAGGAATATGCAGCCTGGAAATCTTTCGAGAGCATCGTGACCAGTGAATTGTTGGGGAATTATTGAAAAATTATGACGAATTAGGTGCACGAATGTCACTTAAAACGCATTTTCTTCATTCGAATTTAGATTTTTTTCCACAAAACCTAGGTGCGGTGAGCGACGAACAAGGGGAGCGTGCTCATTAAGATTTAATGAAAATTGAAAGAAATTATCAAGGACTTTGGGATAAAAACATGCTAGGAGACTATTGATGGACTCTAATACGTGACACCGAACCAACAAAATATTAACGACGTTTAAATAACGCCATTCACTTTTGAAAATTCTTTGATTTTGAAATAAAGTAATGTTTTTTTATGTGAAAACCGAATAACATTTTTTTTATATCTCAAAAACCTCAAGTGATAGAGGAAAACCAATTACAGATTTGAATACAGCCCACCAAATTACCCTAGGAAATATATTTGATTGCTCCAGTTCAAAACCTTGTTGGCTAGTGCAATTATTTTGTGTGCATTTAGCTCATTAGTTCAAACTCATTGATTGAATGCAACAAAAAAAAGCGAGTAGCAACTGCTAATGACGTTTCCACGATGGGGCGAATGGACAAAATGCCGCTTTGACAGTTATGTGCTCTCTGTTGTTGGTGTTTTTGACATCACCGTCTAGTTGGCTGTTTACACAGTTGGCCAATAGCAAATGCAAATTATGTGTAAATGATATAAAGTTTGATAATGGAATTTGTTGTTCTTAATTGTGACATTTAAACCTCTAAAACTGTGTGGTTCTAACGAAACAATGGCCGACGATGCCCAGTCGCTCCCAACACAGGCCAGCACCCAAAGGAGTGCGCAGTTGAGGGATACTGCTGTGGTTTTCGTAATGTCAACTCGCCACTCGACTCAGCGGTCTAATTGAAATGCGTAATGACATCAATGAAGGGGTCAGCACCACCATCAGCGCCAGGACGAGCTCAAGCGTCATCAGCAGCATCGCCAATTCCCAGTTGATGCGATATTCGTTCGTGGCTTATGGAAAATTGGGTTTTGAGATTCGTTTGGTTATTTTTGTTTTAAAATTTCACACGCATAAATTTCAATTTGCACTTATTGTAAAGCGTCTGCCAACACCATCGCCACCATTAATACACCTCTTGGCTTTATCCTAGATATCCCCATCATCAAGGGCAGCATCAGAATCATCGTTGTCGTAATAGCGAATGAAAACATCTCCAGAGAGCTCTGCGTGTTGTTGAACTTTCCACAGTATTGTGGCAGCATACGGCGATAGCAAAAAGTAAAGGCTAACTAGTGGTTTCAGTTAAAAGTTGGGAATAATCAGGATCAGATATAAAACTTTAAAGGAATTTTTAATTAAATGAATTCTATACGCATTATACTCATTAGTTGTAAGTATTTTTGTGAAAAAGATCATAAGATTTTAAATGATGAGACAGACATCATACAATGTAAGGTTATCCATTTTTCGTTTTCAAGTAAAGTTAAATAAAATACATATAAAGCTATAATTGCGATGAAAATTTTATTTCATTATAATGATTGGGCCTTGCTATTATGTACGAAATACAATGTCATTTATATTTCTAGCCAGGGTCTGGGTCATGTTGACTTTGAGGCCATCAGTCGACTGCGGGTTATTGGCATAGAACTGTGACTTCTGGAAATCCCATATTACCATATGATGGTAGGTTCGCGTCACCAACGCGGAGATAGCTATACCCTGAAATTGTTCATGCAGAATGTCCATTATGACGTTCACCACCCCGCTGGAACCACATGTCGTCCATGTAATCATCGTTCAATTTGGGCCCAAAGAAATCGGCTGTGACTAATCGGTATTGTCGACATTTAAATTTTCCCCTGTAATACCTGATTCATGGACTGCCGCAATTCACATTAGTGCCAGTTGTGTAACGTCATTTTATACAAATTACTTATTATGACACCTATATTCATAGATTCATATTCACATATTCAATCGTACTGAAATCAATACAACTAAACAGGCTTTGATAATAATTAATTCTGCGCATGAAAGTTGCCTGAATTCCCTCGTCTTTTAAGAAACCTCATGTAAAGGGTTATCCTTGTAATCGTTTCAAAACCGCCGGCCCGTCAAGGCGGTCATCTAAAGTGTTATTTGTTTAATGAAAGGCTTGCTATTTACGAATATGGATCGTTTAACAACCGAAGAAATCTTAAATATAGTTAAAATTTACTATAAATGTGGTGATTCAAAAGTGACCAATTTTGATTATGGTCGTCATAATGGACCTACTGTGCAAGGAATTAATGATTAAATTAAATTAAATGTATACACAGCCGAAAATATTACTTCTGTTAGAGAAAGTGTGGCAGATAATCTGAATTTCAATTCTCGTTTTGGGGACATCTTTTACCCACCAAGATCATGCGATTTGACGCCGTTAAACTTTTTTTGAGTGGCTACATCAAAGACTGCGTTTACGCGGATATTCCCCAAATGTTGCAGCATTTGAAACCCAACATTCGTCAAGTTATCGTCGAGATATCATCCGAAATGTATGAAACAGTGGTCGAAAATTACTTATATAATGGCAAGGTCCAAGCATTATAATGAAATAAAAGTTTCATCAAAATCATAGCCTTATGTGTGTTTTATTTAACTATTTTTTTGAAGCCGAAAAATGGATAACCCAGTGGAATTGATGCTAAGGGAGGTCGGGTAAAGGTAAATGTAAGTTTGTTAACTTGTCTGAAATTTGTATTTTTTTGTTAGCGATTCTCTCGCCAACATTGTTAGCAAACCCGTTTCTGCGGAGATTTCATTATTCTGTTAATTATGCAAAATGTAAATTAAATGAAAATTTCACAGCATACGCAAAAATAGCTGCTTTGGGAACAAAATTATTTATTTCTAATTATTGAAGGGATAGTGAATGCCGCCTCTTATGCGCCAAAGTACGAACATAAATTAGTCAAGCGTAAATGTTCTCACAAAAATTCTCCAGTCTCAATAGGACTATCAGAGTATCAAATATATAATTTATTTACGTTTTACAGCATTCACTTTTGGAGATCCCAGCAAATTCTTACCCCAATACGTGTATTTATGAACATCATATAGCGGGAAAACTTTTTGCTTCACGACTGTTGCTTCTCTGAGTTTTGGCGGTGTGCGAGGAGCAAACTGACTCTTGACATAACACTCAAAGGGATAAAACAAAAGTATTAAAAACGTCCAAACGTTGATTGCTTTGATTATGAATGTCCCCCTGTGTATGTTCGCCATGATACCAAATGGGCCAACTTGCCGCTGCGACGGCTGCCAGTTGTTGTCGTTTTCTGCTGGTTCCTGAAGTTGTTGCATTGTTCACAATTGTTGTTGTTGCAGATGAGTTTAGCTTGGAAGTAATGAAACCAAAATCGCCAACAACAGCAAAGGCAGGGACAGTAGTAAAAATAAAATACAACAATTCGCGTTTGCGGAGATACACGCTCAAAATTACGATACGAGGGGTACGGAATTGTGCGGATCGAATTTCTACTAATCGAATAATCTGTCTGTGCATATACGGAAACTTATTAAATTCAACTATGCTTTAAATTTTTATTTTTGATTTATACACTTAAAATATTAGTTGCAGAATTTATCTCAAAATCTATGTAAAAATACGCTTCTAAAAGGATGTGTCATGATAGACTATGTCTGTGGTTTCATGGTTGAATGGGAAGTCAAATTCTCAAGTTTGGAGCCAGTCTCCAAATTGATAATAAAAATGCATATACATTCGATTTTCAAGATACTTAAGAAGTGAGAAGACACCAAAAACCATGATTTTCGATCAAAATTGCGCTACCCCTAAGAGTTGATCGATATTCCAACAACCGATTTTTTCCACCGTTGTGCGTGGTATCGTCAGAAAAGACCAAGTTTTCAAGCTCGCTACCAACATGCAGGTATTTTAACACCTTTGCTTTTACTAGGCGAACTGTGTACGAGTATGTGGGTAATTTTGCACATTTTGTAGGATTTTAATTGTAGTACATTTGATAATATGCATCCAAATTGAGTTGCGCCTTGTAGTGGTTTACATTGAATTGTGACCCCCAACTTTCGAACCGCTTTTGTCGATTTGACAAATATACCTATAAGATACGGATACGGATGTCATTTGATGCCAGCAGTATCATTCTTACGTGTAATGATGCGATATACAAACATTTGATTCACACGTAAGCAACAGCAGTATTGCCTTTGAATTTCATTTCGATAATTTTATAAACTGCGACGTAAAACGATATACTTCTGTAGTCTTGTAAAAAACATAACATGCTGACGCTGGTCAAGATCTGAGCGCGTTGTCATTAGTCGCGCTGTCATTTTGATTGCCTACACGTATACAGCTCATTTCTTGCCGATCATAGCCCTATACGTTTTCCCGAATGTCATTGTGAATATTAACATCCATCAAATTACTATTTTGAAGTTATATTTATCAAAATTTTCCCTGATTTTTCTCTGATTGCAGTGATAGGATCTATTTCATCATCATAAAATTGCCACCTGACCATGCATTTAGTGAGGAGATCGCATTTGTCGTTCCATTGCATTTGTTGGTTTTGCAAAGATAAAATCAGATTTATAAATATGAATTATGTCGGATGGATACAGCTTTAGCTCTTTGTGAAATGCGTTCTTCAATTCGACTTTCGTGGTTATCGGACTATCAATAAGCAAATCATTTGTATTGAAATTATCATTTTTTTTTGTGGAGTCATGTTAATTACAATCTTTTTCTTCACGTTCCCTTTGTTATACCCTCAGCCTGGTGAATGAAGGTATATTTTATTTGATAAGATAAATGAACACCGAATGAAGCAAATATATTTTGTCGTAGCCTAATATTTTGCCAGATCGTAGCCGGGAATAGTAGTACTCTTTTGGTACTTCTCATAAAAATGATAGATTTAACGTATGTTTTCTTAGATTCATGTCATCAAGCATTTGTACTGAACTCAGTCAAATTTGGAACGTACCATGTATTTGGTGATGTAAGTTCTGAAAACGAATGTAGAGGTCATCGCCACGCTCCTTCTCTTCCTTCCAATACGAATTGAGAGAAGCAGTTACTATTTCTTTGTCAAGTGTATTGCATTATAATGCAATACTAAAATTATATACATATGTATATATGTATAATTGTATAATTATATATATACATATGTATACATGAAAAAGGCATTGAGTAAAGCTAATTTCGTGAATTCAAAAAGATTGCATTGCCACACCCCTTAGGGTACCAAGCATAAAAATTGATCGATTTGGCAAAAATAAGTTGCATCTTTACATTTGCCAAACGAAGGATGTCTGAAAGATGTCTTTTATTGTGCTTTAATTAAGAGCATTTTTTGAAGATAGCCTAGGTATTTAACACGTCCTCTCTGGCATCCATCATGTTTTGCGACCCTTGCAAATGGACATTGGTCTAAGGTGAATGCAATACAGTTCACCTGAGTGAAGGTCTGTTTTGATAACAAAAAAATCAACTTGATAAATTAAAAACTCTCCTGCCGCTGACAAATGATTGCCGAGATTATTTTTCTTTCTTACGATATAAAACGCTCTGCAAATATGTATCTATCCGCCTGAAAACTACGCTGTTCCCACGCGGTCACTGTACCATTTTGACATGCATTTTACTCCACGGCGAAAGACATTTCTTCTTTAACTTTTTACTGTTCCCATCTTAGCTGTATTTGTTGCCGCTGAAATACCCACCTTATCACACTGTCATCGAACAACTATTCGCATTACTAACATCTCTCATGCGAGTGCACTTTTGACAGGCTTGCTCTCCCCCCCTGACCATTAAGGACGTAAGTGTGTCGGTGGTTTATGTTATAATTTCATTTTTCCACAGTCACACATTCCCCCATACATATATTTCAGCGTGTTTGTGTGTTTGTGCAGTAAGTCCATGTTTGCTGTCTTTCTTTTTGAGCAACTGGGGAGTAAAATCCGAGACATCGCCATACTCAGAAGAAATGAAATGTGACAAGAAGGATCATGGCGAAAAGTCAAAACGTTAATGTGAACTTTGCTGGGAGGGAAAACGGTATAACATAAAACTCAAATTGAGTACGTAAAATGCTTAAATGTTGGTAACTCAGCGACAACAATTGAAATGATGATAATTATTAAGGGATGAAAAAGCAAAGGGAGAGCGAATGAAGCAAGCTAAATGAAAAATAAGTAAACAACCATGGAAATCCTTTTGGAACAATGCGAGCTCTTCCGTATCTTGCACCCGCTCATTCCACGGTTCCGCATCATTCCACATCAAAACAAATCCACAGTGTTGGTCAGAGCGCACTTCTCAAAGTCATTCACACATACGAGTACGTCGTGCCGGTAGAGCATAATAAATGGAATTTTATGATAATTTCCTTCATATCTTTCCCTTACAACCCTGTGGTGCATCAAAAAGCTTCTGTCATTTAAAGTACCGTTTACTTTTGCACGCATTAAAAGCGATTACCAGCCAAGTTAATGACCGCTGTTAAAATGTCCTTGGATCGATTGCAACTATGTTCATCATTTGACCCTTACAAATTGACTATGTTCTAACTTCGACAATATGTTCAATTATTAATTACAGGATACTCACACAAAACAATGGCAGCGATGTTAGTGCTTTTGACGGGACGCAGCAAACCATCACGGTGTACATCGCCTCCACCGTTAAAATCATCAGCGGAAATATTATTTTCATTCGTTGGTAAGTCATAGTAAATTGTGAAAATTTGATGAACTATCTGGAACTTTTGGGGGTTGCAGGAAACATAAAACTCCAATGTAGGGAAGTGGTTAATTATGCATTTGTGCGCATAGTATCGCATAGTACAGAGTGGCACACCAATTGTGCTACAATAAGAAATTCAAATAACTCTTTTTAATCAGCGGAAAGTGGAGTTTCCGGATATTAATTTGTTTTGGAATTTTTGTTGGAGCTCCGTCATAACCGGTCTGGCTATGTGTGCAGTTGCTCCCTCTTGCTGGAACCAATATGATGTTGAAACGAATACGTCTTCGGTGCAGTCCAAATAAAAAAAATCCTTCAACATCTTTATTTATTATGTTTCTATTTATTACGTTTTGTGTTTGTAGCACGATTCATGCGTTACCCCGTACCTAATATTTATATGTGTTCCGGTAGTGAGTTCAATTGTGTTTATGGGTTAAGTCGATTGCATCACAAAATGAGGCAGAGGTGAAAACGGAGTGTGTTTGTATTGCAATTATTGATGGGATGTTTAAACAAACCGGGTTTTCAAGAAAAATTAATTTTCATTTATTTTAAATTAGTTACTTGGGCAATAGTTCGCTATTATATATTTATGTCTAGATTGTGAGTGGTTTATTTTCCTCCCGCTAGTTTCTAGCTTGTGGACAAAAAAATTATCTTTGTAAAAAGTCAATAGAAACAATTTTCCAAAAAAGACTTCCACTCTTGTCGCGAATTCTCTTTTATGTCTGCCACAGACTGAAAGCGGGTGGCCCGAAGTGCTGATTTGAGTTTTGGAAGGTGAAAAAACAGGCTTTAATGGTTGTAAGATTTGGCATTTTAATAGAATGTCTGTTACCCTCAGATTATATAAAAAGTCCTAAGTACGCTGGGTTGAATTCGTTGTCAATTCACAATAGTGGCAAACAACGATCGCAGACTAACATAAGTGTGAATTTTTTGAAATCCACGAAAACTAGTTGTTTTTGCACCTTTAATTTTATTTCTGCGATTTTGTTGGCTTATTCCAATTGTAATTATGATATGTTTCCCAAACACTCTCTTACATCAGATCCATCGGTCTTGTGCAGGAAACGTTTGCGACGTATTATTTATATGTAAACAATTTTCGAAATGATTTATATTCCGTTGAATACGTAATATGCCTCAACACATATTCTTTACAATAATTTACCTCAGACTGAGAATAGCGCTTATAACTTTGGAGTTTTGTGCATTCCAAGCCATCCTGAGTTTTTCGAAACCCAAAATTCGAACCAAGGTGCCCAACGCTTTGCGTTGGAAAATACATCAGTAAATATAATTTACAAGGCACAATCAAATCAGAATCGGTGTTAAACATTTTGAGCGTTTACTATTTTAACATCTTTTTGTACTTCTCATATTTAGCAAGAGTGCACTCTTGGTTCCGAATATATTGGGGTGAAGAAATCGTGCTCTATTCAAATGTCACACCTTAGCAGATTAATCCGTGTAAATATTTAATGACTGAAGATTTTATACAAAACTCTCTCACGGTTCCTGGATGCAGTTGTAACTTTTTTTTGAAGAAGTATTTTTGATATTTATAGTATATTTTTGAAAAAAATCAATTATTTGTGACGTTTCATATACCGCTCATAAATGACAATTATTTGTCAATTAAGATTTTTTGAAATAAACATTAGGAATGGAAGTCAGTGAAAGAGTTTTTTAAATCAAAACTAATAGGTACCTGAAGACTTTTATTTCTTGAGATCTTTAATAAAAACCTTTTGATTTAATCAATAAGTAACTGATTTCATTTGTTCGTTGGTGTAAAGGAAAAATTTAAATTCAATGTCACATAATCGGTTTATAAGTAAAGGGTGATTTTTCAAGATTTAAGTTCTCAGGTTGTCAGCACTGGTTGGTAATGACGACCAACGTCATCTGTCAAAGTGAAAAGTGTACAGTATACTCTGCCATTTCATCATAGAGAGACTAACAAACAGCCAACGATTGCAAATCGCTGAAATTTATTGTTTGATAGGACCATTTTATAGTCGTCATAATCGACCTGCTGAGTCAACCATTCGTGCTGTTATCTCCAAATTTCGCACCAAATTTACTTTGTTGGACATAAAACTATCAACTCGCATGCGTAGAGTGTCTACCGAAGAAGACATTGCAGCCGTAGCGGCCAGTGTTAATGACGATCGTAAAATGTTAATTCGTCGCAGTTCTCATCGATTGGGCATGTATTACTTAACCACAAAGAATTTTTTTTGCCCCAATTGTTTGGGTTGAACGGTGCAACATGCCACACTGCTCGTGAAACAAACTATATGTTGAGGAATGAATTTGGGCATCTTATATCTCAATGTGGTCTTGTGAGTTGGCCCCCGAGATCTTGCTATTTAACGCATCTTGATTACTTCTTGTGGGGTTATGTTAAGTCGTTAGTCTATTTGGACAAGCGGAACACTATTGAAGCCTTACAGGATAACATAACACGCGTTATTCGTGGAATACAGGCCGAAATGCTCGAAAAAGTGATGCAAAATTGGACCTTCCGAATTGACGTTTTGAGACGGAGGCGCGGACAACATTTGCATGAAATTATCTTTAAAAATTAAATGGCAATAACCAATTTATTTATTTTTAGACTATCTCAACGGAACCTTCAATATTGCGACGAACTCGAAAGTCACAGTTTGAAAAGCATTTACCTATACAAGACTTGTAGATTACTCGGCTACTTGAAGCGTTCAAATGCAGCCTCCTGCATGCACTAAAGACAGTGAATTTAGTGTTGAAAACCGTTCGCGTGAAAGAAGACGAAAAAGCTTCGAAGACATTGAATTGACGACATTGATTGATGGGGATCCGTTCAAACGCAAACGATTGCATGCGTTGGGAATAATTCAAACTCAAGGAACTTGGGTTTCGTATGAGTTGAAGCCAAGGGCGTTGAGCGTCGTTTTTCGCATGTGAATAACTGCTTCAGCGACAAAAAAGAAGAGCTTTCTTCGTCGTATTGTAACGGGTGATGAAAAATGGATTCATTACAGCAATCCAAAGAAAAGAAAGTCATCCGCCATATTCCCCAGATATTGAGCATTCACTTATTCTGTTCGATGGCACACGGTGTGGTGGACCAGCAGTTCTACTCGTATGACAATATCAAGGAATGGTTAGGTTCGTAGATAGCCCCAAAAGATGAACAGTTTGACCGCGACGGAATTCGAGTTTTGTCAGAAATTCGAGTTTTGGCAAAAGGTAGTAGCTAATGGGCAATAATTTCAATGAATCATTTGTAAAGATGTTTTCATAATAAAGTTGCATTTTTATAAAAAAAAAAAAACAATAGTTTAAAATTCTATCAAAAACAGTTAAAATATTATCTGGTTACAACTCAATTTGTATGTGTGGAGAAAAAACTCTTTATCTACTGAAAGAAACACTTGGGCTTGCTTCGTGCTATTATACACAAACTGTGGGGTAATTATATGACGCTTTTCTGTGCGATTGCTAATGGGTATAAAGGAGTTAAGTATTACTTTTAGTAGTTTTGGGATGCATAAGCTCCGTCATTTTCTACAGTGATACGGTTATTGTTCCGAAATTTACCACTGTAGATAAATCATTGAGAAACTCTTGCCAGATCATATTTTATTCAAACTCAACTATTTAAACAATCAGTTTAAAATTGGCCCTAAGAAATACACCAGAAATTTCAATGTTTTCAAAATACAGCAACTCTGTATTATTATGTAACATATGCAAATGCTGAATCCAAAAATGTCAATGTGCAAGATACTTCAGTGGGATACATTTTCAATTCTTCAGGAAACTCATATAATGTTGAAACGAAATAGCCGACTCTATTCATTTCCCTTTAAACTCTTGCAAAAACTTAAGAAATTGTTCTTAATCATGAACACCCATAAGTATTCCCCAGCTCTGGCTTTAGACAATAAAACAACTGAATGTTTCGACACTGAAATGTATTCATTTGGTCATATCTAAGATTGATTTACGTAAGAGACTTACTGTCAATTTAAAAATTACGCACGTTGCGCCATCCCTGAACCCTCCTCGGTCAACATGCAATGTTCAATCAGTTCGTCTCTTATTCACACAAATTGTTTCAGCTTAAATTGCATCCGAATAGAAATCAATTAGTTTTCAAGGTTAAAATTGTACACATGAATGCTGAACTACTAGAAATTCAAATGTGTCACATTCCTTAGTTTAGTTAAAGATCAGTGATTCGAATGGTTAGCTAAGTGGTAACACCATTCGTTGTTGCCACATGTGAGACAAACAGCAATCATTTTTTTAAGTAAATGTTGCAATTCAAACAATAAATTACACTTGTGCACTTTTCTATTCAAAACTTTTACGAAAAAGATTTGTTCGCATCAAATTTGCACAAATTTTTTTTCAGTGAGATTGAAAATAACCGAAAAGTATATCGTATGTATATCGAGTGGCACTACCATCGACATCCAACACCACTACCATCATCATCATCACGTGCAACATAATCAAATTCAAATAGTTCATCAATAATTGCCAAGTGTTGTTTACGTTGTTTTATATCAATATTTAAACGAATCATTCAATTAAGGTCTCAATGCCATCCTCTCAACACCCAGGGAATTTGAACATCAAACATTTTATTTCTAAGCGGTTAATGTGCCTGTTGTGAGTTATTAAACGGATGGGGTTAACAATTCCGAGAATGTTGTTTACTAAAATAACAACGTGGTCTCTGCTGTGACAACTAAAAAAAGAAACTGATATGACTGTTACGTCAACTAAGCTAATTTGTATTTCGACCGACTGTAATAGAAAGAAAGTTTGAATGAGCGCCGCCGGTGAGAACACACAGCGGGACACATAAAAATATAGATAAGTACGAGGTGTGATCAAAAAATAACCATTATTTTCAATTTTTTTTTTTAAGTATTTATCTATTCATCAATTTCTATTTCATTTTCTTTAAAGTAATCCCCCTCAGATATAATACACTTGTGCCAGCGTTTTTTCCAATCCTCGAAACGCTTCTGAAACGCACTTTTTGGTATCGCCAACAGCTTTGATTTTTCTTTTATCTCCTCAATCGTAGCAAAACGCTTTCCTTTCATCGGTGTTCTTCAGTTTTGGAAAGAGGAAAAAGTCAGCGGGGGTGAGCACGGTGGTTGAGGCATGATTGCGGTTTTGTTTTTGGCCAAAAACTCACGCATTATCAAGGTGCAAAATCCATAATTCAGTTTTCCACAATTCTGTGCGTTTCTGACGAATTGCTTCGCGCAAACGGCGCATAACTCAAAGGTGGTATTCCTTAGTGACCGTACGTCCTTGTGGCAAGAATTCAGGATGCATCACGCCATTACAATCGAAGAAAACAGTGAGCAAAACCTTTACATTTGACCGAATTTGACGTGCTTTTTCCAGTCTTGGGTTTTCTATGCGCTTCCATTGGGATGATTGGGTTTTGGTTTCAATGTCATAGCCATACACCCATGATTCGTCACCAGTTGTGACTTTTTTGAGGAAATCTGGATCGTCGTTGAGGACGTTCAACAGCTACTGAGCGATCTCCATGGAGGTTGTCCTTGTGCTCAAAATTTAGTAATTTTGGAACAATCTTCGCTGCCGCACGTTTCATGCCTAAAACATCAGTAAAAATTGCTTGGAATGAGCTGAACGATATGCCAATATTATCAGCAACCTCTCTAATACTGATTTGACGATTATTCAAAATCATTTTCTTCACTGCTTTAATGTTTTTACCGCTTGTTAACGTGCTCGGGCGACCAGAACGAGCATCGTCATTGACATCTTCTCGGCCTTCCTTAAACCGGTTATACCACAAATGAACTTGTGTTCTGCTCATAGCACACTCGCCAAACGCCACAGTAAACATTTCAAATGTCCTTGCATATTTAATTTCTCAAAACTTAATACAGTTTTTTGATCCATTTTTTCGAATAGTAAAAAATCGAAGAGCACACCAAAACACGACTAACTTTTTATCTCTCAAAAACAAACTGACAATCAAAAATGGCTGATATTGTCATCATATATAACAGACATGTGTACCAACACAACAGAAAAAAATCCGAAAATCGAACATACGTAACTCACGAAATTTGAAAATAACAGTTTTTTTTATCACGCCTCGTATTGTAAGCGGAGTGCCTTATCTTGATGAAAGCTTGACAATAAGTTAAGTTCTGAGATATCTTGGAGAATGTGGTTACAAATTTTATCAAATTAGTAAATTTTCTCTGTTTTTTTGCAAGCACACATATAAAGTAAAACATGGGCAACACTAACGAAGAGCTTTTTACGAAGTATTACTTAATTTTATTAATATTCTTTTTGGTTATTATAAATTGGGCCTAACTAATTCTGAGCTAGCGGTAGCGGTTCGACAACAATATATATATATATGTATAAGGATTAGAAACATTGCATAACATTGAGGGCTTTATTTAGCATAAGTAGAATATGTACCGTTTTATTTGCTTGGAATTATCTTGAGACGAATTTTTGTCATAGACAAAGTCATTCGCTGTAGACAACATAGACATAGGAAGTGGTAATAACTTGGTGCCAGGCCCGGACTATAACGTGGATGCATAACAACCTCGCAGCCATAGTCCCGGAGCATCTGGCGAATCACTATCAATGTGTGTTATCTAGCGTTATTCTGATGGAACACAATTCCTCTCTTATTGGCAAAAGCTGACCGTCTGTGGGCGATTGCTTGTCCCAGACGGGTCAATTGTTAACAGTACAAGCCCAAATTAAAGGTTTGACCGAACACTCAAAACACTTGTCTTATTTATGCCTCTCACAAACAAACTAAACATGCAATATGGATAAAACCTTCAACATATCTTCGAGATGAGTGTACCAACCTAAAAAAATAATAATAATTGAATGCCAAATGAACGTAGCCCGCGAAATTCTAAAATTTGCCTTATTTTCGGAAAACACCTCGTATACGCACGCAAAACCACACTAATCGTCAATATTGTTTTGACCATTGTTTGCGCCCGCTCGCCGCTATTCGACCACGACTGTTTTCACGTTTACCATCAAATTTACTGGAACGGAATAACGAAAATGAATAATTTCTTTTTTACCTGGTACATTTTTGCTACAGAACCGCTGCACCTGGCTTGGAATTTATTAGCGTAGGTTTATGATAACCGAAACCAAAATTTCACATTGCCGCCCGGCTTGCTTTATCGCCTTTATTTGTATATGTATTTTCTCTTTTCTGATTTTTATTTTTGACGCGTTCAAACAATATCGAGTTAAAACCATACTTTTTCCGGTCTTTCTAATGCATTCTGTAGGAAAAATATTGAGTTTATTTTTCATATATCTTACGCATTGCAGTAAAAAAAAGTAGACCAAGGACTTAAATATATCTTTATATATAATTTTGCCATTGGTTTTTGTGTTTTAGTTCCAATGGGAAAAAATATGATAAGATCATAAAGTTATCTAATCATATGGAGATTTTGAATAAAAAAAAACCAAACAAGATTGAAAAATATTTAAAAAATCTTCTCGGAAGTCCAGTTACTCTTTCTGCAAGTGAAAGCTTCAATAAAGAAAAGAATTACATATATTTAAAAAAAACCAGTACAGAAATCCAAATTGGTGAGGTGACCTACATATAACTAAACGTCCACATCCTATTGCGTTGGTGGAAATTTTGAGGAATCATTGTAAATCGTACACGTCAAAGAAATATATTAATGAATTAAGAAGAAGCAACGTTGCAAAGTTTTGAAATTCTAGGTTTAAAAACTATTGAGGGTCCAATGTTTCTAGCAAAATTGACCAGTTTGTATGTTTGTGTTGCCTTGTAAAAGGCTTAACAGACTGACGATTGTTAGAAAAATGTTCGCGCTGTCATTAGCAGCAACATTGAATTGGTAACATTTCGAGCGCCTACTCCTGTTTTAATATGATCAAATCGATCTAAAGCGCAAATGCAAGACTATACTAAGATGCTTTATAAGCCCCGTTTGAGCGACGCTTTATAGATTTTTGGCGGTCATGCTAGAGCTATGCTTTAGTATGGTTTAGTGGAGCTAAAGTTACCACACTCCATTTTTTGGGTCATCGTTAATAAAATTGGGTGATGGGAGCCAAACATCTTTGACTCTTTAAAACATCTACACAAATAATAGCCACCATAATAAACATATTAAGTCACAAGTTGAATTTTCACATATCAGTCAAAGAGATATGAATAATACACAAGTTTTGCGTCAATCTAATCTAATTATAAACTATCTACATGAAGGATGTCTAATTGTGCTTTAGCTGAAATCTATTTAACTTCCTTCAGCGCCATCAACAAATTCATTACCGCATACGGTGGCCCCCAATAACCCCTTCAACAGGCTTTTCAAATCTTGTACAAATAATTCAATAAATTAGGGTTGTCACGACCTTTGTGGTTATCATTAAGTAACTAATTGAAGCTGATTGCTAAATCAAATTATTCATTGTTATTGCTAATAAGTGACAATGATTTCCTCAAATGATTTTGTTGAAATTGTCTTAAAAAAACCAACTACCATTTCTTATTTCCAAGAACCTTAAACACATTCTAGGTATTTGCGTGCTCAGACCAAAACAATTTGCTTAACAAATATTAATTACTCTCTTTAGAATTTATAAATATTTAAGTAAGGGAATTGTTTATCAATGCGAGCATTCGGTAAAAGTTAAATGCATCTGTTACTTGCTGAAATCTCAGAACTTCGAGACGAACTTTTAAGTTAATTTAATACAGTTCGCATTTAGAATTATACAAAGAATGCCAGCAAAATGTTGTTTTTGTCCGGGCTTCCAACGGGACTTAATGAATTCCGGACAGCAATAGCAGCAGCAGCGGAACAGGTATTACAAGTTGCTGACAGGCGAACGAAGGGCGTTTATTAGGTTGCCTTCGTATGAGGCCAAGTGGGCGGAGAACGAAGGACATGATATGAACCCGCAATGGGTTACGAGGCATTCAACCAGATTTTGTGGTTACAACTAAAGTCGGAGCCAACTTAAAGATGACTTGGTTTAAAACAAAACTGCAGTCACGAATCAGCAATCACAACAACAGCACCGTCAGCCTGCCAAGAAATACATCAGCAGAGATATTGCAACATGGAAGTTGTTGCAGCAACAACGACTGCTTATGTTGTAAAGCTTTTAACTCTCATGCAATCACCGTAAAAGTTTTGCCACATGCCACAGTTGTTGTCGTGGAGTCAGTTCCTTCTTTTTTTATGCGTCTGGGACTAGGAACTTTGCACAAAGATTGTTCTGGGCAATGATGACGTTGGCGGTGGACATGCCATTGTAGTTGAGTTAAGACAAAAACAATTGTTGTTGGTGAAACCTTGACGTACTCTACTATAGCGCAATTGCTAGCTGACCGACACGCGCTGCAACGCCGCCATTAAAGTGGGATAAAAACATCTTTTGTAATCGTTTAATACTCTACTTCTTCCCTAAAGTACTCTGGTTTGGTCGATAATTTAATATTAGTAAAATTTTTTGCATATGTAAAATTTTTTGTATATTTGACTCTAACAATTTATGCGATATAATCGCTTAAACCTTTGTTAAGTTGTGTGGAACTATGCTCTTCTTCCCAATCATACCCTAACATAGCGTAGGACATTTTCGTGATGGCCATATTGCTTCATGCATCGATAGTACACATATCAAGTTCCGCATTCATAAGAAAGGCCGTTTATATCATTAGGTTGTATGGCTGGTGTCACTTTTCCTTATCCTTATATACAAAATGCTATCTGTATATTATTTGCAGTTCATGAGAATTTTTCATTTTAAATGTTAATACGTATAGACGGTGTCTAATATTTGCCTAATATATCAGATGCAATCTTAACCATGACAATTTCGTGACTGGTAGTAACATATTTTTAAATTTATTGTGACGTTCGATTGGTTACTTTGACTACCATAAGATGGTTTCAAGAAGGAGCAAACATATTTCTTTTTGTAGAAGTAGGATACGTACCAAAACTCTTCCTTATACCCCTAATATTTCATTACATAAATTACAAGCATGACCCAATATAACCTGTCACTTATTCTTGGTCCTCATCAGATCTTTCCGAAGGATTTATGGAATCCATTTTTAGGAAGCAGTATTGTTATGCTATTGTCTTTGCATGATTGTGCTAGCGATTAGCAGCGATTCTTTTATGATAGGGAAGTTAGTTATATATAATTATTAACTGCAACAACCAAGAACAAATAGTATTTGTTTTCAGTTTCCACCACCTTTGAATGCTATCTAGTGTTATTAAACGTTCAAACAAATCATTCATATAAAGGGTGATTTTTTAACCGTATTTTTTTTTAAGTTCGAATAAAACACTCAAATTTGCATCATATATTAAAATTTTGTGTTGGAGTCGATAAATTGGTCTTTGCCATTTAATTCTAGAAGATAATTTCATGTAAATGTTTTTCGAGCATTTCTGCATGTATTCCACGAATAACGCGTGTCATTATATCCTGTAAGGCTTCAATAGTGTTCGGCTTGTCCACATAGACTAACGACTTGACATAACCCTACAAGAAATAATCAAGAGGCGTTAAATCACAAGATCTTGTGAGCCAACGCACAGGGCCACATTGAAAGATAAGCTGCTCACCAAATCCATCCCTCAACATATCCATTGTTTCACGAGCAGTGTGGCATGTTGCACCGTCCTGATGAAACCACATATCAACCAAATTCAACTCAGCTAATTGGTGCAAAAAAAAATCATTCGCCGTTGACGGTAACGCTTCTTCCACGGTCGGAAGAAAAATCGACCGATGATGCCACCAGCCCATAAACCACACCTTACTCTCGTTTTTTCGGAATGCATCGGTAATTCATGTGGCTGTTCATCACTCCAAATGCGACAGTTTTTCTTGTGTACGTATCCGCTCAGCAAGAAATGAGCCTCATCGCTGAACACAATTTTTCGACAAAACAGCGGGTTTTCATTGAGCTTTTGTAAGGCCCATTCACCAAAAATTAGACGTTATCTTAGGTCATTCGGCTTCAGTTCTTGCGTGAGTTGAATTTTATAGGCTTTCAAATCCAAATCGACGTGTACAATTTTCCTTGTGGTTGAGTAACACATGGCCAATCATTGAGAACGGCGACGAATTGACATTTCACGATCACTTTAACACTGGTCGCTACAGCTGCAATATTTTCTTCAGTACGCACTCTACGCATGCGAGTCGATGGTTTTATGTCCAACAAAATAAATTTAGTGCAAAATTTGGAGATAACGGCACGAATTGTTGATTCAGCAGGTCGATTGTGACGACCACAAAATTTCAACGATTTGCAATCGTTGCTCGTTTGTTAGTCTTTTCGTGATGAAATGGCAGAGTCCACTGTACACTTTTCACTTTGACAGATGACGTTTGGACGCCACTACCAACCAGTGCTGCCAATCTGAAAAACTTAAATCTTAAAAAATCACACTATATTATGTTAAAATGTACCGGATAGTAATCATTTAAAAATCCCGCTTTAATATAGCATAACACAAACCAATTCTTGTCATTTTAAACGATTGTTTGGTTATGAAGCATAAAATGCATTGTAACTGGTAATGAAAAATGAAAACTTCGGAATGACGCTTTTCAAATTTGCCAATCCAAAAAAATACGTCAAATTCGGTCAAAAGTTAAGATGAAATTGACAGTTTTCTTCGATTATTGCAGTGTTGCGTACTTGGAATTCTTGACAGAAGGTCAAGCGATACATAAAGAAAAATATTTCTACGGCGTTTGAGACCGAAAACACGTCAAAAAAAAAGCACCACATTTTTGGAAAGAAATCTCAGTGATTTTGCATCGCTTCGAGGGAATTTCTGGCAAAACGCAACAAATACGAGGTATTGTGAGGCTTTAGTAATCTATATATTGCGTTGTATAAGCGCATTCGGTTTATGAAGGTGGCTTTAGAAGAGTAAGATTTCTTTATCAAAAAACTACGGCTTTGTGATTGCTTGACTCGATGTTGTTTAAGCTAACGTTTAAGCTAAAAATTGTTCTTCAGTGAAAGCGAGAACTCAAGCCAGGCGTCTAAAAATGTGGATAGTGCTTGTGGTCTTGATATTGTAACTGTCAATCATACGCAATTTTTGGTTTCGCCGACTCCATTTCGGTAATTTTGATGTCAAAATTGCACCATGCTTTAAAAGGTCAATTGTCGAAAATGTCGACAGGATATTGAAAATTGTCAAGTTCGACAAGTTCGATATTGCACAAAAAGCCATTTGGAATCCCTTGAGGCTGGGTACAAAAATCAATTAACACAACATCAATTAACGCAACAAATCATGTTGGACCGTATTTCTATCTGCATCACAACAAAACCGACTTATTTATAGAGCGGATGATATCATCAAGTGAAAATGGTTATGGTCAAATCACGGTGAGACGGTGCAAACGTAGGCCACACCAATGTAGGCCTTGACTAAAGTTTTGCTAAGTATTTGGTGAAAGTGGCAGGAAATCATCTATTATGAATTGCTCTCGTATAACCAAGTTATTAATTCTGACCGGTGACGTCAACAGTTGAACCGTAGAGAAGCGGCTAGCTTTAATCAATTGGAGAGGAATTGCATTCCATCAGGGCACACACACAATGGTAAAGAAAATCAATATTTACAAAAACATTTAATTGGCTTAAATTTCTGCGCTGTTTTTTCGCACCAAACTTTTGGGTGAAGAAGTACTATAAAGTTCAAGCCGTCAAAGTGACAATTTTTTTTCAGAATAATACATATTTGTATCTATTATGCGCACGCAGTTAGGAAAGTGGTCTAATTTCGGAAACCTGTGTCTTCCTTCGATTATGCTGGGTCACTTTGGTCCCCAATCACTGTATTTTGATGAGCTGAATCGCTTCGATGTTGGTATAAATCTCATACAGCCCATGTTTCACACGTCTTATGAACTGGTAGGACTACTGTCTGCTGCAGTTGGATGTGGATTCGTCGGATTTGTCGCTGAATTGCTTCCTCTATTTTGAAAGCAGTGTTCTTCTAAGTAGACGTATAAGTACCGCAAGAATAAAAAACTACGACTTCCTGAAATTTGTTCTGTATTGAACTGCCGAAGTCTGCTTATGATCGGCAAAAGCGTAGTATGTGTCAATTTATTTTTTGGGGTTTCTCCAGAATTTGCATGGTGTGGGTATCTGGTTAAATTTTACTAGATTTATCAGATCTACAGCCGCATTGACGGGTCCAGATCAGTTTATTTTGAATAGTGCTACTTCACATACTATCTGCAGTAGGACGTTCTAAGCTACGGGTAAAAGGTTGATACAGTGAAAATTGGTACTCATGATCGGATCGTCTTACTTGGCCATTTAGTTGACAACCGCCGCACAGTGGGGGTAAATAAAAAAAAACGGGAAAGTGTTATGCCACTTGTTAACGGTTTGGCTGATTTTGATGAAAGATATTTTTGAAGTATTGGAGAGCTTATCTTCGGACTCTTAGTACTTCAGATATAATCAGAGCCGCAAAGTGAGAGTCCAAAGTACGATATCTCGCACTTTGTCAATTTTTTATTGTGTTGCCAAGAATGCATTTCTGATTAGATTATAACAATTTTGTAGTTGGTGTTTGTTGCTTTTATTAACGCGCATTTGAGCGTTGTGAAATGTTTTGAACTGTCATTTTAAGGATTTTCTATCCCGCAGAGTTGGCAATACTGGACACAAGTAATCGCGTTCCTTTTTTCGTCTGCCCGTTACGTTACTGAACAACTTTTCTTGCAGTGCACTGCACAAATTTTGAGTAGGGACTTCTGTCGTTTCTAACATACAAAAGATATTGTAATTTTTTCATTTACAGTTTCCGTAAAATGTTATTGCCCTTGAGAGGAAAAAATTTTAAAATATATATTCTAAATCGCGATGACACATAACCGCGATATGTAAGCATTTGCAATAGGATTGGGTGTGTTTAGTAGCGCAACAAAAATTTATCGCTCCTGAATTGCAGCGTATTCGACCAAATCCATTGCGCGGATTTGGTTATGCCTGCAGTGTTGAGTCTCCGACATTATCAAAGGTCTCTGTGGAATTTCACCAAAATCAGTCAAACCCTTAGGAAGAGGCATAATATTTTATATTTTTCTTTGCGTGCCCCTACTGTACGCCGCATAGTTAGTTTTGGAGCTTATGAAAGCTTATTGCCAGCTTATCATCATCGCTCTAAAAGTAGTCCGGCCTTCCCCACTTATAGCTTTGTTGTTCTTAGGCTTTAATGCTACTATTCCGATATTGTTTTGACTCAGCGCCGGCCAATCTGTCAAATCACAGGAAATTGGTTTAATTTCCCCACTTGTGCTGCCATCTAATAGATGTGTTCTGTCAATATATGCAGCACAAATGTGGTTACAATAGAAAGTCTTGTATCCTTTATCTCGATTCCATTTCACTATCCTGCACTCTCGCCAAATATTTCATTCCCTTAAAACGATGGTTCCCTTTTATTATTCTGCCACTGTACTTTTGTTGAGAGTCAAATGCTTGTAGTTTTAAGAAATCTGGCTTTTACTTATTTTATTTTGGTTAAAATAATTTTTCACTCTTCTCAATCTCGTGCGTAACCTAACTGCAATGTTATTGGGAGGTTTTATAGGGGTTCCAAGTTATAAATGTTAGCTTTTCATATTCTTGGAAAAGCTTATATCAGATTTCCATGTATCATTTTTAAGGAAAAAGGTTCATTTTTAAGGTAAGGTTCATGTTTTAAATTTTTGCCTAATTTTCAGATGTCAACTCTATCACTCAGTCTGACATTATCCTCACTATTTTAAATGGTTTATTAGTTTAAAGTGGCAGTCTACTTCCTTTTCCTCTTCTTGTCTTACTGCGTTCCAAATCTTAAAATTTGACGTAATGGCGTTTCATTTCATCAGAATTATTAATGGCATAAATTCTGATCAAATAACTACATTTCGCATGAATCAGGAATTGAGTTATTCAAACTTTTTCCGGAAATCTACATTCAGCACCAACAAGCCATTACTCTTATAAAGGATTCAAAAGGGAATCGTCTTTGATTTTTTATTTACAATTGGGGAAAACCCAAAGGATTTCTACACAGAAAATGTGGATTTAATTTCGATTATTTTCGATTTTGTTGATTTTCGGCTTATATTCTTTGAAGCATTACAGTTCCAAAATGTATCTGGTTTTGGATTTATCGCTCATTATAACTGTGTAACTTGAGGAAAAACATGAAGCAATAAAAATCAGAATCGGAAAGAAGAGGGATTGAGAATCATATCAATGATTTTTCATGCGACCCATATTGTGGCTTTTCGGAGAAATCCAAAAATAAATATTTGGTAATTGTTGTTTAACATCCTCCTTCTCTTTAAGTTCATATTATTTTTAAACTAATTTGCTATTTAAACATCCCGCACTATTTAAACATTTCGCAACGAGATGCTTACACAGTTATTTATGAGACCATCCAAAATAATGCTGTCCGGCAACGAGATGATGACAATATTTTGATTGATATAAACTGATGGATTGAATACAAATGTTTGCATATTGCAAATTAGTGAAAAAAATGGCCGACAACCGCGACACGATTGCCATATTGGTTTGAATATATTCTACTCTTTTAGGAATCCGCTTTCCTTTCCGTATTTCCTAATATAATTTTTCCTTTTAATATTGAAAATATATATATGAATTTTTTCCTGATATGTATTCTTCAATTAGCGAATGAATGTGCAAATTGAACCCAAATATATCATCACCCTCTGACATTCATTGCATCGGCATCTTCAATAAATTTCTTGCAATTTAATCACTCCAATAAATTTGATTATTTGTTCGCAATATTTCTTAAGCAAATACTGTTGCACTAGACTTGAGCAAACATTTCGGGAAGACAAATTTGTTGCATGCAACTGATGACCTTCTGATTTTGAAAACTACTGTAGAAAATGTCTATTTGTGTCTTTGTATGTGTATGTGCACATAAACAGCATAATGTGTCAGATTGCTTCGTGTCAAGTGGTGAATGAAAGGTGAGTGCAGTGTCTAGAGCCGAACCGTAATCGTAACCGGAAAAGAATTAACCGGTTTTACTTCGAGAGTTTCTGGAAAACTACACATTCGATCAGTCGGTTAGTTGTTTTTTGACACTTTTGAAAAGTTTGAATATCGTATCTTAGAGACCTTAATGCGCAGATTCTTCTTTGACGTCCTCTTTTAGGGCTATCAATGTACATACATAGCTCATTTTCGTAGTGACATATAGAAGAATGGCATCAGATGACGCTAAATGGAGCGATAAATTTGCATATATATTAAAATTTAAGATTTTTTGATTGTTTACTTCCAATAAGCACATTGGCAAATTTCAGTTATAATCTTTCCAATACCAAATGAAATATCGAAATCTATCAACTGGAAAATATAAATGTCAATGATTCTTTTTCCTGTCGTCATTCCATTTTGAACAGCTAGAAATGTTCGTTTGATTCTACATACGAGGGCGGTCCTGAAACTAGCCGTCCTAACAAAGAAGACACGGAACAGTTGATAACAATTTCCTTATTTTTCAACATAATCTTCTTTTAGCCTGATTCATTTTTTCCAGCGATATTCAATATATACCCTGTTCATAGTAAGAACTGTCAAACTCCTTAAAATAGCCATCAACCGCAGACTCCACCTCTCATTGTTGGCAAATCTTTTCAAGTTTGAAAGTAAAAAATGGTACCAGGGAGCTAAATCTGACGAATAAGGTGCATGATGGAGCAATCCAAAGTTTAATTCACTAATTTTGGCCACGGATGTGTGAACTGGACTAAACTGAACTAAACGCTGCAAAATATTAGCATATTTTTCCTTTCTGAATCACGATTTCCTTATTCCAGTCTACTGCTTTAAATTTTCCTTTTTCTCAGGTGTGAAGTAGTGGACAAATGTCTCATCCATGCTTATAAATTGACTCAAAAAAACACTCTACTGAAATATCTCCACGACGCTATTGTTACTCTGTTGAAAGCAAGCGCGGCACCCACTGGCTCATACCTTTTTTATCTTCAAATTTTTAGTCAATATATGGTGTACAGCTCTTTTAGATACGCCTATCATTTCAGCTAGCTCTTGCAGCCTTAACCGACGATCATCCAATACCATTTTGTGGGATTTCTTAACCGTGTCTGCCATGAACACCTCAATATTGAGTCCGAAAACGCATGCCTCGGTATGGTAGTTTGGGTTTTCAAAGGAACTTTTTTCAAGTCAGGCGGATACGGTGGTTGTTCGGTAGCATTTATTGAGTTCTGTCAAAAATCGTTTAATTATGATGGCTTTGTAAGATGGTGATGGATGGTGAATTGTCGTGAAGTAAAGTCCATACAGTTTTTTTTTCACGGATCTGGCTTTTTTAATTTCCGAAATCTGCTCTCTCAACCGCGCAATAACGCCCACTTGATATTCTTTGGTAGCCGTCTGATTTTCTTGCAATAATTTCGATTGCAAAGAAAACTGTGAACATTACTCTGACTTTTGGTCAACCTCGACGTGGTGTTTTCTCTTTCGAATCAGCCGGAAGACGCTATTTTAAAGTTTGTTGGCTTGTTGTGGAACCAACATTGACTCATCACATCTAACCCTCAAAAAAAAAATTAAATTTTTGCGGAACTAGTTAAGCAATAACGCATTTCACATTCAAACAGTCATGTACAATTGTACGAATTTTCTTGCGAGACACAGAAAGTTCCGCAGCTATTTCCGTCAAACTAACGACATGATTTTCTGTCACCATTTCCTTCACTTTATCGTTATTAACTTCAGTTCAAAATGCTGATAGCCAACAAGAGGAAGTCATAGTTTCCACATATCTCGAATTTTGTCATAACTGGATACATACATATTAGAAAAAACCATTCCAATTAAGCGACCAGTTTAATTGTGAGTGAGTTTATTGAAAAATTAACGGCGTTGCTGAAATCGGCTCATTATGAAAAAACTCGTTCATACATGGACTGAATTAGGCTTTGGAATTATGGCCATTTCCGGCATTTTTTTCCAACAACTGTGCTATTTATTCATCAATTAAAAGATATTTATGACTGTAACCTATTGGTAGCGTAAAGCGTCATCATAAACTTTAGACATACACATAATATAAATTTTTCCTGGAAAACTGAGCATAGCGGATGTACTATGAATGAGAAAAAAACCTGTTTTTAGCACGTAAATTTATTTGGCTGTGAATCAGTACATCGTCCATCATGCATTAGCCGCCGGCGCCACAATTAAGACAAACACGAACCAAAAAACTTGGTCATACAAAAACCGAATTTAAAATTCGAAAATGATATTTTTGCAAAATTTTCCCACTATTTATTCTTTAGTTAGCAACATTGAGAGAATCAGGATGAAGTCACACAAATTTCTAATCATTTGTAAGCGACCGCCCTATCTGTGGGTCACTAGAAAGATAAGAAAAGTCACTACATTATTTGTGGGAAGGAGTTTTTAACATGCTCACTAATTTCATTATAAGTCGGTACATCGTTCACGCCACTTTGGACAGCAATGCAGGTTGGTGAATATACTACTGCGACCAAAAAGTGGTAATAGTAGCAGCAATATTTTTGGGAGCACTGCTGAATCTATCCAACCAACTCAAAATGTCTTCGAAGTGGCTTAAGAAATAGCTAGAATCACGCATATCCCGCAGTACATAATAATAATATTCCTTGTTGATAGTTTAACCCGGCAGAAGAAATTCATTTTGTGCAGTATTACGAAGAAAACTGCCAGCGTAACCTCGCTTTTTGGTAGACTTTCACGCGATCTCTTCTATCTTGCTTCACCTTTGACATGATATTTACTGGATTTGTCCATCGCTTTCTGATCATAAGTTTCGTCTGCTGTAATAATGTGTGTTGTAAATTATTTCTTCACAGATTTTTAAGAAAAAGTTAAGTGTTTTTGATGCTAATTAAGATTTGACGCGTCAGAATCCCAAAATGTCTTCTAAAATAGATTTGACAAATCAATTCGAGATTTCACCATCATGAACAGTCTCTAATTAGAAGTTAAACTGTTTATGTTATGTTACTTGCAAACATTCCTTTCAGACAAAATGACAAAAGGCCTCCGACAATATTCTAAATGTTGCTGCAGCAAAAATCTCATTTCATACACAAAATTGAATGCAACTTCTTTGCTCTTTGTAAAAAAGCAAGAAAAACCCCAACACTAATGACATTTAAAAAATGATATTTGGCACAGATTCCTGTCGTAGTGTTATCAAGGTAGAAAAAATAAAAATTTCTGTGTAATTTAAATTAGAAGCTGGTATTAATTTTTGGACACAGTAGTATTAACTTCGAGAAAATTTCAAAAAAGTTCATTACATCCCATTCTGAATATTGAAATTAATTAGGTTTGTAAATAGGTAAACAATATAATTTTCATTCAACGTTTCAGCCACGCTAAAGACTATTTAGCAATCTTTTTAGAATGCTGATAATCTTCTTCAAATGCACGTTAACACTGTCAGAAAAATCGACAACAAAGCTATTTTTATTTACAATGTGCTATTTCGAATAAACCGAATAACCGGGTTTCCAAGAGCACGGTGTCTTTCGGCAACCGTAGTCGTATCGTATTTGACGCTAATGCACTGCAATTTTTTAATTAAATTTGATTTACAATGAATGTATATAAGTGGCTGGATGTGTGTGCATCTCTGTGCATTTGTATTGCTGAGAAATGCTTATAAGAGTGATGTCTTCGACTACCCGACAAACCAGAATCTCGAGCTGACACAAATTAATCTCTTAAGAAGCATTACATTATTTCGTTTCATTTTAAGAATCCCATTACAATATAAGTTTCATGTACTGAAGATAAGTACAAGTCCTTGGATGGAAATAAGAAGTGTGGGTAGAATCATGCAGATATCTAAAAGAGTTTACGGACTGATTTCTTGTTGAGTATTGTTAACAAAGCGATCGCAACCTAATGTATACTGTTTATGATGGTCCTCCGAAATAGTTATTTTTCGAATTGAAATTGAATGGGACAGGATTCTTAAAGTAATAGTGGATGCATTTAAATTTACGCAGCATGCTGTTTACAGTTCGATTCAGATATTCTTTCGGATTCGACACATTTGATAAAGTCTCTGTGGAAGTAGATTGGATAAGCACATAAAAGCTACAGCTTCCATTAAATCAGTGTGAAGCCAGAACCAGTCCATAATGAGTCACATCTGACTCTGATTTTATTGCTACATTCCTACAACTTGGAAATACATGAATCAAGGATGCCTTTACCATCTTTTGATGTTACATAAATGACATCGTTTGATGAAAAAATGTTAAATATTATGTTATTTCCTTGATTGGGCACTTCGCTTCCGAGTCATTGCTTTTTTTTATTATAGCGATTTATTAAATTGAAAATTTTTTCATTAACGTGCCATGTCTTTACGAATCGATAAAGTGGTGCCATTTGCACCATAGGATGATCACTAATTTTAGCGAATTTTTTAAATTTTTTTGATGTTATATGTAGGGCATGGTTTGGTGTGAGCCTCCATTGAAGGTCAGGAATTTTATTATTTTCACGATTGGATGAACCTCTTTCAAGTTACGTGCATATTCATATTTTAGCGAGTTTTATATTTTAACGATTTCTTTAAATTTGTTGGCATTATGTGAAGGCCTACATTTGGTTTAAATCGCTTAGAAGTCCGCAATAATAAAGTTATTTTAATTTTTCTGCTTTTTTATTAATTTAAATAAAAATCATCATGGCTGTGAGAGATGGGTAAAGTTTTACATTAATTAAAAGTCGTCGGTTATTACACATGGCGGTAGGCAACTACCCATAGTGCAACTCATATCCCATGAGTAATAAATTGCGCTCTTATGTAGTTACCCACCGTCGCGGGTAGTGCAGTTCCTCATTTCTCAACAGCTAAGGTTAAGTGTTTGTTTCTCATTTCAATCGCCGATGTGAGTGGGTTGCCCATGGGTGAATACATACAAACTCTGATTTTCTCTGATTATCATAGCATTGTGCATTATGAAGTTGAGTGATATGAGTCGTTTGCATTGGCTCTTTGTAATAATAAAAAAAAATACTGGTCTTACTTTTTGACGTAGTAGTACGATAATGCGAGTTTTCAAATTCCGCGGGCTACGTATATTCGACTTTCGATTATCATTTTTTTTTATGTTGGTACACTTCCCTCGAAGATAAATTGACGGTTTTATCCATATAGCATGATTAGTTCGTTTGTGAGAGGCATAAATAAGACAAGTGTTTTGCGTGTTCGGCGATTTTCTGCTATTGAAAAAAATGGATCAAAGAAGATCAGAACAACAATCTTGGGAACAGGAAAAAGTCGCATTTTTTTACACAAATCCGGGCGCATGACTTCAAGGTAATACTCCGTATTTACCGTACGGCCTTGTGGTAAGAACCCCTGATGCACTACGCCATGGTAATCGAAGAAAACAGTGAGCAAAACCTTGACATTTAACCGAACTTGACGTGCTTTATTTGATCTTGGCTCTGCTGGTCTCTTCCATTGGGATGATTGGGCTTTGGTTTCGATGTCATAACCATATACCCATAATTCCTCACCAGTTATGACCCTTTTATGCAAATCTGGGTCATCGTTGACATCATTCAACAATTCCTGAGCGATGCTCTTGCGACGTTATTTTTGGTTAAAATTCAGTAATTTTGGAACGAACTGCACATGCCATTTTACCTGAATTTCATTCAGGTAAAATGAAAAGTATTCTGCATGGCAGGTACCAGAAAGGTCATGGTCACCCGATCGACCTTTTTTCAATTCGACCGTGTACAAAGTTCAACATTTAAAGCCATAAAAGTGGCCATAATGTAGACAACGCAACAAGGATGAAAGCGGTAAATCAGTCAATTTGTATTTGAGATACCAGAAGGGGAGTGGCAATACTCTTAACTTTCATTCCTCGTCAAACGCATGGTGTGATACAAATTTGATTGAAAGAAACGTGAATAATCGTCCGATTTTCCAAGTTCTGTTGCATTTTTTATTGTACCAATGAGAAATTACAGGTAACAAATTGAATTTCGGAAAACCGGCCAACTTGTATATGGGGCAGCGGAAAGTAATTGGCAATGTACACCTTTTTCACTCTGGGGACGTCCTTCAGCAACCGCTTAACGGGTACAAAGTATGACTATATTTGGGATATTGTTTCCAATAAACTAATACAGTGGACAGAAGTTCAAGTTACGTAGTCTATGACTATGGAGTTACAAAGAACAAATTGAATTTCAAATAGAAAAGAAATATAAGGCTGTTCCTAGTTTCTTGA
This sequence comes from Philornis downsi, assembly GCA_019455685.1. NCBI lineage: Eukaryota > Metazoa > Arthropoda > Insecta > Diptera > Muscidae > Philornis > Philornis downsi. Next base: position 1,864,562 of record JAHXMU010000410.1, on the reverse strand, counting down.
AATTTCACAAACGTGCACCACAATCGACCAAAAAAATGTCTGGAACACGTTTGGTCAAAAGATGATTGGTACTTTAAACGCTTCCTTCTGAATACGATCAATCCATCAAGTGAAGGTATAATAAATGAGTACATTTTCGTTTGTCAACCAAAGAAAAATTCTCTAATCGTTTTCATAACAAGTTGCGGAAATATGGGAATGTATGTGTATTAGTGTAGGTCACGAAACTGGCTATGGAAGCCAGTTCCGAGTAGCGGGAAGAGTGCGGTTGGATGAGCAATTATCTGGTCGTGAGATTTAGATAAATGCTTCAAGTAGTGGATTTCGTAATTAGGGAAATATCTCTGGCTGTGGGAAGAGAAAATTGTCTTGAACATATAATTTCTCAAAGTACAAGAGAAATTACATGCAAGTTGCGGATTGTAAAGAAAGAGTTTGAGATAAAAAAACCAAATGAACTAATTACAATTCAAGATGTTTTATTTTTAGAGTAGCGAAGTGCTCACCAGTAGGCTTATAAAAGTTAAGTGGCTGATACTGGTTCCACGAACTTGCCACGAAGCTTAGCAATGTTAGATTTTAGATTCAGGATAATTCACAATGATTTCATTTGTAAAGATAGATTGGCAATTCATTTACGTGTACTGTACATTTGTGTACTTTATGGATAAAAATTCATTAAGACAAATTTTGTTTCTAGAATAGTTAGTAATAAGTTTTTTCTTATAATTCAGTTAAATATAAACGCTGTAAGTTTATATATGCCGCCGGCTCGGTGTTGATGCGGGGCCTTGAGTCGCACATAGTACGGTTGCAAGCGACTTGATGGCTTCAGATAAAATGTACTGGTCTGGAGTAGGGTTTGTTTCCTCTGTATTGTTGATAGTTTTCAATTTTCGCCGGTTTGATGATTTTGGACGATGTCTAGCAGGTGGTGTAATTCTGGGGTGCCCTGAATGTAAGAGGGTGTGATGGTAATGATGGCATTTTCTACAGGTGTTTTTGGACTGACATTTCCTGAATGTGTGACTCTGGGCAAGACAATTTATACAATATTCATACTTTCGCACGATTCGATTTCGTTCTTTTGAATCCAAATTGAGAAATTTCGAGCAAAATCTTATGGCATGATATCCGTGGCATAACTTGCACTGGTATACTTCAGACTCACGTTGGCGGTTATTTCTACGTGATCTGAAAGAATATAAAAATCAAAAATAATTAGTAGAGAAAATCCCCGCAATAGGGTGGGTGAAACGTATTGTTAACTTTCCGTAACGCTTTTGTAGATTCGTATTTACTGAGAATCTGATGTCTCATTTTTGTCGTAGGGTAAGTAGCACAGCTTGACGATTGGACGTGTGATTACCCCCGTAGAGGTTCGTATGTCAGCAACTCGTACTTTCTCGTCTGTGCCATGATGGATTTTTTCTACTCTTCCTAAACGCCATTCATTGGGGGGCAACAAATCGTCGATTATGACTATTAAATCGTCAACATCGAGATTGGGAGTGGAATTTTTCCACTTGTAGCGCTTGTGAAGAGCCTTGAGGTAATCTTCCTTCCATCTAATAGCAAATTCATGATGGAGCGCTTTGAGTTTCAACCATCGATTGATAAGAGATGGGTTTTGAGAAATCATTTCGGGTAAAGCCAGCATGGGTGCACCTTTGAGAAAATGACCGGGCGTTAAAGCCGTCAGGTCAGTGGGGTCTTCCGACATTGCGGAGATAGGGCGAGAATTAAGCACTCCTTCTATCCGCGCAAGGATAGCAGCAAATTGTTCGAAAGTGAATTTATGGCTGCCGGGGATTCTTCTAAAGTGATACTTAAAACTCTTTACAGCGGCTTCCCAAAGACCGCCCATGTGAGGTGCATGTGGTGGAATAAAGCTCCATTCAAAGCCATGGGTAGCGTATTTCTGAGAAATATCGCTTGCAGATGACTTCAGAAAATTTCCAAAATCTCTGAGTAGGACCCTGCTAGCCCCAATGAAATTCCGACCATTGCGAAAGCAGCTTCGAACGCTGCCGCGGATAGTTCTGTGCAAGCTTCGAGATGGATTGCTTTTGTAGAAAAACATACAAAAACGCTAACGTAAGCCTTTATAAGTTTAGCTTGACGAAGAGTAGAGCTTTTAAGTTCAAACGGCCCGGCAAAGTCGATGCCAGTGGTGTGAAAAGGGGACGTGAATGTGCATCTATCTGTGGGAAGAGGTGCCATTATCTGTGAACCTTGTTGTCACTTGTACGTTATGCAAATTTTGCATTTGTATATTATGCCTTTGGCTCTTCGCCTAAGGTGGGATATGTAGAACTCCGTTTGAGCCATTCTACATAAAAGATTACATTCGGCATGTGCCAGAAAATGATGCAAGTGGGTCAGATAAAGATGACATAATCTTGAATTTCCTGGCAGAATTATCGGGTGGCGTTCATTGTATGGTAGTGGAGCGTTAGAAAGCCTTCCATTGACGCGAAGAACATTTTGTGAATCTATAAACGGATTTAAAGGTTTTAGCGAGCTCTTTTCACCAACTTCTTTTGAATTTGTCAGAGCCATGAACTCTTGTTTATAATATTGTGCTTGGGCTACCGTTAATAATCGATTTTTGACGAATTGTATCTCTTTGTGGCTGAGATCAAGTGAATCAAATACATAATTATGTTTGAATAGGCGATGGGTCTTGTGATAAAAACGAAATATATACGATATTACTCTTAGTGCCCTAGTATAAGAGGAAAATCTCAACAAAATATCCGACTCTTCAACGGAAACCTGCAATGACTGTACATTGGTCGTTACTTCTGTGGCCACGCTGTTGGAGAATTAAATAGCCAAGAGGGACCATTCCACCAAAGTTTATTGTGAACGATATCTTGAGGTCTAGCACCTCGAGTGCCTAAATCAGCAGGGTTGTCATGCGTTGGAATATGACGGCTCCTGGTACAGTCTCATGTATTTGAGCAGTGCGATTAACGGTGTATGTTTCCCAGGTCCACGGCGGTTTTGCAAGCCAACCGAGCACGATGGAAGCATCCGTCCATAAGATCGTTTCGCTGATAGGGACGTTGAAGACCGATTTCACGTACTTTATAAATTTTGCAAGTAAAACTGCTCCATTTAGCTCTAATCGAGGTAGGCCAACTGGTTGAAGCGGGGCTACTTTGCTTTTAGCTATGAATAAATTAGAGAATACAATCGACTTAAGCGTTTGACACCTTATGTAGACACAAGCGCAATAAGCTGCCTTGGAAGCGTCACAAAATCCATGAATTTGTATGACGTCAGAAGGTGAATATTGAATCCAACGTGGAATGCTTATGGTTTCAAGGTAAGAAAGGTCGGAGGCAAAGTTACACCAATTTATTAAGGAGTCGGGGCTGATTTCCTCATCCCAGTCTTGACCTTCACGCCATAGCTGTTGCATTATCAGTTTTGCCCGAATAATAGTAGGAGTTATCCATTCTATGGGATCAAAAAGACTGGCCACTGCCGATAGAACTTTACGTTTGGTTATTTTCGATTTAGCATTTATATCAGGGAAAGAGTAAGAGAAGGCATCGGTTAGCGCATTCCATTTAAGACCTAAAGTTTTAACAGAGCTGGTTTCATGAAAGCGCAGGAAATTTTCATCATATAAATCTGAGGGTTTTAAATGAGAAAGCAATCGAGAATCGTTTGCAGTAAACTTCTTTAATGGAAAGCCTGCAGAATTTAGAAGATCTACAAGTTGTGTTTGTTTGGTTATAGATTCCTCTATTGTAAAACTACCAGACAAAATGTCATCGACATACGTTTCCTTATGTATTATTGACGCTGCGAGTGGATATATACTTTTTGAATCGGTTGCTAATTGCCTAAGTGTACGGATGGCGAGAAAGGGCGCACAATTAATGCCGAACGTAACTGTCTTTAGTTGATAATCTTTAATTGGGCTTGTTTTATCTATTTGGTGGAAAATCTTTTGATAAACTCTGTCCGCAGGGTGCACTAGTATCTGTCGATACATTTTTTGAATATCGGCACTAAATACGAATTTATATTTTCTCCAATTGAGAATAGTTGATACTAAGTCAGTTTGAAGTGTCGGTCCCGTGTGTAAAACGTCATTGAGCGAATACCCGGACTTAGTTTTTCGGGACGCATTAAATACCACACGGACTTTCGTTGTTTTGTGTTCGGGTCTAACTACCGCATGATGAGGGAGGTAGAACGAGTAATACTTGTTGTTAGATCCATGTTCTAGAGGAGAGGCTTCTTCCATGTGTCCAAGATCGAGGTATTCATTAAGCACAGATTTATACTGATCTTGAAGCACGGAATCATTCGACAAGGTTTTTTCTAATCTGGAATACTGCCCCGAGCAAGAAATCTGGATGAACCGAGGAACATGGCGTCTGGGAACTCTTCTTTAAATGGAAGCCTTACAATATAGCGGCCATTTGCGTGACGTGTAGTCATTTTTGAGTAAAATTCCTCACAAAATTTGTCACCTTCAGAGATTTTTTTTGAAATATGCACCTCTTCTTGCTCCCAGAATCTCCTTACGAGGTCATTAAGTTCTGCCATTTCTGAACGGAATACATTTGTGCTAAAGGACTGAATTTGTTCAGCCTGCATTGGACCGCTGAGTACCCATCCAAAAATCGTATTGTATGCCGATGTTTCACCGCAGATATTTTTTTTCATGCCATCCAAATTTATGAAACGTTCCGAGTCATTTCCAAGTATCAAATCTATTTGAGATGATTGATTAAAATAAGGGTCAGGTCTTCTAGCTCTTCTTGATTTAACACATTGAATGACGCAGCTGGAATATGTCTTGTAACTTTTTGCAAGACAATGGCATTTACCGAGAAAATTATGTTATGCTTTGGCGAGAATATCACTATTTCACATTCTTTATTGGAGATTTGTTTGTGCCCTCCAATTCCAACAATATCGTACTGTGATTTGCGGTATGGAAGTTGAAGAATGTTTCGAAGCTTTTCGGAAACGAAAGTACGTTGGGATCCAGGATCAATTAACGCTCTTATAGTGTATTGTTCGCCTTTGTGCTGAATTTGGACCAGAGCTGTACGCAGTAATATGGTGTCACCATTTGACGAAAAATTTGCTTGAATTTGTGGAGAGTGTTTTTGTGACGAAAAATTAGACTCGCGTACCGGATGAGGTTGGTTATTCTGAAATTTGCCTTCATCGGAAGGTCTTGGGTTGGATTTTTCATTGTTGGCTGAATCTGCCGTAAAGTGAGATTTTATGTGAAGCAAAGTATGATGACTTTTTTTGCAAACCAGGCACGTATTCTTGCTTTTGCAACTACCTTTAGTATGGGAGGAGGACAGACAATTGTTGCAATATTTATTTTTGAAAACAAAGTCAATTCTTTGCTGCGGTGTAAATTTTTTGAACTCGGGACAAATCCTTATGCTATGGTCTGACTCGCAAAGTAAACACAGTGAGTTCAATTTATCCTGAGATACGTATATTTGAAATTTTGATGCAGAAGGAAGTTGGAGACTACTTCTATTCTTTGCTGATTTGTAACTTGATATTCGTTCTACGACCTCAAACCTATTAATCAGGAACTCATCCATTTGAGACCAAGTTGGCAATTCACGATGAGATTTAAGTGACTGTTCCCAATGAGAAAGCGTCTCATGTGGAAGTTTTGTAGATACTAAATGTATTAGGATAGGGTCCCACCCCTCGGTTGGAACATCAAGAGATTTCAAAGTCGATAGACAATCATTAACAGTCGATTGAATTTTTTGAATCGACTCACTGTTTTCTACAGTGGCAATGGGAATATCAAATAGAATTTTTAGTTGATTATCGACTAGAACGTGTTTGTTCTCATATAGCGATTTCAAGGCATTCCAAGCCAACTCGAAGTTCTCGTCGCAAAGGGAATATCGTTTAACGATTGCCCCCGCATGACCTTTTGTTTTATTTCTGAGATGGTATAACTTTTGAGCGCGAGAGAGCTTGGGAAGGTTTACGTAGACCGCCGTGAACATGTCACGGAATGACGGCCATTCTTCGTAACCTCCCTTGAAATCTTCGGTGTCGCAAGGAGGAATTTTTAGATAGCTATTCGCGTTATCGATCGAAGGTTGTGGAAGTGAGAGCCTATTCTGATTTACATAGTTAGGTTGGATGCTAAGCCTTGATGATTCAACACCGGCGTTGTATCGCATTGACATTTTGAGCATGTCAACTATATGAGACCTAGCTATGTAATACGTTTCAGTGCAAACGTTGTAATTAAGTTTAGCATTCTCCTTAAAATCCCGGGAGTTTAAAGAATCTGGCGATAGCAGAAGATTCTCATATGAAGTTTGCAGTCTCATATACCATTTCTGTAACTCTTCAAGTCTCACTTCCAGTATAGAATCCGTTTGTTCCTCAATACTAAGTTTTTCGATGTTTGAACAAAGCATAATTAAGTGATCGCACTCAAATAAAAAATGATCATGAATCCTTGATGTATCACTGCTTCTAGTGCTAATACCAGCGGGTAGGGAAGGCGGATCCATATCGATTCCATTTGATTGAGTGCCTTGATGTAGAGACATTTTCACTTATATGATGGAATTTCTCAAATTAAAAAATAATTTATTTAGAATTTTTTTTTTCTTTTGTTTTGCACTATTATGGTTGCATATATGAATATTCAGAAATGTATCAAAATATATGTAGTGCTGAGAGATATATGTAGTGCAATGTATAAACGTGATATGAAAGCTACAAAAGAACTAGATATTAAATTGAACTGCTATGTAGCTGTTCCAAAAAATCATTTAAATTTATTATTTTATAGGTAACATTTGATTTTTTTTATATCAGTGATTTAACATCCCTTAATCATCAGTGGAGTAAATGAACGAGTAAGCGGGTAATTTCAAATTTAGTTATATTTTTTCAATTCAGCTTTTCTTTGTTCGTAAAAATTTGTTTTCTCACAAATTTTGCCGAATAAGTGTGAAATTATTGGATTAAATTTCCATTTAATTCGATGTAAAATTTCGTGGGTATTATCAAGTGTGTATGTAGTAAAGTAATTTTCTGTAATTTATTGCAATTATTTTAGGCTAGCTCCAAAAAACTTCGTGCAGTTCCCCACGTACTTAAATATCTTATAAAATGAGCATGACATTGGTCTTGTTCTCCTAAGGTTTAAAATATTCGATATGTTTTTTTTTTACTATTCCCCTTGTGATAGTTGTGGTAGCAGAATGTGCAAATTTTCTCTTAGTTTGCATGCAATAATATTCTCTTAGCTAGAGCCAAGCAGAAAATAAGTTAAATCACAGTAAGAGAGTTACACCTTCTTCGTATTAAAGCAGATGTAGCGAAATATATTAAACAATGCTGCTCTTGTGGAAGGAAACAACGATAAGAGAGTGGCGACAGAGTTTAGAAATATTAATTCACTTTTTCCGTTTATCACTGTCTCTAAAAGCAATATTCACCACGATCGAAAATGAATGGTTGATAATTTCTTTCTTTCTTTTCACTCAAAATATGTTGGATGTAAGAATAAATTATGCCCGTAATGTTAATGCTGTTGACCCCATATATTTCCGACAAGACCGTTATGCTGTGCTATTTTCAACTTTGTTTTGCGAACAATATGATTTCTATTTAACTTTTTTCAACTTTAAAACGGTAAAAGAAATGGTGATAAGGTGGCTCGTTTTTCCCAAAATTCCGTTTTATAAACTTTTTTATAGGACCTCTCCATGTATTTTTTATACAATTTCGGATTTTTTGTTTTATTTTTTTTTTTTAAAGTCGTTTTTTGAGATCTTTAACTAATTCATAAGAATTTTTTCAGATTTTAATTTTAACAAGAAATTTGGCGTATTAAAAGTATCTACCAAATTTAGCAATACGTTGCTACTCACTTTGTGATGTGTACTCCTATTTTCATGACTGTGGGACGCAATGGCAAAATATTTTCCATATGGTTAACATAAAATAGGGATTGCTAGATGCTCAGCATTATCATCTTCCATAGAACTCATGCACTCCATTCTTGGAGGAACTAGATTTTCAGTTCAAAAATCGAATTTTAACGCGAATAACACCATCAACATTGAAGGTACAACTAATTTGTGAACCGTTTAAAAAATATTTTAAACTATATTTTTCCGTTTTTTTTTTCGCAAAAATGGATATTTTGGACTGTTTATTTTTTTGTTTGTTTGTTTTTTTTTTTTCTTTAATTTTAACACGGATTAAATTTTCGCAGTATTTTTCACCGGCGGGATAAATTGCAGTGTCATCACACTTACCACTTCTGAATATATACTAAACAGTCTTGTTTTAGTGAGTTTGGAATTTACCTGATATCGGCTGTAACTTGACTTTACTTCACTGATTCTCTCTTTCGAAGGACCATGTATTGGAGTAGGTCACGAAACTGGCTATGGAAGTTAGCGGGGTAGCGATGAAGGCGGAGAAGCCAGTTCCGAGTAGCGGGAAGGGTGCGGTTGGATGAGCAATTATCTGGTCGTGAGATTTAGATAAATGCTTCAAGTAGTGGATTTCGTAATTAGGGAAATATCTCTGACTGTGGGAAGAGAAAATTGCCTTGAACATATAATTTCTCAAAGTACAAGAGAAATTACATGCAAGTTGCGGATTGTAAAGAAAGAGTTTGAGATAAAAAAACCAAATGAATTAATTACAATTCAAGATGTTTTATTTTTAGAGACGCGAAGTGCTCACCAGTAGGCTTATAAAAGTTAAGTGGCTGATACTGGTTCCACGAACTTGCCACGAAGTTTAGCAATGTTAGATTTTAGATTCAGGATAATTCACAATGATTTCATTTGTAAAGATAGATTGGCAATTCATTTACGTGTACTGTACATTTGTGTACTTTATGGATAAAAATTCATTAAGACAAATCTTGTTTCTAGAATAGTTAGTAATAAGTTTTTTCTTATAATTCAGTTAAATATAAACGCTGTAAGTTTATACAGTATGAAACTATGTTTTTGGGTCATTATGCTATTAAACATGAAACAAGTTATAAAGGAAAAGAGTTAAATATGGTAGGATAAATGAATACATTCTTTACCACACCTGCTTCTAGTTACTGAAGTTAATAAAGTTATACGTATGAGTTCAAGCGGACCTCAAATGATAAATTTCATTGGTGACGGACAGAATTCACCACTCAACAAATGTGTATTTTTTTTGGAAAGGAAAATACGGATTTTAGCAGACACACGATTTAATTAAGATGTGTGTTGATTATGAATACTAATTTAATACCTTTAGATGCAGAATTTGGAAACGAAAATTGTTACATTTCTAACTAATATATTTTTAATTGAAAATGTTCTTTTAATTAATATCCATTTGCAAGAATGTTGTTTGAATTACATTTCGATTGAAACATGTGAATGTGCGTCACACATCAATGCTAAGACAGGTCGCCAGAATATACTGCCGCATCGGGGATATACCAAGTGTGGGCTGTAATCTCAAATTTGTTCACCAAACATTTTTTGGGCATATTTATGAAATTTATGTATTTCGCATACAGTTTTTTATTTATTTTTTCGAAATATTCCATTGAAAATGCGAAGCTAATAAATAATATTGTCTATACACTTATTATATAGACTTATTACATAGACATATCAACCAGGTGATTTGTGCTTACCCCAGCATAGTTTTGATTAGTTAAATAGACTAAGGGGTGTCAGAAGAGGTGTGGTAATTCGCTAGATTTTTACCAGAAGAAAATATGTAAATAAAATAACAATAAAAGAAGCAAAATCATACCCTACTGAACTTAGTTATTATGACGTGCGGTCTTCCGTTTAGTCACTGTTTGCGCAGAAGTTCTTGTATTTTATTTCCCGATACAAAAAAAAAAGAAAAGAAGATTCAAAATTGCGGCTCAATTTGAACTTCGATCGTTCACGATTTATTTTCAACTAACTGTTTCCTTAAATTATAATTATTGCTGGGCCACCAAAAAGCAATACAATAGAATAAACGATAGTTGATAAATACATAATGCATGTTCAAGAGCAACAACAAAAAAAACTTAACGAAAGAAATTCAAGTAAACGGCAAGAACTATTTATGCTGTTGTTGTTGTTGCTCTGCTTAAAGATGTTCAATTTGGTAAACAAAAAGACAACAGCGCATAAAACTGACCAAAGCGAAACATAGAAACAGTTGTATGTGTTGTTGTTGTCACATCAGTAACAACGAAAACAAATATGTTAGGGTGGCCCTTATTTCAATTATTACAAAATAAATAGGAATATAAATTTGCAATCCAGGGCGATCTTATCCGACAGTCACTATCGAGGATTTTTTCCAAATTCGCTTATTCATATGTGAGTTATCACAAAGCGGAAAGTGATGCAGCCGACTTTCATTCGCAGAACTTAGTTTTCTAAAAGTCTGTCGAACTTAGTGGAACTAAATAGAAGTTATGAATCTAAGAATATGTATATGGTTAAATTAAGTGATTCATGTAGGAGGTCCGGCAACTGTGTGTCCATCCGGTCGAATTTTTTCACATTTTACAAAGGGTTGTAATGTAATGCAAGTGCCAAGAATGTAGTTACGAATTTCAACAAAGTAGGGAGAAAATTAAATATCAATTAATTGGTAAATTTGTACCGCGGGTACCAGAAGGCGTGCGGCAATGTCGTCTTTTTCATCACCAGAACTAAGTTTATCAAACACATGGTATGTCTCCAATTTTACTTTATTCATTGCAACTGAATGAAACTTATGAAGCTAAGATTTTATGGGTTAAACCGGTCATTCATTTGGGAGGCCCTAGAAAGTGCGTGATTACTTGGTCAATCAAGCAATTTGACCATAATTTTATCAAGCAGTGAAATTGCAGAGAAAAAATTGAATTTTGAAAATCTTACAGTTTATATGGGAGTACTACAAGGAGAATGGGAACGCAATCCATTTTCATCCCTAGACATTATCTTAGCAAACTTTTAACGTGCACCAAATCTGACTGAATCCAGTACAACCAATTAAGAGATTCAACATTTTGAATACAGGGGTCAATTATAATTTGTCAGGACAGGGGTAATTTGTGTGGCCGGTACCAGAATGGTTAATTCATCTTTTCTTTAACTTTGCCAAGCATTATAAAGAAATGCAATAGACTATAGATTGCTGGAATATATCAAATTGGTGTTACTGGGAAAATTTCGGAAGACCACTCAATTAGATTTATGACCTTACAAAATATTAGGCTGTGACAAGTTATAAGAATTTTCGTGAAAATTTAATACAGTTTACCAGCTGGCTGAATGGCTGGTAAACAGCCACACAGATGGACATTCCTCAATCGACTTTGTCCTGAAACGTATTTTGTCGAAATATATTTGGTACTCTAACTGTTTCCTTCTGGGCATTAATTTTTTGACTGCTGGTCATATGAATGTATAATAAAATATTTATAAAATTCCCAAATTTAGATTAAACTGTTCAACGTAAAAGCGGTCTGCTTGGCATTCAAAACATGACATGAATTGAAAATGTTTAACTAGTGTAAATATTTTTTATTTTTGTATCTGTGGTGGTTTTATCAAAGATATACCCCGTTTTAGTTTTTTCCAGCTTTTCCAGCTTTTTTTATTTTACTCTATTCCTTCGTTGATAAGGAAGGGAGTTACCACAATATTACGTTTTCCTCCAGAGCGGGACGGACTTTCAAATTTGCTTCATACCTGGGATTTCTCAACGAATTAACACTGCACTCTATTTTAATTATGAATTGGTATAATAAAAATATATTTCATTAAAATAATCCTATGCTTATTAATAGAAGCAAAATCTGAAAGCCTATTCAAAGTCAGCCTCCAGTTCAGTTCAGTCGAAGAAGCTTAGTCTCTAATTAACAATAAATCATTCTAGCGCTATGTTTTGAAACACATGAGATCCACTCAAGTTTTGTTCTGAAGTTATATATGAAGTTGTCTTGAACTAGTAGTTTCTAATTTAATATTATGAGGATCGAAATGATTGTTGAATAACGCTACTGGATCCTAATCGCCAACTTTCATTTCATTCATATACACTTCTTTCGAAGAAAATATTTCATAAATTTATTAACCTTGTCAAGTCATATGTCTCTACACCAATTTTGTTGAGGGTGTACTATATTAGACAACGTTGCTTAAAGTTGAAAGCAAGTTGATCGAATCCAAAATAAATCCTTTGATGCGATTTTGTCGTACTCAATACGCAGGGCCATCATATGATATAAAATCTGAAGTATCATTGGCGTTATTTCTGATATGGCCACTGTTTGCTAGTTACGAAAACTGCCGCAAACTTTATGCAACTTCTTACAACTTGGCACAGCAAAATATTTTGCTAGATTGTAGATCGGAATTGTAAATGTTCTATATAGGACCGTTTCCAAATTCAAATCCTTTCCTGTAACTCCTAATTTATGGATTGCAGCTATCTATAGTTTTATCCATTGTTTTGATCTACTATTGTTGATAAAATCTGAAAAAAGCAGTCAGTTATTTTTGGTCCTTCTGCTATCTCCCATACGTTAATATTTTCTATCCGGTTTCACTAAATTCAGTCAAATTATGTACATGTAAAGGATTTGATAAGATAGTATTCAAGGACCAAATTGGAGTGCATCATCACACCCTTTCCAAAATTCAGTGCTTAACCTGTAACTGCTTTCTGGACTACAGCGGCGTAAATTTTTGTCCATCATTATAATCTAATATTATTGATCAGTCAGTTAGCCTTGGCCCTTGTGGATACCTCCCAGTCATATGAGCTGATTTGACACATACATTTTTATGTTCACGCCTTCTATTCAGTTGCACTAAATTCAGTCAAATTTGGTAATATTATTGATTCACCAAGATAGGACCCGAGAATGGAGTTGGGCGGCATTGTTACTCCCTTCGGATACCTCCCATAAAACTTCAGCGATATTCCGAAACTCAATAATTTTTCTGCAATTCCTAACACATGAAATACAGCGTCTTGAATTCATATCAGTTTTTTTTTTTTTTTTGAAAAATTAGACAAATCCGATTACATTAATTTCAGTCAAATTAATCTGAAAATGAGTCAGTACATTCTTCTCTACACAATGGACGAAGTAGGCAAATTTGCTTCAATAGGAAAAAAAACTTGCCTACTTGAGGTCAAATGAAATGACAGACAACAACAATTGTAATAATTATTTACTAGCAGAAGAGCCATCTCAGCTTACACCAACCATTGGTCATTATTATTGAAAATTTTCGTTGAAAAGCTAGTTAAAATTCAGAAAGTTATTGTAAGGTTTATCTTTCTATTAGCGGGTAGTAAGTTAGGTTTTGTAAGATTTTGTGTTTGAAGTTCAGATATATTTTTTTTTTACTTTACATGCACACAAACTCTGGGATTTGAGAGATAACAATACTTTTGTGTTTGCGTTAATTCTGGTTTTAGTATGTTTCACAATTATAATGTCAAGTTCAATTAGTGATATTTTAAAGGTGCAAGCGATAAACTCATTATTATTTTTGTGAAAAAGTGATAAAACTCACATGCTAAAAAACACATGCTACGAGGAAAAAAGTTTGACAGAACACGAAATAGGTAAAATAATCGCTTACAAAGAAGAAGAATGCAGGGGAAGAGAAATTGCAAACTGGGCAGGAGCCATAATCACTTTTCATTCTTGAGCATACAAACTCCAGCTTCAACCATCCTGTTGTAGAAAATGCTGTCCAAACCATCACATTTCCACAACCAAAACTTCGCTTGGAAAAGAATTTCTGCTCTTTACTCAAATCATGCCAATAACGCCGGTTTGTGTAGCTTACGGGTGACCTTTGGGTGGTCATATTTTTACACCCAAAATGCATATAGGAAAGTTTGTGTTGGGTTTTTAAAGCTGGAATGCACCTCATTCGTTCATTTCTTATAAAATTTGAATTCTTTAATGTCCGCCAAACGGTAGTGCGGCTGACATTTTTGTCCACAACAACTTGCAAGTCGCGTAAACTTCTCGATGTAGTGCTGACACTTTTTATAATTTGTTGCTCATCGCGGTTAACAAGTATTTTTTTTCTTTCCTGAGCTAATAGGCATTAAATCCATAAGCATCAGGATCTCGTAACAAATTTCGAATGAGACTATTTCTCTTCCACTGCATCCTTCGTCCTTGTAAGCGATTATTTTACCTATTTTTCCTCTGGGTATGTCTTTTTTATTAGTGAATTTTACCACTTCTTCACAAAAATCTTATCGTTTGCACCTTTAAAAATTTGTTAGTTCAACTTGGCATTATCATTGTGAAATATGCTAAAAACTGAATTAACAAAAGTACCCTTATCTGCACAAATTCCAAAGTTGGTGTGCTTGGTTGCCCAAACAAAAATTTTGATACAATATAGTAACAACAAAAAATGTACCGTTACACAAATAAAGCACCTTATATTTATGAACGATATATTGTATGTATACATATACATATATATATATAAAGGATGGCGCATGAGTAACGTAAACGGCGACTATATTGAATGCGTTCTTGTGCATCAGTTGGTTTTAACTCGTGAACCAATCGCATCTTATATGGGAAAAGATGTAACATATGTAAAATTCTTTGCAAAGACCGCGTAGACATCTCTAACTGCTGAGAACGTCGCCTGTAGGAAGTTTTGGGGTTTTTCTCAATACTTGCTTGCACTCGAGCAATGGTCACTTCATTTCGAACTGCACGAGGTCTTCCAGCACGCGAAAGATCACAGACAGCCCCTTGTTGGCCAAAACGCTGAACAAATCGGTAAATTGTTGGAGCTCTAGGAGCATTTCGAACATGAAAGAAATTTCGATATGAATCGAATAATTAAGATGTCACCTTGTCCAAGTCTTGTCTGTCCAATAAAATCAAGATCCAATTTGGGTGTAACCATATACAAATGGTAGTAGTTGATGTAAAAGTGATTTTGCCTTCCAAAATGTACATTTTTTTATGTAGATATCACTTTGCTTTGTTTTAGTCAAATAGCCCGGTGAATGCAAATTAGTATTAGTCACTTTCTTGAGACGAGTGTTGTCAAACCATGATGTAGGCGATGTTGAACTAATTAAAACCTTTGGCAAATTTAGAAATATGGCTTTCCACACGAAATACAATATATTTTCCTGTTTTAAAAATATGGCAAATATTTTGCAATAGTTTTTCTTGCAGATAATTTTTTTTATATATTTTGGTAGTTTGATGCAAAGTCTGATATTTATTCAAAAATTTGACATTTAGTTTTTAAAACAAAGATTTAAAATTTTTCCTAATAAATATTATAATATCGGACGATAATTTAATTGTCTTCACCTAACTATAAGTTTATTCCCATTTTTTAGTAATTGATGAACACATTTACAAAAACCTGTGCCTACCATCGTGCACATGATCGTGGATTCGAGCTCCTGTACTGCCACCTACTCTACTTCTAGTGGTGATCGCGTTCGAAATAATAGTATCAGTGAGCCTAAAAATAGAAAATCTGCAAACTCGCTGATTGTAGGAAGCTTTCTCATTTTAAAATTACAGATTCTTCTTGTTTCCAATGGCTTAGAAAGCAATTGCCAACTTTTTGAAATGAATGTATATGTCGTCTAAGAAGTGCTGAAAGTTGATTATTTATAGGCCTGCTTATCAGAATTCATTTTGTTGCTAAATTGACACAATTGTTCTCTGTCGCTTAATTTGATTGCAGTGCTCGATTTCGTTAGTTCATCTCAAGTGATCATTGTGATTTTTGTTGTGGATAAAAGTATCAAACAATAATTTGCATCAAATTTTGTATTACAAATTAAATTTCTAAAGCTGAATAATTGAAATTGTTACAGGAAGTTAACGCTGATTCAACCTCACCAAACACATGTGCATACGAGTGGTACAGTGCATTCAAAAGTGCTCGAGATGTGGCGGAAGATTTACCTCGCTCTGGTCGACTATTAATCAGTTTTAAACTAAAGTTAACATCGATAAAATGGAAGAAATGATGACTCAAAATCCTCATTTAAGTTTGAGAAAAGTAGCTGCTAAGCTTTCAGTATCTGACGAATCAATTTGTACCATTTTATGTGATCATTTGGGTACGAAACGCTTTCGAGAGGCTCGAATTTTCATAAAAATCTCAATCGCGTAATGGTCGCTACTGGTATGCTGGGACAAGTCAATTTCGAAAAGGAATTATAACTGATTATGAGACTTGGGTTTACTAGTTTGACATGCAAACAAGTCAACAAGAATAGGAACGGCGCCTTCCAACTGTGCCGGAACCGAAAAAAAAATCCCGTCGAAGTCAATTAAAGGTCATTTTGATTATTGCGGTGTTGTGCACTCGGAATTTGTGCCAAAAGTTTGGATAGTAAGTACAGAATATTCTGTGAAAGAAAACTCGTGTATTTTGCACACGGTAACGCACCACCTTGCAAGGCTACATTTGTGAACTAATTTGTGGCCAAAAACTCAACAATAAATATTGAATAACCATCATATACACCTAACACGGCTCCGGTTGAGGTTTAGGATAGACTGAGTGGAAACACTGAAAGACAACGCTCAATCTAATTAGAACGTTATTGTAAGTAACTCTTGTACGTAATGCATCTAAGTACGGCTTAGTAGATCGATTCTCCTATCTATGTTCGTTCATCTCTCTGTTGGCTGTCTTGCTGGCTAAATGACACAATAGTCGAATAAGTCTACTCGTACATCCATCCTAATTTCTCACATACTGGTTTGGGATCGATGTACAATTTGACCGACTCCTTTTCATTGTGTTAAGACATTAATATCTGATTATTACAAAATATCAGTTTGAGTTTTAATAGCTGCATTAGTTGCGGAAGATTTTTGAAGTATTCGGTAAAGGTAAAACATATTTCCTCAAAATTTTCCATACCATATACAATAACATCCATAGCGGAAAAGATTTATAAAGTGACTGGCTCTAATATACTTAAAAATATCCCAAAGGCATATGAAACAGTTTCGTGAAACAGGCCAAGATTTCCTACCTCGAAGCTGTCACCGCACAAAGACTGACCAAGTGTGAATACATTGCCATCGTCGAGCATAGTGTGCGTACGTCCTCTTTCCAAGAAAAAATCTCTCAAACGCAATTTGTTAAACATTTATTTGTACAAGGACACAGGAAACTACAGGCAGAACTAAAAGTAGCAGGAGATGACTAGATATATTTTATCAGGGTATAACCATATCCATGATGTGGCTGTTCGATAAGTTCGTGTGGGGCATGATTTTGAGTCATGGAACAGAGCGTCAGACGTGCATACAAACAGATGTTTCGTCATGCATTTTGGCTCCTCAGCCTTATAAACACACACATACAAATATACATACTCACAAACCCATTCATTTATATTGATTGAGATTGTGAGTATTTTGCTGGATATGAATTTAGGGTATGTTGTAAAACCACTTCCATTTAGTTTAATTAATTACAATTCGTTTGAATAACTTTTAGTCGTCTAGTTGATTCGAAGTATATTTTAGTAGAGCATTCGTCAACACCGAGTGTATTTGTTTGTGCTCACATCACTGCACCGAAAAGTTGACACTTATATACGTCTGGATCCTTGTTCCAATTGGAACTAACAATGCCTTCCCCTCAGAACTCACACCGTGAGGTTGTTGCTATTGTGCTCTGTTATTCCCGCAATAGAAGACCTTACCGTTCCCCAAGTAACTACAGCGTCATCCAACGTCTACACGCTCCAGCTAACAAACACCAAAGACAAATTCGTATACGTTTTCGTGCAGAGGCTATTTCATATGTGTGCGATAGGGGTATTATAAAAAGGCTGGCGTTTTTATTTTTTTTTATTTTTTGTTGATGCCATTTTAATAAAGAAAAACCAAGAACAGATGACGCTTTTTTTGCACAATTTTTTTTATAGTAACAGGCCCGAAACTTCGCATATCAAATTTTTTACTTCCCCCAAACAAAAGCAGTAAATTAAAATGTCAAGCAATTTTTTAACGATGCCAAATAAAACATTCTTAACAAATGTTATCATGCTGGCTTTAACTGTTTCCAAGTTGGGCCAACTTTGAAAATTTTGCATACAAAATTTTATGGTTCTGAGAGCAGCTTTTCTCCTATGTGGTGTCTTCATTTTACGCCCTGTTTTTTCGGATTTCAAAAATACATTTATTCCGCGCTCTAATGCCATAAGAGCAATCTTTTCCTCGAATTTGACAACTTTTGCTTCAGCCGTTTGTCTTGAGTGGTACCGTTTTTTATCCTGATAGAAAAACTGATATTGATCTGGAAAATTTATATGCAACTGCAGCTACCGACTACTCTCTATATAAAGTAATAAAGCGTACGAACAGGTCCATAAAACAGGATTCCCCTATTCGAACCATACAGAAGACATGGGCTAAAAGTGATTCTGAAAAAGTTGAAACTTTAGCAAAACATCGGTAGAAAGTGTTCATACCTAATGAACAACCTGGTAATGACACTTTATTAAATGAGCTGTACAACTTTCTAAATGAAGATTACCAGATGGACTTGCCACAATGGATGGACTTACACAAATTACCACCTGCGAAGTTAAAAATATAATTGCTGATTTAAAAGACCGAAAAGCCCTGGGATACGACTTGATCACTGCTAAAGTCTTAAAAGAATTGCCTCAGGAAGGCTTACAGCTTCTAACAAGAATATACAATGCAATCATTTTAAAGTTGTACATTCCGCCACAATGGAAAATATCTCAGGTGAAAATGATACGAAAACCAGGAAAACCACCTGAAGAAACCTCCTCTTAAAGGCCCATAAGCCTCCTACCTATACCATCAAAAGTCCTCGAAATTTTATTTCTCCGAAGATTAAACCCTATAATAAAGTCCAAAAAACTAATACCTGATCACCAATTTGGTTTTAGACAGGGACATGGGACGATTGAACAGGTTCATAGATTAGTTGAACTGATAAATAAATCTTTCGACACGAAAAAGTATTGCAATGCGGCATTTCTGTACATTTCGCAAGCCTTTGATATGGTATGGCACGAAGGTTTATTATTCAAATTGAGGAAAATGTTACCCACGAATTTCTTCATTTTTCTGAAATCTTATTTATCTGAACGAACCTTTTTTGTTAAACACGGCGAAGACATGTCGGACATGCTTAAATCGCATGCGGGAGTACCTCAGGGCAGCATTATTGGTCCTAGCTTATATCTGATTTTCACTTCGGATCTACCCACAGAAGAAGGGACTCTTATCGGAACGTTTGCAGACGATACAGCTGTTCTTGCCACTGACGTCAACCCGGATCAAGCATCTATAAAATTGCAAAATCATCTCGATACCATAACAAAATGGCTGCAGAAATGGAGAATAAAGGCAAACGAAACGAAATCGGTTTAGGTAACGTTTACACTTCGGAGAGGATGTTGCCCTCCCGTGTCTATTAATAATGTTGAAATACCTCAAGCAAATGATTCAAAGTATCTAGGCATTTATTTGGACAGATCACTGACTTGGAGAAAGCATATATTTACAAAAAGACTGGGCTTGGGGCTCAAACTAAGACCTTTAAATTGGCTTTTGAATGCCAAATCCACATTATCCCTAGACAACAAATTAAAAATCTATAAATGCATCTTAAAGCCCGTATGGTCATATGGAATCCAGGTATGGGGGACTGCAGCAAACTCCAACCTTAAAATATTGCAACGCTTTCAATCCAAAGTGCTACGAACCATTACCGGCGCACCCAGGTACTTCTCGAACAAACAATTGCATAGAGAATTGAAAACACCCTTCATAAGGAAGAAGTCCAAAAATACTCCGCTAGATACATGAATCGTATTCAACAACATCCGAATCAGCTGGCGTCCAATCTGATGAATGAAACACCATTATTTACAGACTAAGGAGGAGAACCACACAGGACCTGGCTACTCAGGACGAATGTAGCAGTAGGGACACTCAAGGAAGTGTTCCCGAATAAAAATAAAATTTTAGTATATAAGTAGTATGTAGGCCAATGTAAATATTAATGAATGTCCAAGGACAGATTGTAATAAATCCAGAATTCAAAAAAAAAAAAAAAAAAGATTTTTATCCTTCATTCCAGTAGCGGCTCCTAAAAATAAAATATTCGAAAAAATTACCTTTAATCGTACGAGTCCCTCACGACGTTGTCATATCTGCTCCTTTATTCCCTTTTTTAATCCCTAAAAATACGAATTTCCAAAGCGTCTTCCTATTTCTCTCATTGGCAGAAAAGTTTACATATTTAATCTGCCATTATTGTTCAAAACTGAACACACTTATACTCGTATGTAAATAATCTGCTCTCGCTAGGAGGTAATAGTGTAGTAGGAAGCTTTACGGCACGGAACTTCCCGCATATGACGATTATTTGGCACAAAATCATACATATTCACATAACCAAAAAAATATGGCGTCAAAAGAAAAGCTTGGCTCATGACGTTTAGATTATGGCAGAATCGACTAGCACTTACAGCTGGCGCCAGCTATTGGCAAACAGCGGGAACTTAGTTGCACAACTAATGTATAGGTAATTCGGTAAATTTGTATGGGAGATAGCATACAATGCACTTGATAATGCACTCCGTTTTCATTCTCAGAACTTAATTCACTAAATGCATAATGTGTGCCAAATTCAAATGAATTCAGATATCTGTTCGATCAAGTGTGTTACTTAACCAATTCTATTCAAGTTTAACAGAGAATTATAATCCAATAAAAGGGACAAAAATCAAAACTATCCAGTCCACTAATCACATATAAAAAATTTAATTTCGAAAAATGGAACACTTTTACGTGAAGGGCACAAGAAGTGGTACGACATTCCACTTTATTTTAATTTTCAGAATATAGTTCACCAAACGTAAGATGTGTACCAAATTTGACCGGATTCAGTGCAACTGTTTGGAAGATAAAAAGCTAAGGATATATGTCTTTAACAGGCACCGGACGAGGCGTGGTTATTTGATCGATTTTTTGTCAAATTTTATCCAGATTACAAAGCAATGTAATGTACAAAAATTAAGATTGTTGCACTCTACGAAAACGAGTTACTGGAGGCACTAAAAGGAATCAGATATTGCGGTCCATTTTTATTTCCAGATCCTTCTTTAGCAAACCGT
The DNA here is from genome assembly GCA_019455685.1 of Philornis downsi. Taxonomy (NCBI): domain Eukaryota; kingdom Metazoa; phylum Arthropoda; class Insecta; order Diptera; family Muscidae; genus Philornis; species Philornis downsi. Next base: position 1,843,361 of record JAHXMU010000410.1, on the reverse strand, counting down.
AAACGTATATTAATATTTGGCAGACCTTAGTGTAACTTGATATTCTGCCTCAACATAATAAGAAATATATGTAACTAAATATGTGAAAGAAGTCATTAAATATATTAATTTGTCTAAAGATACACTGTACTTACATTTTTTCCCTATACCAAATGGTACTACTTTCCTTCGAGTGAAGGTATGAGAATGGATGTCAGTTTTCGCTTTCAGTTTTTGGCTGTAGCTATATCCTGCTGTTAGCTCGTTTTAATGTAGTCTTAATAAATTACCCTGTTTTTCTTACAAATGCAGCAGATTCGCAATGAGTCAAACAAGCGAACTTACAATAGAGCATGAATAAAGTTCTGACATACGGACAAGACCTTGATGTATTCACTCAGCTGCGGAAAATATTGTTTACATGGCCTGCAGCCATGATTTCTCCCGCAATTCGCAGGATGCAGCAGACATAGCAGCCACACTGCATCTTTATTTCCATTCAGTATTACGCTCTCGCTTCTACGTGGAGATCTAAAAAGAGGCGTTTGAATAAGGTCATAAAATGCTTCAAACATATAAGCAAATTAAATATTTCTAAGGAAGTTTTCGTTTCTATTATCACTCTAACATTTCAAATTGTTAACAGTTTTGAAGTTCAGACATTACTGAAAAACAATTCGACTACCTTTGGTTTCAAACCCGAGACACCATTAATCGTACTCCAGCGAGCAGTCCTTTCATCTAAAGCAAGATTGAACAGGACATGAAATAAACCCAATTCAATCGTACGAGTATATTTTAAATAGACACATTCTATCTTCTCTTCCATAAGAAGGCCTTCTGATGCTTTTATTGCGCCGTCTTTACAACAGGGTTTTCTATATGTCTTATATAGCGAAGGCCTTGCAGTTATCACTGCTGAGAGCATTCCACCAACACACTTACACATATGTACATATATGATCCAACCTTTACAAAGTGTAGCTGTGAATAGAAAACAGGATTTCGTTTGTGATTTTATGCGATTCCATCATCACAAGGTGATACGTGGAATATGCAATGCGTCTGTAGCTTCAATAGTCGTGGTATCACATATCACCGCCTTACGAGTGTGTGCAACACCACATTACTCGTGTCTCTTTTCCACCGCTAGTCGCCACTTCACGAAACGTTGGTAGTTGGGTGTTTCCATTTGCCTAATGTTGAAGCGGCCGTGGATTGAGTCTGCAAAACAGAAAGTAGTAAAAAGCTTATAAAGGAACGGCTACATCAGCGAAAGCACCAGCGACAGCTACAGCTGCAACAAAAGGACAACACTTTATGGAGATAGCTAGATGGGCGAGTAGTGCCAAGTTTTAATCCTTTTCACCAGCTGCTCGAAACAAGCACCCAGTCGAGCAATTTTCGCATCGTATAAGTCCCAAAACAATTGTAGACACAAAAGCGGAACCGTCGGTACATTGTTTTTGTGGCCCACACTACACTATTTGATGGGATATAATCATTTCTTCAAGATGTATGTAATATTTCCTGACTGCCATATACAATGCCTCGGGCGCTTATACCAGAGAAATGGTTGGGTATTTAAATAACAGTTCATTCCAAAAAATCCGCCGAAGGTGAAAACAATGAGTAATCGAGTACAACCGCCAAAGGGATCATTGTATCACATTGTATCACAGCAGTCTTTGGGCTCGTTTTTATCGTAGTGGGAATGCAAATAAGTGGAACTACTGCTACAGGGGTGCAACGAATCCGAAACGCAAGCATTAGGCATCCCTTCTTCCGTTAAAAGTGTCCATATGGGTTGTGAAGTCCCTATGATGGATTATCGGCCCTTATCTTTTGGAAGATGAAAGGGGTCGAGCAGTTACAGTTACAGTTGTTGACATAACTTCTTTAAAATAGCCCTCATTTAACCCCTATAGATTTTTTTCCTCTGAGATTATCTCAATTCTCACGTTTGCACCAATAAACCAACTTCCCTCACACATTTCAAAGAAAATATCCGCCACGAAGAGGCAATTATGACATTTTAATATAATAATTTGCAATTAAATTAACTAATTAAATTATAATTAATTAATTGATCTACTAAACATAAACTCTCTTGCGAGACACCAGAAGTGCTTTGGATTTAGGTGCATTAAAAATATTTTTGTTATATATCTGGTGGAGATCTTAGGACTATATTAACTTTTTCTAAAGTACTTGTAGTTTGTGAAAAACTACAAAGAAATTTTCAAAAAAGAGTTGGTCAACTTCATCGTAGAATTTTTTTGAGCCATATTGATTTCGCTCCTAATGTTTGTTGACGCAATTTTGAATAATTTAGATCAGATGATTTAACCAAATAAATTAGGCTTATTCGGACTATCCCTTCTTAGATAGTACCAAAATATCAGAAAAGTAATTTAGAAAGTAATTTAAGTATTTCTGGCAAAATTAAAATTCAAAATTTCATAGTTGGCCCAAAAAATGTTGATGCCAGCAGATAGATGTATCCAACAAATTCACATATCTATGGCAAAATTTGAGACTCGTCGAGTAAAGTATCTTTATATTTGGAGAATGCTGAGATGAAATTGAGTTTTAATATTTTAAAACTAAACTATAAAACGTGATATTTTCCAATGACCACAGCTGTAAGTGTAAGTTGATTCTGCCATAACTTGAACGTTGTGAGCCAAGTTTAGGCATGTAGCAAACACACCGCCTGTGAAGCGGTGTGAATGTGCATTATTTTGTACCAAATAATCGTCATATGCGGATTTTCTTTTTTCAATCGAAGAAACGAATCGAAGAACGGTGGCTGAAGCTTCAAACTTCAAAACGTTTGCGGAGATGCTGCTTCAAGTGAAACTACATGCCAAGATTAGTTCCGTCGCTTTAAAGACGGTGATGAAAGACGGTGGGAATGATTCAAAAGCAAGGAACTTGGGTTCCTTATGGGTTGAAGCCAAGGGACGTTGAGCGTCGTTTTTTCGCCTGTGACCAACTGATTCAGCGACAAAAAAGGAAGGGGTTTCTTCATCGTATTGTAACGGGTGATGAAAAATGGATTCATTACAGCAATTAAAAGAAAAGAAAGTCATAAGGGTTGCGCAGTCATGCTTCGGCTTCGTCGCCTCGGCCGAATATTCGCGCTGCGAAGGTTATGCTCTGTATTTGGTGGGACCAGGTCGGTGTTATTTATTATGAGATGTTGAAACCAAGTGTAACTGCCGATCGGTATCGACTCAATTAATGCGATTGAGTTAAGATTTGCGCGAGAAATGTCCACAATACGTGGACAGGCACGAAAAAGTGATTCTTCAGCATGACAACGCTCAGTCTCACGTGGCTAAGCCCGTTAAAACCTATGTTAAAACGCTGAAATGGGAAGTTTCAACCCTAGATATTGCGCCGTCCGATTATACTTATTTCGTTCGATGGCACACGGTTTGACTGACCAGCAGTTCTACTCATATGGCGACAAAAGAGTTTATCGTGACGGAATTCGAGCTTTGTCAGAAAGATGGTAAAAAAGGAGCAGCTAGCGATGGACAATACTTTCAATGAATCATTTCTAAATATGTTTTCATAATAAAGTTGCATTTCTATAAAAAAAGCAGCGAGAACTTAGTTGCGCACTTAGTATATGTGAAACATAGTTAGCTGGTTAGCTCATTCAGTTACAGTCTTTGAATAAAGTTTCAAAATTGTAATACTTGCAAGAGACTGAAGCTTGATTAGAATGTGATCAGAATGGTCGTTACAAGCAGTCCTACTGCCACTAGCTGTGAAAAGCTGTACAAAATGTTACGATTGGACACATTTTAAGTGAATCGGGCATATCAGTTCTAAATTATGGACGAAAGCGTGAATTTTCATTAATCTGGAATTATGTATGGGAGAAATGGCAAAGCACGCTTGCCTAGTTACCGTTTTAAATTAAAGAATAAGAGGTAATTTTGCTGCACAAAGTATTGTGATTTTACACAGACACATTCTATATCGGATACCTGAAGAATGTAGATAAATGTTCCTCTCGTTACTATCCAGCAAAAAGAATGCATCCAAAAAAAGAATAATAATAAATTTTGGAAATCCAAAAGTTGCTTAAAATGGGGCTGCTAACCAATGAATTTAACCTATGCTTATCGGGAGAATTGCTACTTTTCATGTTTACTTTTTAGTGCTCCTGAAGTAATGGATAAATATAAATAATGAACATGTAAGAAAATATTTGAAAAATTTAAAATTACCAACATTATTTTTACATCTGTGGAGATCTTTAAAATGGCTTCAATACAGTTGGAGAGTAGTCGCATTCGAGGAACCATTTTGGAATCAAACATTTTTGGAAACATTTTTGTTGCCCTTAAAAGCACTTCAATATTATTGCTGCGTAATTATATTCAGAAATTCAACATATAATGACTGGCCAAACTGCAGAAAAGCTAAGTACGTCAAGTCTTAATTACAACTAAAAAGTGAATCTTGTCCATCCCGTCATTCTGTATGGGAAGTACATTAGGAGGTGGTCTTAACTTGTCCAGTAAAAAGTTGCAAAGTAAAAATAGAGTGTGCTGAGTCTTAGCGAATTCTCGTACACAATTTAACAATTAGCATAAAAGCTATACTTTTTCAGCACTTTTGAAGGATGGGTCATAGGCTAATAAAATTTGATTTTAAAGTGAACATGTGTTGAATTGATCGCAATTCTTTAAAAACTGTTTAGAAACCTCATAATTATTAGTTTTATTTTAGCGTCCGTGGTAATTCTTCAAAATAAGTTCGATGTATTTGCATCCATGGAATTATTTTAAAATGAAACATTTTTGAAGCGGTGAAAAAGTAGAGAGGACAGTAGTAGAAGACAGTGAAAGGTAATTGACAAAAATTTAGGTAACTTCAGGCTGTGTATTCGATAAATCGGTCAATTTGTATGGGAGGTACCAGAATAAGCGTCGCAAAGTCACCTAATTTTATTTTGAGAATTCATTTTACCACACGCATAATACATGGCAGATTTGGACTAATTTGGTGCAAAGGATTGGAAGATATAAAGGCAACAATATATGGCAAAATCGGTCATCTTTATAGGAGGCACCAGAAGGGGAGCGGTTATTTTACCGATTTTTCTCCGATGTTGTTGGGAATTGTAAAATAACGGAATGGCTAAAAACCAGACAACTACAGCCGAACAATTAGTAACCACAGAAGAATGATTCAATTTCGAAAAATCAATCAATTTTATATGGGAGGTACAAGAATGTATTTGGCAATAATGATCTGTCTTTGTTCTGAATTTGACTAAATTTACTGCAACTACATAAAAGATATGAACCTAAGAATATATATTTAAAATCGCTCTTTTGTATGGGAGGTGTTAAAGGGGTGAGGTCAATTAGTAGATTTGTTCACATCTTATCAGGAATTATGAAGCAATGTCACAGACAAAAATGTTGATTCTTGCATGTTACGTACGAGGAAATATTATGCTGTGCCAAGTTCTAAGAAGTTTGGATGAAGACTTACGTTATCCCGCCTACCAACCAGCCACCTAAACGAACGGACATCGCTGAATCAACTTAAAAATCCAAGAATTACATTTGGTCAAAAGATATTTTGAACATTTCCTTCTGGTTGTTATAGTTTTGTAGTGTAATATTAAAAGATATATACCTTCAAATCCGTCAGTTTCTGTAGGAAGCGCATGAACAGGCGGTCTTAACTGGCTCAATAAAAGCCTCAGTAAGTATCACAGGGGAAAATTACCGTGTGCGAGGTTCAATTTATTCCTGCATACATTTCGAGAGTTCTGCTTATAAAAACTTGATACTTGAGTTCAAGTTATTTTGTACGTTTATGCCATTGGGCCATACAATGTTTAATGCCATGTTTAAAGTCAGTTGTACAGAATATTACGCAATGTCAAGTCGCCTGTAAATACAAGGTACTAATTCTATACTAATCCTAAAACAGTTGCTTTTGTTAATTCTGTCATTTTGGGTGAGATGTCCATGAAGGAGCATACATTTGATCAACATTTGAGAATACATTGCCACTGACAAACTAGCGGCGTTATTGATTTACTCAGATAGGTAAGTCTCTATAGCAAAAAGTTGCTTTAAGAGAAGGAATTCCGTCTTAAAATACTTTGGACCTGACAAGTCTCCTTTAATACATTATACTTTTTCTTACATCAAACGACATACATACAGCTGCATCACTGGAGGTGAGGGCATTTATATGCTCATCAGTTTATGTTTAATATATGAATACTTCCTTCAAACCGAAAGATTTATTTTGGAGAGCTCCAAAAAATTTCAATATGGCTTATAAATATTGGTCACATATTTCTCATCTCCTCATTAGAGATACCAAGGTCATCACTTCCAATAAGTTCTTGAATGTTTTCTTCATCAACTTTTTCAAATCCAATGTCGTTTGCTATTTCCGTTATTGCTGTCACAACTAGTGGTAGCTCATGAATTATTTCATCTTCATTCCATGATGAACCGATATTTTCTTTGATGGAAAATGCATTGGTGTCAACTGCTTCAACTAGTTACTTAAAAGTTTTTCGAATATAATAAGCCTTGAAAGTTGCAATCACTTCTTGGTCCATCGGCTGCAAAATTGATGTGGTATTCGGAGGTGTAAAAATAATTTCAACAGGCAAGTAAGTTTGAAATTCTGATAAATTTTGAGAGTGTCCAGGAGCGTTATCGAGAATCAACAACGCTTTTTTTCTAATCCACTTTTTAAATAACATTGCAGTCATCCATACTCTTCAGTTTGCAATCCAAATCACAGGCATTGATTGTTATGATATCACTTTCATTGCCCTGGGATTTTCGGAATGGTAAATGAGTAGCGGTTTCATCCCGAAATCTCCTATTGAATTTCCACCAAGTAGTAAGGTTAAACGATTTTTCCCGGCTTTAAAACATGGTGCGGAATTTTTTTTTTATTTATTTCTTGATGAATTTTTTTTTCCAAAATAGACCGGTCTAATCAAAATTAAAAATAAGCTCAAGAGGATAATTATTATCTTCTATAGGATTATCCAAACTCTTCTTAAATGTCTCCACAGACTCTTTATCAGCACTGGCAGACTCTCCGCAAAGACGAATGCTGTGTAAATTTGCACGTAATTTAAACTTTTCAAACCAGCCTCGGCTTGCAAGAAAACTCTCGGTTGTGGAGTTTTCTCCAGCTGGATTTACAAGCTCTAAATTTAATTTCTTTGCATTTTCTATTATGACACCCTGACTAAGTGGCATGTTTCTCTACGTTTGATCCTCAATCTACATATAGATTGTTAATAATTTTTCCATTTCTTCTACTTGAGTATTTCTTGTGCGAGTAATGAAGTTGTTGTACAAAACTATTTCTTAATGTCATCGTAATTTTTATGAATGATTCTAATGGTTGATCCAGCCAATCCTAGACTCGAAGATACTTGGGATTGTCGTTCACCGCTCTCAACTCGCCTAATAACATTTATTTTCATCTCCAACGTCAAGCTTTTTCTAGATTGTTTAGCAACTTGTGTCTGTGGTTCACCCTTTTTTTTCTCAGCCACATTCTTATAAGCAATTTATTTTTTTTATATAAAGAATTTCATTTATTTAATCAAAATTACTGCTGAGGCCTATATTAAACCATATCACTACTTTGAATAAACAATTTAACACAAACTTTCCCATTTGGTGATTCCAAGAATTATAATAATTTTTTAATTTGTTTTTGTTTTTTTTTTCAAAAGGGCGCTATAATGAAGCAGTTTTAAAAGAGATAGCGTTATACGAGGTATGCCTGTATCAACAACAATATTTATCGTTTCAAAATCACAATAGAATTTCTCCAAATTGAGTAATTGGCCGCAGTCACTACAAATTCTTCGAAATGGGTAAAAATTTGCATAATGAGCATGAATCGAGTTTCGTGCAAAGGGGGATAACTACCGTATCTCCAGCCTAATCCGAAAAGCGGAATAGGAAAAAGTGATTCCGTATAAATCTTTGCAGCAAGGATTCTAAATAAAAGAAGCAAATACATCCACTGGTCTTACAAGAGATATATACGTATATAATAGTTTTGTGTGCCGCGGATGAAAACAACTCCTTATCCCCCTGTTAACAAAACCGAATGTAGATACTGACTTATTGGCAATCATGTACGCAAGACCAATCAAGTGAATTTATTTTTCTCTTTATAAGTTTACCAATTTCCTTGCGAAATTAATCTGAATTATGAATTTGTCGTTTGAAAAGGCCAAGACTCTAGTTTCCCGAAGCCTCCCCTATTGCAACAAACTCCTCTAAAATGCGCTTAAAGCAATTCAAAAATTGAAACGTAAGGTTAAAAAGGCATTGCGATTCATACATTTTTCACACAGTCTACTGAAATATAAGCATACACAATCAAAATGAATGTGGATAAAAAAATGAGAAAAATATATAAGAATATATAACAAATAACTTTCAGACTGTCTCTGGTGGACCATATATTAGGAATTTATTATGAATTAAAATAAAATTAGTTTTTATTACAAAACAGCGGAGTGAAAACTCAAATACTTCAGTGGAACCACTTTTTGGGAAAAATCCCAAAGTATATAACCCTGCGGTGGAAGATGTATCTTTGAATAGCTCTTGTTATCTGCATGCCCCACATAGACTATACAAAACATATGCCGATAAATTCAAGCAACTTTTTGAGTCGAGTACCGATATCCGTCTGTTTGGTTGTCAGTCTTTATTTAAACAAAAATTGATACACATATTTTTTGTTCCTAGAAGGAACGCTATAACCCCCATAAACTTATTTTTATAACTTCTAAAATCTAAACTTTTCACTAGATTTTGTTTATTTTTTGTTCATATCAATTGATTGAATCAAAGCGATCCACGTTGGTACACCATTGAAATGCATGTTCCGACACATGCTCGATTTTTCCGCTTCTAAAGGTTAACATATTCATTGGAAATTGATCATTTTTATATACCTGTGATAAGGTTGGATCAAAGATGATTCTCGTTGAATCTGAATCACATTCATCCATGTTTTGATGTATTCACATAGAAGTGTACATTCCTATATTTGTTTTATGGGTTCTAAAAGCTGCGGATTTCATTCGAATTTGATTATATTTAGTATATATTACTTGATTTTGTCAAGTGAAACAGAAAAAATTAGTTATATCGATCCATATTTTCGTATAGTCCCCGCGTCCGCGCTTGGTTGATTGAGGTATGTTTTATAAGGAAGGCACACCTCATTTTTGTTGACTTCAGCCTCATCAAATTTTTTAGAGGTAAATGTCCTCTTATTTGCTTAAGTTTATTATTGATGAAAAAAAAAAATATTTGACGAAGTTATATGTAAATTAATTACGCTGACTGAAATTACTGTACTAGTTTTTATAACAATTAATGCCAAAGCATTTAATGACTCATTATCTTACCTCATATCAGAAATTGTGGATGTACAAACTCTAAATTTGACCCACACTGGCACCTTTTTTGAATCCTTTATCTAAGACAAATAATGTCTTGTGCCCATTTTTTATTGAAGTCATATTCAAACACTTTAACAGTACAAAACCCCAACTGAACCACGAATTGCTTTCGGCAAAATGAACTTCTTCCCAAGAACACAAAGAGGAGAGAAGAATATGCCATTAAACTCACGAGGTAATGTCCAAAGACAAAATAAAAGTAGGATTAAAAGGAAAATTTAATTTTTAATTAGGGCTATGAACTGCAATTAATTCCGACAATAATGTAACTAATTTTAGTAATATTACCGTTCGTATTACTAGATAATTCAAAATTGGGAAATCTTATATACTAATTTGAATCGAATCCTCATCACACAAAATATTTGTATATTCGGACTAAAGCCGACCAAGACCTATTCAATCCCACCACGCTCCTTTTATGGACGTGCACTCTAGTTTTGATTCTACGTTATTCATATTCACTGTTATGCGAATCTTCTGTCATTGGTGCATGGCTAAGCGGCAATTATGTTGCACACAGATAATCGTTTCAAAAAGCAACAACAGAAGGAAACCGCAAAACAACAAAGAAAACAGCAACAACAGCGTGATATAAGATAGTATGTTATGCTATTAAAAAGTGCGAAATGCTCTATTTTTTTCCACACAAACGAACAGACAAACATATGATATACTCGTATTGCATTCACATTTTCACAATTGCCACCATAAAATATGAGACTGCCTATGCAGAATAGCCACATTCGTGTGTGTGTTTTAGTGTTTGTATAAGCCGACCTACGACCATGTACTACTGCGTGTGTGTGTGTGTGCCTGTGCAAGGCGTGGCAGCATATCATGGAGAGGATTCCCCAACGACACCATAAAATACCACAAAGTGCATCATACACTAACAACATTATGTGTACGAGATGCGAAATGTTAGCAGGAGAAACAACATAAAAATCATTCCAATTTGTGTAAAAAGGACAACGACGCAACACACACAAACTTGCTCTCTTAATAATGAACGGAGTGGGGGCATCGCGTGATGGAATTTCGTGTGCGAATGTGTGAATTTCCTGCTTGTGTACAAGTTATATCCTCGCAAAAACTATGCATAGCATAAAACACTTAGGGAGGATTCTTTAGATTTTATTCGACATAAATGCAGAAAAATCTTGTTATTAATTGTTACCAACAACAACAACAACGACGACAACTAAAACATATGTCAACTTGAACGTATAATGACTGCAAATCCTTTTGTTATGGTTCCTGCCATTGCTGCTGTTGATGTTGTTGATGTGGTTGGTTTCAGGGTACAATGATTTTTGTTAATAGGATTGTAGTACAGTAAAATTGTTGTTAAACCATTTTTCCAAGCGTGAACATCCATTGAAATCCATAACTATTAAAATGTGGTTAGTCTTTGCATTGCACTCTAATCGATAAGACTTTCCTTCATACGTGCTACATGCATCGCTTTCAGTCCATTGTATATGCTAGCACGTAAGCACTAAAGTAATTGGTATAGATGCATTGATTTGAATTTTCAAATAGAAATAAACTATCGCAGAGAAAGGAATTTGTTAAAAAGAATTTGCTAAAAAATCTAAAGCCAGCCAATGTGGTAACAATACTTTGAATCCTATAGCATTTTGCGATGATAACCTTAAGTAGTTCGTGATAGTGTATCCAAAATAAAAACCGTAAAACTGATGAACCATTTCCTTTAGCCAAAAACTTGTGCCATCACCCGAAAGGATGAGGGTATATTCCATTCAAAATGGCATAAACGTAACACCCAGAAGGAAGTGTTTAAATTATCAAGTGTTTTTTTTTTTTTTTTTTTTTTTTTGGCGAAATGTATTTTATGACTGTTTGAGTCGATTGAGCGATGTCCGGCCGCCAGAACTATATATCTTTCCAGAACTATTTGAAACTTGGTACACCTAAAATTTTACCAGACCGCTGTCAGGAATTGTCAATAGGTCATGTTGACCCATCTGTTCTGGTACTTCTCATATATATTGGCCGATTTTCCGGAATTCAATTTTTTACATCTCCACGTTTCACATTCGTAGGCTAACTTAAAGTGTTTGTTCATTGTAGGCCTTAGGGTCGAAACAACCTTATCCTATTCCCAAAATATAAATGGAAAGAATCGCACCTTGCCTCTGGTTGTGATATAATGTACCTAGTGGGCCACTATTGGTAAGCAGAACTAGCATGGCATCAACTAAACGTAATGTTACGATGCCCTCATTTAGGTAAGGGGAACCGCCGTTGCTGGATGAACCAAACGTAATGATAATCTGTCCAAATTATAAAGACGCTAAGCGCCATCCGTCTTAACAGCTTGCTTGGCAAAATTTGAGAAATTCGACAATTAACCGAATCCCTCCCATGTATGTCCCATGCAAATGACGGATTTAGTTCCTTTATTTTTATCTTTATATCTTTCCAGCAATTGGGATGAACTCGGTCTAACATCATGCACTTAGTTTACCAGATCTTGAAGATGAAATCGGATGACATTGCCATTGTTATCTCCTATACAAGTTGGCCGATTTATCAAAATTTATTATTGTTTTCCGTTGTAATCCGTAATTCGTAGCCGTCGGTTACCTAAACTTTTTTCATTTTGATTGCATTATAAAACAAAAATTTGAAAGAAACAGAAAGAACAACTACTCACTCTCTTGTACCCTCTACACAAATTACTTAAATTAGACTATATTTTCCTTCGTCCACATTCTTCATTCAATTGCAATAAATTCAGTATAACCAAGGGCGCATCACCTTCTTCGAATGTAAATAGGCTGTAAAGCCAAATCGGCTGGGCAAAAATTAGTTGTTCACATATAAATTTTGATAATTATTTGGCGATTTGCAAGGCCTCCGCTGACATTCTAACATAGATGTTATTGTTTGAAGTTATATGAAAGCCTATTCTCCTGGATAAAATTTACTGCATTAAGCAAACACTATTCGCGAATTGTGGTCCACTCAGTCTTTCTTACAAATATTTACGAACTATTACTAAGTGCATGCAAAGCGGTTCAATTAAAGGTTTATACAATTGGTCGAGGGAATGAGGGTACATCCCAATATGCATTGAAAAGTCATTTCTCCAATGTTGGAGAAAAGCTTAGTTCTCAAGTTGATTTCCAATGTAATTCTCAAGTTGAAGTGAAGCTTTTTTCTCCTTATTTGGTTTCAACTTGATATCAAGTTGAGAAATAAATTTTTTTCCAACGTTGGAGAAACAATTTAATTCTCAATTGGATATTCAACACTTTTCTCCACTTGAGATCAAACATTTTTTCAACTTGAATACTATTTGAGTTAAATTAGAGATTTCATTGACATCTTTTATATTATCCTATGGCAGCACTGTTGATTTGTTACAGATCTGGTAGCTTTTGCCAATCGTAAATAGAAAAAAATGTTATTTGTGAGAAAATTGGCGCGTCTTGTCGGTGTTTTTGTGTTTTGTGGTGTGAATATTGTTGAATGCAGACTAAAATTACAAAAAAAGGAAGTATAAGTGTTATTATTATTAATTTAATTGCTCAATTATCTTATTATTAGTTAATTATTCAATTTGCGGTATGCGTAGAAGTAAAAAAGTGAAAAGTGAGGTTAGGCAGGTGATGAGTTTGCTGTCGCAGCGCTCATTGCCAGATGAAACATGGGCAATGGGACCTTCGACATCAACTGCTGCCCAAAGTGTTACGTTTGAAGAGCTTTTAAGTGAGGGAATTTCCACTGAGTCGGATAGTGAAAGTGATAGTGAGGAACTTGTTGGAGCTTCAGGTAGCTTAAAGGATCAGCTTGCGTCATGGGCGGTGGACTTTAATATTACAAACGCAGCTGCTAATAGCCTTCTTAAAATTTTGAGTACACACATTTGTGGACTTTCAACTCAATATTGTTAAACTCATTATTGTTTACAATAATTTTTATAACACGAACGACGAAAGCTTCGAGGAAAGATTTGCGACTCAAAAATAAACCCCTGATATAGACCAACGGACTTGGTCCAAATATTGGGAGTAAATAAAAATATTATAAAAAAGAACAACAAAAACTTTTCTTTTTGGATGATCTAAAGCCGAACGAAGTATCAAATAATTTAACAAATAAAGGTCAGCAATACATATAACTAAATATGTGCCACGAAAGGCTGTAATTTTATATATATATATATCTAAAAATACATAATTAAATATATAGTAAATAACACTTTAAAATAAAAAGTTCCAAAAAACGTAATACATTGTTTTAATTTCTTAAATATATATAAATAATTTCTTTTAATACGCAAATTACGTATCTTCAATTTGATTCCCATTGGAGAAATTTCTTTGATATCAAGTTGAGAATCACAAATTTCTCAACTTGATAACTAAGGAAATCACCATATAAAAAATGTGCCTTTTAAGTTGAGAAAGCTATAATCCCACTGTTGAGGTGCATTTGAGAACTAACGTTGGAGATTTGAGAAAGCTATTTGATGTCAAATGTACCTCAAGTTGATATCTAACAAAAATGTTTATTGGGATATCACAATTTCATAATTTACTGTTATTTGGTTAAATATTACGAAACCTTTACTTCCATCCCTGTTGCCGCCTATTGTAAAGGGTGTCCCAACAAGAACGCAAGATTTAAATTTGGCGCTGTTTTCGAACAGCGTCATTTTTGACATTTGAACAATTGTTATTGTTTGCTAGTAGAAGGTACGAGGTTTGTAAAACTGGAGAGCTACACGAATGAACAACGCATTCTCATTGTGAAATTGTTTTACCAAAATGGTGAAAGTTTTGCGGCTACAGTTCGGAAATTGCGATCAATTTGGGATCATAATAATGCTCCAAAAGAGTCAACTGTAAAGAGATTAATGGATAAATTTGCCAAAATTGGGACTGTTATTGATGTAAAGACAACAACGCGCCTTCGACCAGGTCGATCGACCGAAAATGTCGCAGCTGTACGTGATGATGTCGCTCAAACTCCATCCACCTCAATTCGACACCGAGCTCAGCAAATTGGTGTCTCCAAATCCACTATGCAGCGAATTTTGACGAAAGATTTGCATCTTCATGCATAAAAAGTTAAATTGACTCAGGAACTGAAGCCAGCTGACCATGGACAGCGAAGGGAGTTCGTTAATTGGGTATTGGAGAGACAACATGAAAATGCTGATTTTGCCGATAAAATCATCTTCAGTGACGAGGCCCATTTCCATATTGATGGCTTCGTCAATAGGCAGAATTGTCGCATTTGGAGTGAGGAAAATCCTCGAGTGATTCACGAGAAGTAAATGCATCCTCAACGTGTCACTGTGTGGTTTGGATTTTGGGCTGGAGGAATCATTGGACCTTTTTTTTATGAAAATGAGGCATGTCAAGCGCAAACAGTCAATGGTGTTCGGTATCGTGAAATGATAACAGAATTCGTGCCTAGAATTGAAGAAATTAATGTGGAGGGCATGTGGTTTCAACAAGACGTAGCCACATGTCACAGCCAGAGAAACCATTCAATTGCTGCATCAGTCATTTAAATCTTGCGTTCTTGTTGGGACACCCTTTATAAAAAAAGTTCCGCTATGAGTAATGTGCAATGAGTAATTTCAAAAAAAGCAAAAGAGAGAAAAAAAGAAGAGCGACAAAACAAAGATTAATGCAAAATTTTTTGTTTATTTCTTTTTTTATAGAGAAGGACCGTTCACATGTTCTTTTGCAGATCTGAAATCTTTCTCTTCTCTTTCTCTTTTAACTTCATTCAAATATGATTAATTTTTAATTTGTTGCAGTTTATTGATACTTTGGTTATATTTTTAATAATTCAATTGACCAGTGCAAAAATTTCAGTCAGATGCATTAAACTGCAAATATCTTCACCCAGTATCCTTTTGCATTGGTTCTAAGGTGAGCCTAATGCCAGAAGAGGGTGATCGGTAGAATCGTACCAATGGTTGCCCTGAATTAATTAACGCACGTAAATTATAATTTACTCTCTTTTGCTCAGGGATTATAGAGAAGTCATTGTTTATCGTAAAATCGTCTAATTTGGAGGTAGGGAATCGTAAGGGGCGTGGCTGTGTATCGCATTTTTATTCCCAGATCCAAATTGCTAAATTATACCTAATTTAGTGCAATTGAATTTAAAATATAAATCTAGGAACAAGTGAGTTAATTTAGGCAACTTATATGAAAATTAGCAAAGATAGCGTTGTTGTCTGGCCGAGTTTTTCAGATCTCATTAAATATTATATTGATCTACACTGACAAAAATTTGAGCAATCTAAGAAAATGATATCATAGCGGAGAATTATAATTTTCGATCAGTTTGTATGGGGCGTACCAAAATTCTCTCTATTGCTGTTCTCAGAACCTGATTCATCTAAACTATGATGTGTGCCAATTTTTTTTTTTTTATTCAAGGCAAAGTTTTGAAAGATATTAAGCTAAATACTCGTACATATGAGTTATGTTGGTCACTTAGATGGGAGATACTGGAAGGAGTGTGGCAACTTGGAGGCTTTTTGCGAGTATTGCAAACAGTTATACATCAATGTAGTGGACAAAAATCTAGGTTCGGTAGTATATTAATTATAAATTGTCCAGGACAAATTAAATTAAGGAAACTCGGATAGTTTGTATGGAGGACATCGGAAGAGACGTTCAATTATTTCATTTGACTAAATTAGGGCAAATATAGGCTGCCGCACGAAACGTGTTACTGTCAACGAGGACAGTTATTTAAAAATATTGAGGGAGTTTCTTTTACCCAGAACTGCTCCGAAGACGTATCCGTTTCAACAGCAGTTGGTTCCAGTAAAATGGAGCTTCAGCACACATAGCCAGACCGGTTATGGCGGAGCTCCGGCGATAATTACCAGGCAAATTAATAACTTCACTTTCCACTGGACTTTTTTATGGGGTTATGTCAGGTAAGAGCTGTACAAAACGAAACCAAGGAATTTGACTGAATTGAAGCAGCACATTAAAACAATAATTGAGGCAATCCCAATTTCAACACTTCAGGACGCAATGAATAACTTTCTGATCAGGCATCGCATATGCATGAATGGGCATGGAGGTCATTTACTGTCTATTGTCTTCAAAACCAATTAGTTGTTATATATATAATAAAATTGAATTCTCTCTATTGCAATACATTTCTTATTGTATTGCAATTGGAGCGCCACCCTGTACTTTAAAGATATGCACCTAAAAATACATGGATGGATATATATGAATATGTCGAACGGTGAAAAGCATTCAAGTTGCTGCAACCTGCGAATAAGGAGTTACAGGAAACCAAACCGAATTTCGGAAATTCGATTAATTTGTATGCGTGGTACCAGAAAGGGTGAGTCGGTATAGTCCATTCACAATCCCCGACGATTTAACGATTTAGCGATGTAGCAAAATATTATGCTGTGCCATGTTTTAAGAAGTTTCGTAAAGATTTACGAGAGCAACCAGGCAAAGGTGGTCATCATTCAATCGTCTTAAAAATCCTTAAAACGCATTTGGTCAAACGACGCCTGATGCTTTAAACGTTTTCTTCTTTGTGTTACAGTTTTGCCGTATCAAATAATATAGACCTGGATTCCTTCGGGTGAAGGTGTAATAAATAACGGGATCGACGGAAATATTTGTTTAAAATATTATCACTATTGGAATTTAATTCTTGATTGATCTATACATTGACTGAATATGAGTTTTTAAATCAACTAAAAAATTTTTTTTTAAATTTTTACCACACTGGATAAGCGAAAAACATTTTAATGGGGAATTTAAATACTTTAAGTGAAATGGGTTTCAATTATTTTTCTGCATATACATAAGAATTATTTTTTGTATCTTTAGGGCTTTATTATATCGACACTGTAAAGAATTGAGGACGGTGCTTTCCCCTTTGGACTAAGTTTTGCCTAAAACTATGCCTGAAATTCTCTTTAAAAATAAGATTTTTTAAGGAAAAATATTTGAACAGAAAAATAAATTAATAAAATATTAAATTTTATAACTATATTATTTGACTTTATTATAATTTATTATTTCTTCCTAAAACAAATATATGTCTCTGTAATTAAGTTTTTAGAATCGTGGAGCATATTTCCACTTAAACGTCAGCTTTATTCATTCATCCAAGAACACAAAGTCACTCTAAAAGGTTTCAGACAACACGTGATAGAATGTTTTTATTTACATAACAGATGAAAAAGAGATAACAATAAATTATATAATCGGTGTAAAAGAAACAAACATAGCTTACTATGGATAACGTAATTCCAGAAGCAGATAAAGAAGGAAAGAGATTACATACATCGTAGAATATACACTTGGAGAAATTACACTTATATACATACATACATATTCATATTACAAGTTTAAATAGAAGTATCGATAATGGAATGGAAAGTTTAATCTTAGTGAACCACTTTCCCATTTTCTAATTTATAGACCATTTTCTTTGAGAAAAAAAATCAGAATATGTACATTTTCGAGCATTGAGAAACATTGTGCTACGATTGGACAGACGCGGCAAGTTCAGTCAAGTTAAAGCTTATATACCCACCACTATTACTGAGTCATCATGAAATAATTGAATTCTTTCAAACATGATTCTGTAAAAAGGTGATCAACAAAACAGAAAAAATTTATTATTCATTCAAATTTATTATATCGTCATAAAAGAACTTATTACGTCGTCATAATACTCTAATGCCAACGAATAATCTAATCATCAACATATTTTTCACTCGCATTTTCCAGAAAAGACTTCAGTTCTCAGATATTTGACGCGGTTTTGAGTCAGTTGGAGGACGCCGTTCCGAAGTTTGTTGACTGATTTCTACGTCAATGTTGCAGGCCCATGTCACGTCACCAGTTATAATGCGTCAAGAGTTATAATTGGCACTCTCTAACATGCCTTCAGCGAACTTTACGCGTTTGAGTTTTTAACGTACCCTCTCGGAACTTGAACAGTAGATACCTACTATGTCACAAGTGGTAGTGAGGTAGTGAGCTTCAAGGACGCTCCGTATTCATCAGTCCTGGGTTACGTTAGAACCGGTGACTTAACCTTGGATTTATTGTGTATTGCCGTGTATCACGTTTGCGTAATTCCCGTTTGCTTGCTTTAACAAAGGCGCAAGATCACACACAGAGAGTGAGCGCACTGCAGGCACTTATAGCCTGTAGTGCCTGGAAGAAAAAAAATACATACAACGTTGTAACTTATCCGTGGTGCTTAATGTTTAGAGACTGCGATCGCTTACGTTTATTTACGTTAAAACTTAACCTAATCTAATCCCACTGGGCTATGGCATGGGTGACTAGGTGGAAGCCAAACTGGCATGTATTCAAAATGACAGTGCATTCACAGTTCATTCACCCTGACTAAGTAAAACGCAAAGTGAGCTGAAAAGTTAGTCAGTTCATATTAGTCCGCCCAATAACAACAGATATATTGATCGGCTTGAGATGCGTCTGGCGTGAAATGCTATTGGTCATTGTACACCAATAACATTGTCAAAATTTTTCGTTATTATAAAAATATCATAATATGGGCTTGATTTATTAATAGCTAATATATAAACATAAAATACGCAACAGAGCGGCAAAATGCTACGAATTGATTCATGAAACACCAAAATTTCAGCGGTTTTCTATTTCTATCTTAAATGATGATTTTCATTCACTATTTTCTTCACTTTATCCATATTAACTTCAGTTAAAGACGTTGATGGCCGATCATCTCGACCATCCGTCCTATTTCATTTTCAACCGTTCGGCACACGAAATTCTATTTGCAATACAAAATTTGACACAATTTTTTTTTTCGATTGCAAAAGTCTCAAAACACACTTGAGATTTAATGACATAATCGCAATCAAACTCGGCGTCAGTATAATTTAATTTAGTAATGAAATGGGATTTGACAACCTCTTTATTTGGAATTGTTTAATGATTTCCGGTAATTTTTTGACTGAATGTATATCGCTTTATCTTATTTTTTCCAGTGGAAAATGTTTTCTTTAAAGTAGTTTATTTCCACATCTATGTAATACCACCCCATATTGCTTTAAATTAACAAATGTATGATTTTTCAAAATTTGAGTTTATTCTTTTTAATTAAAAACATTTTCGTACTGGATCAATTTACCAAAGCATAACGGACGATGTATCGGCCGTCACCAGATAGACCAATTTGTTAAAAATGTCGCCTTTTCATCATAATATATTGGTTGTTCCTCCTTTTTCCATCAATAATTCGTGTTCGTTTAACATTTTTTAATAACCACATAAACAATCAGGGTGGTCACTTGAGAATTTTATGAGCTAAGGGGGTGACCATTTTTTTAATCCAAAACTACCCCCATAAATAGCTTTTAATTAATGCTACAATGTTGTTTGAATGTATAGTTGACCGTGTTATTTGTTCGGCTTGACGTCATCGATTATAAAAAAGAAATTATGATTATTTTTTAATATTTTACTTAATACAGGTAATGTTACAAGTAATGTTTACCATCCTGGTAAACGATTATCGATCAGTCATCGATTACTGTAGCGATCAGAAAGTTACTTGCAATTTTTGGGAGAAACAACGTGCCAACAAGAAGCACTATTCATTGTGTAGTGAATGATTTCGATGAAAGAGGGTCTGTAGCTGACAGGGCAATCATGGACCACAACGTACTGCTAGATTGGCTGAAAACATTACTGCTGCTCAAGAAAAATAACCCATCAACCTAAATTCGACGCCGTGCTCAGGAGCTTGGTCTTCAAAGAACAACTTTGGCCACAATTTTGCACAAGGATTTGCATTTGTTTCCATTTAAGATTCAGTTGACACAAGAGCTTCTTCCACAAGAACATTTACGCCGCCGAACAAACAACTGGAAACGCTTGAGCAACTCAAACAAAATATTCGTGATAAAATTAATGAAATGCCGCGTGAAATGTGTGAGAATGTAATGAAATATGTGCTCGAAAAGGCTCGCATTTGTGAGGCTAACAGAAGCGAACATTTATCTGATATTGCCGACATTAAGTTAAACATTTACCAATATAAAATCCATTCTCTTTCATTTAATCAAAAATTATAAAAAAACAAAGTAGTATACCTTCCCGACGGACACCCTGTGTGTTGCCCTATATGCCGATTAACTTTCACAGTCATCGACAAGGGTATCTATGAAAACATACATCACAACGCATAATTGCATTTAATAAATATTGATATATTTTCTCGAGTTGCGTACACTGTGTCAACTAAATCTGCAACTTGAGCGTCTGTATGTCTTAAGTGTCGATTTATGTGAGGAGGCTTCTCAATATAGTTCCAATAATTCAGTCTCTTATCAGCAGATACATTAATAACGTGAGGCATTTCCAAGGTACGTCTATGGTTGTTTGCCCAAAATCTACATGTCGTTAAAGTCAGACCTATGATCAGTCGAGGTAAAATAGGCTCCAAGTGCCGCACACGAAATAAAATGTAATGAAATCTAATCTAACATATGCTAAAAGGTATATGTTGGTACGGAATTAAGGACGAAAGACGAAATTAGAAGCAAGACTGAAATCACACAAGTCAGATGCAGGCCCCTAGCACAAAAAAACGACGATTGCACTGAACATCGACTGGCCACAGTCTTAATTTTGATGACTTGGAGATTTTGGACGAAGAGAGGAAATTGAACCGAAGACGTACAAACATTGGAAATGTACGCAATTAACAGATACAATCAATTAACAAATACGTACGCTCTAGCTGCAGATTTAGTTGGCGCAGTGGGGTTAAATCGAAAGAACGTATTAATAATCACTAAATGTAATTATTGTTTTTTTTTTTTGTATTTTTTAGGAAATATATATTAAATATAATATTTAAAAAAAATCATGATTTATTTTTATAATCGATGGTCTTAAGCTGAATAAGCAACACAAATCAATATGTAACATTTATTTTCGATTTGTCCAATTTCGAACATAAACTACGAATGTTAAATTCGGAAATTGTTCCAAATTTCAACCTCTTAAATGGTGCGAGTAATGGGGTAACATGAATAATGTTGGAACTAACGCCAATACTTATAAAAGCACAATATACCGGTCCACTTTGTTGGGTATAACAGTATATAATCCAATTTGCTTCTCAATGGTCACAACGGAGGAAAAATTCTCACAAGTAGGAACTTGCTTGTCATGATTTCAAAGACACCTGAATTGAAGAGTATTTTTCATGAAAGAACCAAGAACAGCTATAAATTTAAAATCATAGTTTCAAAATCTACACTAAGCTTTCCATATCAACTGATATCGTCAATATTTCCTCCCTTAATTCACATTTCTGTTCCCACATTTATACTTTCACAGCCCAGCTACGTGTTTAAATTTTATTCTTTACTCCATAATTCGTAATCCTTTTTACTTTACAATCATTCACTTTGATGCATAAATCCATAAATCTCGAAATGAGCTATGCGATGCATTACTTGTGAAATTATAGTTTTAATAATTTAAAACCATGAGTGAGTAGGATGCTGATTTCCTTCCATTCCATCTCTATTATTAACAGATAGCAAATTCTCTGATGATGATGTACGACCCCAAACGTTGGCAACAGACTTTTTACAAACAAATAATAATATTTTGACTTTCCGCCCTAATGGAAGATAAATTTCGCAAATCTTGTACCGCATTTCCTTGACACATTAACACATGAGCGCGGAGGGAAGCACGAAAAGACGGACGAACGGAAAGATGGTGGGTCGTCGAGCTGAAAATGAGCATTTTGCCGGTGTTGACACTAAGTAACGACACCAAGATACCCACAAAATTCGTTCAAAATTTAATGAACGAACGAAGAAGCGAACGATCCAACCAAAGGATGAACAAACGCCTGCATAAATAATTAGTAAAATCTAAGTCTTACATTGAAACGAGAATTAACACATTGCCAACAATGTTAAGTCGTCCTAGCGAGCAGCCCCGTAATGGAGTCGCAAGGACTAGCGAAAACACATGAATGCAAATATTTGCCTGGTACAATTGGTAGCCTGCTTGCCTTTTTCAAATGTCTGTGTGTCGTCCCGTCCATTCGCCTGTCTGGTTGTCAACGTTTAAGCAACTAAGTGCCACAATTTAACTCTTTCGGCAGAGTCCACTGGCCGCCCCATTCTTGGTTCTGCACTCTGTAGACCAATTTATCAGAAAGTTTGCTTGGGTTCTACTACAGCGATGCTCCAATGCTCTTCTATTCTCAGTACAGCCCTGCATTATCTGACTGACTGGCTGACTGACTGAATGCCTAGTATTGTTGTTTGCCATGCAAGGATGAAGGAGCAAACGGTAATGAGCACATAGAATTTATGAGATTGCATCACAGCTTCCACTGCCAAAATCATTACATCTCAAGTGCAAAAGTGAGAATGTTTAAGATGAGACAACGATTACAATTTCCATTAAAACTTCGTAACTAAGCAACGTCAATGTGTTGCTCAGGGTGTGGGGGGACTGTTTGCCAACTAATATGTACAACGACAATGTGAGCAAAGGGTAACCAGTGTTAATAGAGAGTGGAAATATTGCTGTCTACTTGATGTGGTTATAAGTACGGGCAATTGGGAAAAGAGTACAGTATCAGGACGGCATAACATTAATGAAGCAGTTGCAAGTGTAAAGAATTTAAAATAGAGAATGCAATTTCCCCGACTTTTTCAATCGGCAAAATGTTTGAATTTCTCCAGATGCCAGATATTCGAGGAAGAAATATAATACAATTTATCGCCAATTCTTTCAGGTGATCTCACTTAGATATACCTTCATGCAACGTCAATCGATAGCTATGTTCTAATTAAAAAATATTCTGAATTAATACACAATTAAAGAAAGCCTTCACTCATAAATAACAGATGAACCACTGCCTTTTGCTAAATCAACTAATTTCCATGTACAACGCACGCCGTTCCAATTCAAAGAACAAGGTTTACTTAAAGCCTGCTTCTTGCTAAATTACACTAAATTTAGTGCAGTTAAAGAAAATGTATGAATCTAGGAATACTCATATATGATTGACTTTAGGTAATTTACTCGTATATACGAAGAGGCGAGGATATTTGATCGATATTCTATTATATCTTAGTAAGCACTATGGCCCCAAACAATTGACAAGAAAAAAGTAATCACAGCGAAAAAAATATATTTCAATCAATAGGTCAATTTGAATAGAATACGCCAGAAGGGCAGGGCAATACCGTTAATTTTAATTTCGATAATTTATTTGGAAGAAAGGGCGTGGTTTATAGATTGGTCGTTTCAAACATTACTAAGCGTTGTAAAACCAAAGCAATGGACAAAACCATAGTTTGCGGTAGTCAACGAAATAACAGTTAAGGTTAAAAATAAAAAATCCAATTTCGGAAAATCGTCAGATTGCATTGGATGTACTAGGAGAGTTAGGTGATCTGGCAAATTATTGGGCTGTGTCAAGTCTTAAGAAATCTCATATAGATTTACAGCGATTATGCTGTCTATCAGCCAGCCAGACAGACAGACTAACATCGCCCTAAAAAGTCCTGAAACATAGTTGACCAAAATATATTTAGTTGACCAAAATATTTAAACGCTTCCTTTTAGACATAACATCTTTTTCTTAGATCGTTTTTGCTCGTGCAAAATTATCTGATATATGCATTTATGAAATATTTTTCGTTCAATATTTTGCTTATTTGTACAAATATCTAAAACCACCTCCTGGTTTCGAAGACTGCAACCTAAGTTTTTATTCACTGAATTGATTTGCAAGTTCTGGTAAAATCTGAAAAGATTGATTAATTATGCCCCTTCTGCAATCTTACACACATATCCATACGTGTAACTCATATCATACGTTTGATTCATTTGCACTAAATTCAATCAAAATGAGCAGATTGTCAGTAGTTAGCAAGCGTGGGAACTGAAAATGAAATGTATCCAAAGTGTAAAGTTCATTTCTATAAAATTACCGATTTTTCAAAATTCAAATTTTTTCCTGTAACTCATAATCTGAAATGCAAATTTATTGTTCATATGTCCCATATGAATGGCCAATTTCATCCTTAATCTTTAGCTTCACATTATTCAAGTGGCAGCTTTGGCATATATCTTACGTTAGGCACCTCAATTCTGAGAATGAAAATGGAATACATGGAATACAAATTGTCCGATTTATCCAATTGTGATTTTCCCACTAATACGTGGGCTGCCGCGACTTAAGCTTTTGTCAATTGCATGGTAAGTAGGAGCAAATAATCAGACAGATAAATCTATCTTGTCGTAGTGCGGAGATCATGATTCATATAAGGTATAGCAAAGAAAAATCTATTATTTTTTCCAATACATGCGTATATTTGTGTCTCGTGCTGTACAAGTGCGATCGGGTTAGAGTTAGAAACACAAGATTTTGAAGCCATATTTTACAGTTTTTCTTCAGTAAAGGCGAAACGCAAGTCAGGCAGTTGAAAATATGAATAGTGTGTATGATCTCCGTTGAATTTTGTTTTCAGTGGTTCCGTTCCGTTAATTTTGACAAATTTCCATCCGCGAATCGCTGTAGAATCGCAACGAAATCGACCAATTCTTGAAGTGGCAAGAGTTAACCAATAGCAGAGAAATTCCGTTCCATCAGGACAATGCCAGGCCACCCACATTGATAGTGAATCGCTAAAAACTCTTGGAGCTTGATTGGGAGGTTCATATGCATCCACTTTATAGCCCGGACTTGGCACCAAGTGATTATCACTTGATTTTGCTGGAGACGCATTCACCTCCAGAGAAGTTTGTGAAAATCAACTGTCCTAGTAGTTTCGGATTCTGTGATACATGTTCACACTTACTTACATACGTATAGTGCTAAAGTGAAAATAATTGTATCGGACATCAGCGTTCCTTGTACAACTCGCCATACCTATTTTCGATAGCGAGTTGGAATCCCGCTTCTCCTAATAGAGTTTTTCATGCCCTACTCAGGTATTTCTTGATGAAGAATTTAATTTATCCGTTGCAATGCTTTTATATTTCAAGGAGTAGTTTTCTTCGAAGATTTCCTTCCGAGACTGATTCAATTAATGTTTATTGTAACCCATTATTCCGCAAGTACATGTTCGATTTGCCAATTGCGTCCTGGACATAATGCATATGGATTATCTGCTTAGCGAGAACCAGTAGTAGTAGAACTTAGGCCGCTATATTTATATTATGATATCGTGGGTAGTCTAAGTCATTGTCAGTGATTCGATCGTTTTTCTCACTTGTTCTCTATCCATTTTTGTGTATCTGTATCATTGTCTTTATAGGGGAAAGCTTCTTTTCGAATCTTTTGCGTTTCACCCTATGGTAGAGTTTTCTGGCTTCACCTTTATCCCCACATTTTCATTTTAAATAGGCAGTTGTCGTCTTCCATCCACTCTTTTTAGCATTGCCTAACTGCATGCGTTGCAATTGGCTGCAGTGTTGACACTCAAGTATGGTTTACATGGCAGTTGCCAGCCTCCACGCAGTTTGGATTAGGCCCTTTGTGTTGCAGCAATTACTAAAATTTGATACTAGTATAGAAAAAGGCTATTTCGGAATAGACTGCAGGTAGTTATAAAACAATTTGTGTATTGATTCAGAACACAGTATATCAATTTTACTTAGTTTCATGAACATCCTTTGGCAAATGGTTAAAAATATACCAATTTATGTGCAATATTCATAGTATTTCAACATCATCCGTTAGCACTTAGTAAAAAGGCCTCAGTGTAAATTAAACAGAAGCTTAAGTGGAGTGACTTGAATTATGTCATTTGATCAGTGGTAGCTACAACCTGCCGATGTGTATTATAAGAAATCATATGATGCGGCTAAGGACGATTCGTTCGTTTCATATTCATATTCATTCATCCCGATACTGTATGTAAACTATAGTACATCTGCATATATTTCTGTTTAATGTTAGTTTAGCTTAAATTTCATGCGGTTTACCATAAAAGTACTGAAATTTTAACTACTCCCTCTAAACTACTCCGGGAAAGTGTGAAGGTGAACTCTTTGTCGTCCTCGGGCACCATCATCTTCATCTTGTCTTTCTCGCTTGCTCATCCAGTGTCGAGGAACACCCTTGTCATCTTCTATATCCAAGCTATACATATTAAATTCATTACTAAGTATGAGATTTCTTTAAATATCTTGTAAATTAATGTTTATTCGCCCGGATGTGTGAAAGAGACATGGATGACTTGACAGTTGGGGCGTTTGGCGAGGAGGGACTTACACACAAAGCGACACCCAAACGATGATGCTGAACGA
This sequence comes from Philornis downsi, assembly GCA_019455685.1. Classification (NCBI taxonomy): domain Eukaryota; kingdom Metazoa; phylum Arthropoda; class Insecta; order Diptera; family Muscidae; genus Philornis; species Philornis downsi. The sequence goes on along the minus strand of JAHXMU010000410.1, from coordinate 1,816,523 downwards.
GGTGGTAATTAAAGCAACGCTTGTATTTATTGTAAGTCAAACCGAGCACATGATGCCTTTTAATATAAATTGGCTAATTAACTTACTTTACATACTTATATATACACATAAACTCGTATTAATGTATATAACAAGGAATTCTTTATTTAAAAATTCCAAAAAAAAAACCTGAACTCATCTCACTATGCACACATACACTAACAAGACTATGGATGGATAATTCTGTTCGTGTGTGTCCTCATTACGTATGAATATGTTTATGAGCATAAAGTTAAGTGTTATGTCGTATAATTAAAGGGCTGCATTTCAAAAAGTTACGTCAACTTGTTACATCTTCAAGGATGCACAAATAAAACAGTTCAAGGTTAAGCTGACAACGACTTCTTAAGGCTCTACCGGCATCCTCGTGCACTTGGCGTCGATGTCCTTATCTACCTGCCACCCACACCTCCGGTTCTGTATAGTACCTGTATCTGGCACAAATACGACAAAGCAGCCGACATTAAAAATTTAACAACATTTCGAACGTTCTGTGGTAGGTGACTGTGGAAAGCAAAAAATGTTGCTCCGACCCGCCATCAAAGGATGTAAAGTAAAATTAAGATTTTACTTAGGCACACCAGTGTCTCTGTCTATGTGTGTTCTTTAAGAGATAAATTATTAATTTTCCTTAACCAAGAAAATATTTGAATATTTGTATTTAATTTACAGTTTCATCTCATTTCTTTATTCAGGGGTGGCAAAGTGTAGAGATCTAAAGAAGATATCATGCAAAGTTTCTTGATGAATTTCAAATGCTGCTTGAAAATTTTCAAACGTATTATAAAATATATATTGCATTGAAAGCATGTAAAAGAAGTTTATTTGATATGAATATGCAATAAGTCAACATGAAATCGTTTTAGGAAAAATTGTTTCTGCACAAGTTTCCGCAGGGGCTATTTTAAACAAATTTTAATTTGTGGTTACGGGCAATACATTGCAATATGACCAAAAGCCATTCATTTGGGATTAACGGCAATTGCAAAAAGTGGATTACAGTTGTGCTCTATTTACGCCACACTCTGTGTAGAAACCGAGTTTAAGTCAGATGAAATGACACATGCTTCAACCAACGTAGGTTTTACAAAAATTTGTGGGAGTCAACACGGGGCGTGGTGAATCGCTAGTTTCTTATAAAAAAAATGATCCGATAAACACACAGTAATAAATTCCGCTTGGAAATTACACAGGGATGATTGATTTTGTCAAAATAGTGCAGCCCATTTTCATTCGCTAAACTAATTTTACCAAGTACACCAATTATACCGAATTTAGTGTAACTGAAAGTAAAGACGAATCTAAGAATTAAATTAGGTAATGTGTATGGAAGGTACCAGAAAGGGTATGGTTAGCTTGTCAATATTTCCAATACTTAGCAAGCATTGTGCAGTACAATTAACAAACAATATAAGTTACTACTGCGCACGAGTTACGGATTATAGGGAAAAAATTCAATTTTAACAAATCGGTCTATTTGAATTAGGGGTACTAGAAGGGGCATGGTTACGTCTACGCATTTCCTCATGTGTTATCAAGCATCACAAACCAATATAATGGAGGTAAAGTCTAGGTTACTGCATTTTACTAATTAGAAACTTCGGAGGAAGAATTCGATTCCAGAAAATCGATCAATAGAAAGGGCTTAGAAGGATAGGGCAAAGCTGTCCACTTTTTTTTTTTTTTTTTGACTCTACTTTAACGAACGCTTAATGTGTAGTAAATTTGAATACATTTTGTGCAACCAAGTATTA
>JAHXMU010000410.1:1760269-1814330 GCA_019455685.1 Philornis downsi | reverse complement strand
ATTTACACAAATAGATTAAAAAATAAATACAAAAGGTATGGTTAAAATAAATCTAAGGCATTGTGGAGTAATAAATGGAGTTTATTTTTTAAAAATAACATCATCTAAATGGTGACCCTCTCTACGACGGCACTCCTCTAACCGCAAACGAAAATTATTGAAAACTTTCTTCAGTAATACTGGTGTAATGGCTGCCATTTCACCACGGATATTCTCCTTGAGCTGAACGATGTTTCTTTGATTATTACTGTAGACTTTGTGTTTGAGATATCCCCACAAAAAAAAAGTCAAGAGGCGTCAAGTCTGGACTACGTGGGGGCCATGGGATATCACCTCTTTTCGAAATCAGTCTGCCAGGGAACATCTGCTTTACCACCGCCATGGAGTCATTTGATGTGTGACAGGTAGCTTCACCTTGTTGGAACCAAGTTCTGGAATTCACTATTCTTGAACTTTCAATTTCTGGAGCCAAAAATCCGTTCAAATCCGCCTGCCAGTGATTGCTGCATATACTGTCACTTTAGGAGTATGCAATGGTTTCTGGTGTTTGATTTTGGGATTTTCACTGTTCCAGTAACGACAATTTTGACGGTTTACGAGCCTCGTCGGAGAAAAGGATATTGTCAAAATTGGAAAATCGATTAATCATTTCATTAGCAAATGCGAGCCTTGCTATGAAGTCAGACTCTTTCAATTTTTGTGATAATTGCTGCTTATATGGATGCAGTTTAAGATCCAATGTTAAAATTCGTTGCAAACTTCGTCGCGATAATTGTAAAACAGACGATCTCTTTCCTCGCACTGACTCCATAACTCTTTCAACATTGTCTTCGGTCCTAGATGTTCTTGGGCGACCATTTGCTTGTGGTTTAAATGTTGAACCGGTCTCTTCAAAACGCTTTACTCATATTTTAATTAAATTAGCACTCGGAGCTTCACTAATTCGCCATAGTCCATATTCAGCACAATATAGTCGCCTAGTAGCAATATAAAATGCGCGCACGCAAAATGCGCGACGCTTCCCGTCGAAGTGATTCATAGCGACTAAAACTCCATGAGCCCGCCAACCCAACTCCTTCAACATCTTTTAATAAACACACAGTTACTGTTACACCGTTGCACGATTCGTGCGCCACCCTATATTTGAGAAGTAAAAAAATACATACAATTACTAACAAAATTGACTTTTATATTATAAAAGTAATTCATTTATTATGTTACAAATTAACAAGCATAAAACGAATTATATTATTTAGGTTGTGAATGGCATACAAGACGACGTTAACACATATTTTTAAAGATATTGAAAACATTATCAGTGAGAGTAATTGGACACATCTCAAAAGTTAAGTATTTTAAAATTTGTATAATATACATTATACAGCTGAGTATATGGGAGATAAATCGGTCGTTTGTACAGAATGTACCAGAATGGAGATGGTTGACTGATCGATCTGCTGAAATTTTAATGGGCATTACACTCCTGTATAAAGAAAGAATTCGGGCTACTGTGGACAACGAACTGGGAGTTACAGGGAAGAAATACCAGAAGGGCTGGCTCGATATAGTTCGTTTCCATCTCGTACTGCGATCTGACACAATGTGAGGCTCCCGCTTTTATGAAGTTTTGTAAAGTTTTATGGCGGTTGTCGTATCTGCATGGAACTTTTTTAGTCAGAGGATATTTTATGTTTTAAACGCTCCCTTCTAGGCATTACATTTTAGGTAGTATCAGATGATGTATACTTTCATTCCTTCAGATGAAGAGGAAAATTAATATGTTACTTCTCAATAAAGTTCATTTTTACCTCAATACAATAGGGCCAGAGATTTTTCAATTTTTTAATAGTTTCCTATTAACGAACATGTCGACTTCATCGTTACATGAGTTGTTATCCAGATATTTTTTTTTTTAATTTAAAATGCAGATAGTATGGGCCTGTATTTGGAGAAAAGGGTAGATGTGCAATTTACTTGCAGCTGCAGTTGTGGCTTTAGTCGAATACATACCTTGGGGGCCGCAAAGGGTTGGACTCGTTTTGAAGGAATATATTTGTTTTTGCCAAATGCGATAGTTTTCTATAATATTAACTGTTGGCATTTTTCCAGCATTCGAAGCTTAAAGAGCATTCTAAACTTGAACTGTTTTTGAACAAACTGGTGAAATATGTGATAAATCGCTATTCGAAGTTAGCTTGTATTTTCGAAAAATGCGCAAATCAAATTTTGAAATTTTTCATAAGCTATGTGAGCGCGTAAGTGGAATTGCCAAAATCGCTCTATTAATGTTCAACAATTGTTTCCACGGTTCGATTGGTCAATTAAAAAGTTTATGAGTTGATATTATTCTTTTCCTGCATTTATTTATTACTATTATATACAGGTTTTAATAAATGTATAAATATGTGATGAATAAACATTCGAAACGCCCACTATTCCAAAGGTGGATGCAATCATTTAATGGAAAATGGGCGTGCCGGAAGTACTTTATCCAGTGAACGCGGGTATTTTGAACAGTTTTTAATAACCACGTCCCCTACTGGGATGGCATCTTAAGAGACTAATATGGTTATATCCGGTACATATAAGAAATCACCATTATAATAAGAAGTGGTGACATTTTCGAAAAAATCCGAAAAATATCGAACAAGCTACTCTTGGGACGATTTCGAACCTAATCTGTCAATGAAATGTGCAAAATTTCAGTCTCCTCTCTTAGCCAGTGCAGTTTCTGGCATGATTTCAATAAACATACTCGTACTTTCAAATTGACGTCGGCCCCAAAACTAGCCGACCTGGCCGACCTGTAATTCAATAAGTCCATTTGAAAAATCTCAGTCCAACCAATATCAAAGCTGAACTAGATTCTCTTCCAGGAAAGTCTGTTCCTTCCTTTACGACTGTAAAATATTGGGTAGTAGAGTTTATTTATTTATTATTTATTATTTATATTTATATTTATTCATAACCATGGATGAGACATGAGTACACCACGTTACACTTGAGACAAAGGAACAGTCAAAGCAGTCAAAGACTGGAATGGAAGAATAGTGTCCAAAGAAGGCGAAGACGGTTTCATCCGCATGCAAGGTCATGGCGTCTGTTTTTGGGGATGTGCATAAGATTATTTTTATTGATTATCTTGAGAATGGAAAAACCATAAATGGCGAATATTACGCTAACTTATTGTAGCGTTCAGGAAATTATTGTGATGTTATGGCAAAAAGGTTGCATTTGGAGGAAAAGAAAGTGTTGTTTCATTAAGACAATGGTCCAGATCTTACATCCACTATTGTGTTGGCCGAATTTAATTAAATAAAGTTCGAATTGCTTCATCACGCACCTTATTCACCAGGTTTAGCTCCCTTTGAAAAAATGGCTCGTCGGCTAGTTTGGGACCGTCCTCGTATTATGGATGGTACATATCGAACTCAAGTTGCGTAAAATTGATGTCCATATGGTGCCAAATACTTACTCAAAATACGTACTATTTTCAGTCGTACTCGAACCCTATAAAATTTGAACGATTTAAGTTTCACTTACTCGTTTTAAGCAAAAATAACTAGTATTGAGTAGATTGCTCAGCTCAAATTGCTCAGCCCAGTGAACTTACATTTTGTTTGGTTCCCGACAAATTTTCAGCCTCACCATTTTGTCTAGTAACTCATATTAAGATCTCTGAAATCGGTCAATCTTTGAAGCTAATTACAGTCGATAGAATTGATGACTAAGTAATTGCTGCAGGAAAATAGACAGTGGCGAATTGTCACACTTTTATTGGGCGGCTTGGGTATACAGTTCACATTCCCATAACAGGACACACAACTGTTTATCGGTTGGTGTTAAACACTCAGGAAACACTGAAAAAAAAAGAAGATTCTGATAACTTATTGCTCAGAGTATTTACGATTGTATATTTACATTGATGGTAGATAACTATTGCATTATTATTCAGGTTTGCAAGTGGTCGTAACAATTGGTGAATCCATATAACTGAACTGAGCTTAATGCTATTAAATTAATACCCAATTTCCAATTCTTCGATTTTTGTTGCTTGTCCATTTACTGAAAAACAATAACAAACTATACGGGTATAGGTGTTAACTTTTCCGTGTCGCTTTCAGCCAGAAGTATTACCATACAATGACAAAGATTGCTAGTGCATACCTTTTGCAAAGTCTGCGATGATCCTCAATCGACGAAAGAAAGCACGAATATTGTAAAGGATTCCAAATCCTTTCAAAAGTGTAATGCCACTTTATGAAATGAAAGCAACAAATGACTCACACAGCCACAAAATAATAAAATACAATATAACAACAAGGACTTTGTGTGTGTTTGTAACAAAACCCTACACAATAAAGCGAATAACGAGAACAAAGCCAGGAGTAGCTGCAACTGCTGCACAGATAACGCGGCCACGCAAACAATCGGTGCAAGAACTCTGCCACTTTGGAGGACATGACGAAAAGTAAGAGTTCATGACTCTGAGTAGTAAAATGCTTACAGAAGCGATAATTTAATTTGCTTTAAATAAAAAATAGATGCAACAGACGAAAGCTGCTACAACACCAGCAAAGTGGCAAATATTACAAGATAAACCGTGTGCGTGAGTTTTAATAAATTGAAAAAAACGAACAACAGCAACACTAATAACTGGGCTTCCATCCATCCGCCAACGCTACCGACAACAACAACAATGGGAACAACAGGAGCAAAAGGCAACAACATTGAATAAAAAATATGCAAAGTGGACACGAGACGGTGATGCACACACTCAGGGTTGCGGAGGATAGACTCACGTTTATCTGATCCATCGCAGACCAGAGATGACAAAACTGTATTTTGGTACCAAAATGCATGGAGCATTTTAAAACAGATCCGTTGGTCGTGAACTACTGTTTTTTTCGTTACGAGTCCTATTATTTGTGGCTAATCATTATCGAGCATTCCTTCCAAATAGCTGAACGATTGTTCTGTTATTGAAAGCGTCACTTAGCAGAAAGTAAGCTCCCTCGTACCCAAATACACGTTTAATATATTTCGCACTCACTTATGTTAGATGCCTATGGCTTCAGTTGATCATGTACTATCATTTCATGGATTTTGTGAATTCTGAAGAAGTGACATCTCTTATTCTAGGTTTCTCGCTGCTCGGCAAAACTGAGCCTCATTACACTCCATTTACTCGAAGCAGTCTGACCAAAGTTGCGCCTCGACTGTATTTGAACGGAAAAGATAGGGAATAATGTGCACAATACAAATTCTTATTTCATTTCATTCACCCATTTCCTTTAAAATGAAAGACCAACCACTGAAACAAAAAATATCATCAGCATTCACGTATTTTTGTTAAACTTTCATCAGCCACCACATATTTCTGCTAATGACATTTTAACTGCAACTTCATTAAAATAATTTTAGATTATGATAACATTTCTACATGTTTTGACGAATTTTTAAACGTTTCCAATATAAGCATTCAAACGAAATCTTCGCTTGTCAAAGATATTGCACATCTGCAATCTAAAACGCATGCGATTTCCATTTTGCTTCCTCCGATGGTTGAAATTGTAATAACTATTACGCTCAGAAAAGGTCGCAATTTTTAGGTTAACGAATTTTAGACATCAAAAGTACAAATTTAGAAATATCTCACATAAGCCTCTAGAATGTTTTCTGTTTAGACGTAAATGGATGAAAAGTATGTTAGGCCTAATCGCAGATTTTTTTTTAATATATTCCAAATATTTTTTATTTGTCAACGAAATCTTTTCCTTCTTAGGAGTCGACTCGAATAGACATACTTATGTATTACATGCCGCCCGTAGAAAATAATTCCAAGCGCTTCGATCTTCTGCGCATCTTCTCCCATTTGTCACGCCAAGTTTCGATAGTATTTCAAAAGCCTGGTCCTTCTAACGGAGTTTTGGTTGCCCTCTTCTGCGCCGTCCATCGAGTTCGTTGTTGAATACTTTCCGTACCGGATCATTTGGGTCCATCCGCACAACGTGACCCAGCCAACGCAATCGCTGTATATTAATGCGTTTGACCACGTGGATGTCGGCATATAGCTCATACAGCTCATTGTTCATGCGACGACGATACTCTCCGTTAACAATGATGGGTCAATATGATGGTCAATAGCAAGATAGGTGGAACCAATGTCTAGTGCAGTCGGATTTTTGTTTGTCGAGAGAGAGCTTTATCATTAAATCGTTTGCTTAGCCCATAGTAACATCTGTTAGTAAGTAATACTCTTCTCTTTATTTCCATGCTGACATCATTTGTTTTGTTTACAGCGGAAGCGAGGTAGAGGGATTCTTCCACCATTTCAAAATTATAGTTGTCAACGTTCGCACTGCATCCCGAACGAGTAGACTCTTAGTTCGTTGAAATCAATAACTTTGTTTTGTCCTCGTTTACTACCAGATCCATTTACTCTGCTTCCTTCTCGATGCTTGAGAAGGCTGCAGCAATATCTCGCCATTTCGGCCAATAACGTACGATAGACTCTCGCCCTGCCTAAATCCTCGTTTGGTGTAAAAAGGCTCGCCTAGATCTTTGCCTAAGCCTAAGATCTTAGACTTCGTGTCAGTCAGTGTCATCCTACAAAGACGTATAAACTTCGCAGGAATTCCAAACTCGGACATGGCCTCATACAGTTTTTGCCGTATCGGACTATCGAAGGCAGCTTTATAATCGACGAAAAGATGGTGCGTGTCGATCTGTTTTTCTTGGGTCTTCTCCAGAATTTGTCGTAGTGTGAATATCTGGTCAGTTGTTGATTTACCAGGTCTAAAGCCACACTGATAAGGTCCAACCTGGTCAGTTAGAATCGGCTTTAGTCTTTCACATATCACACTTTACAGGACCTTATTAGCAATGGATAATAGTTTTTACAAATATTTGGATCGCCTTCTTAATCACAGGGCACAGAAGTCCATCAGGGTTTAACGTGAGTCTCGCCGTGAAGGCCTTGGGCTAGATATTTGTGCTACTCTATAGGTCTGTAGCACCCGGTTGCAATGCAATCGTTTTAAGGAGCTGATGCAGGCTGTATGTCAGATCATCGCCATCAGCTTTAAACTGCTCTGCTGACAGCGCCCGCAGCTTTGCTGTTCTTAAGCCGCAATACTGCTGTTCTGATCTCTGTTTGGCTCGGAGATGGGCAATTTATGCCATCGTTGATATTTGGGTGATTTCCTCACTGGCGCTGCCATCCAGAACTCGCTGTCTTTACAGGAGGGGAACCCTATTCCATACCCTGTACTTCTTATTTTTTGCTCGAATTTTCTGGCTTCACCTCTATCCATGTACCTTTCTATTTCCTCACTCTCACGCTCTTTCCACAACCGCTTCTTCCACCTAAAAAGTTGGTATGAATCTCTTCTCCTTGTAGCGTTCCCTCAGTACACTCGTAACAAATGGCTGTAACGTTGCCCTGTATGCAGCATCCTTTTCCTCAGACACTATGCAAAATTCTTCATCATGCCAGAGCTTGTCTGAGCACGGTTTCTCATAACCAAGTATGGTTTTTGCAGCAGTTGCCATAGAATGCGCAATATGTTACCATTGTGCGTCAAGAACATCAGAAACAGGGTCGTGTAGTTGAAGCAGTTGAGAGAGTTTGGTAGAGTAGGCTGTGGCTATCTCAGGAGTATGGTACTTAGGGACGTTGAGCTTCCTTTGTGCCTGGTTACGAACATTTTTCGTTCTGCTTAATCTCGTGCGTACCTTAGCTGCAACCAGGTGGTGCTCCGGGTCAATACTAGCACCACGAGTCACACGCACGACAATGACACTAGAAGCCGTCCGCCTATTACCACATTACCTCGTGTTATGGTCAGGAGAGCCACGTTGCCTTGTTGATGTCTTTATGCGGGAATGTTGTTCCACTTACTACGTTTTATTATTTTCTTTGTTTTCTTCGGCATTTTTATGACAATTTAAATTTAAGATGAGCGGCTTATCAGCCCACTGCATTCGATCCTAGAGTTGGGGTTGCTAACGACCACTACGCTTGTGACTTGCGTTTCAGTAACCTACTGGCCTAAGACGCATCGGTGTTAGCATGCCTTTTAGGTTTCTCAACTAGTTAGCTACCATCAAACGGATGTCTGATGGCATTACCAGGGAATATTTGCCCGAAGGTCAGAAGTCGTGAGCTGCTTGGGAAATTCTGCAGAGGGATCTGGTTACTGTGAATAACAATTAGAAAGCCCAAATTAAAAATTTCACCATTCCCCATGTCAACGAAATACGACATCGATTAAATCTCGCCCTCATTATAACAAGCACGTGTGGCAAACTGCTACCGAATGATGCCGATTTTATCTTCTTAGACGACAGTTAAGATTTTACAAATATGGATTATAATGCGAAGCAATCGCAACATTGCATTTTTTTCCCCGCTTCACGGTACTGAATTGGAATTGTCGTAATGACCTCCCGGCGGAGTTTTGGTTGCCTGATTACGTCGCTCATAGAGTTTATTATTGAATATTATTTGAGGCGGAACGTTTCCTTATTTCAGACAGTAGGGCCAATCCTACGAAATCACTCTATGATGATTCATTCCCAATGCTTGCGAAGACTGCAGTAATATTTTGTACTTTTCTACCAAAAATGAATTTACTTCCATGCTGGAAGACGACAGTTATATGTCTGTGGCCAAAATTGGGCCGTCAGTGTATCAGTTTGTAATAGTAAATTGAGAAGAGATCAAGCATATGGCTTCAAGTAGTTTCATTTTCAAAATATTGTCTTTCAGGCTTAACTTACTTGTCTCTACTAAAAGTCGACATTATCGCTAAAACTGTGTACTTCCTTTTAAAAATAAAGCACGAAAAATCCTATTGAACCAGCAATTAATTTAAATATTAAAATTTTTGTGCTAATAATGGCATATTATATTTTATGAGCATCTCTTAAAACTAATTTTACATATTTTTAAAGAGTTCTAGAATCTATTACATCAATTAGAAAAAACTCAACTCTTTCCAAATCTGACTTCGTTCCGTTACAAAAGAATATCCACACAGTTGGAGTTACGCTTGGCCTCGCCGCGTTCATGCAATGCCGGCAAACTGGGCTGAGGAATTACAGACAAAAACCAACAGTAGCAGTAGCAACAATATTCAAATTGGTGGAAATTTTTAAAATATGCATAAACAAATGTTCATGGAAGCACATAATTGGATTTATATTGTTTTATTTTAACAATGTTTTACTGACTTTACTCGCCCTCCGTAATCGCAGCGAATAATGAAAGCGACCACAGCAATAGGAGAGGCAATATCAACAGCAGCAGCAACGGTCTGGAAAACATTAATAATAATGCCAAAAAATTGTTTAAATACTCCCACTCATACCAGTAAATACTTTTTATTTAAACCATAAAGAAGGATACGGCAAATTTAGATCTATTTTTGGAAATCGCTCATTGTTCGAAAGAGTGATTCGATAACCGAGCGCAAGAACTGAATAGACAGATATTGCAATATTTTTGCAATACAAATCAGTTTACACCATCAGGTTTTACACCAAATATTGGCACCGTTTTCTGGTTTGTATATCAGGAGTTTGGTTCATAAATATATTGGTGATACTTTATATCAGAATTTCCACTCGAAGCGCCACATTTGTCTATCTGTTTATTTGGATCACCAATAACTGTAATAAATTTCGGTGGATTTCGGAATTTGGTCAAAATATATTTGATATTTTAAAGTCTTCTTACTAGATGTCGAATGATAAGTGCATTCACTGTCTATTTTTTCACATTTAAGCCAGCATTATAATGCTATATAATTGGCAACAACTTAAGTAACTTCAAGCTACAAAATAAATCGGTCAGCTCGTATCTCATTTTTTTATTAGTTTAGCAAACTCTTAATACGTGCCTAAATTGCCCGAATTTTCTACAACTAATTAAAACAATGCAACGGACAAAAATTCGGGACTACTAAAACCTACTAATTGAAAATTACAGAAGAATGATTGATTGACCATGGTGCTATGGTTAGTACACGCGACTATGGTTCGCCTGATCTGAGGTTCAATCCTGTCACCTTGACGTGTCTGACGAACACTTCGAGTAGTCGTGTAACCGATAAGTCTGATAAATGCTTTTCATCCTTGTTAATATATATCATTCATGGAATGCAATGGGATTTTTTTTTTCTGTTTTTTTTTATTAAATTTTAGAAAACCGATCAGTTTGGTGTGGAATGTGCAGGAAGGGGTGCGTCAATGTGCGTTTTTTATTTCTAGACCTTGCTTTGGAAAGCACTCAATATTTGGTACACGTTGATACTTTAAGAGCTTCATTCAGGATTTTATATTTTTGCCTTATCAGATGATGTATAACTTCAATTCTTCTGATCAGGGTATCAAGAGAGAATTTTCAACGCATCGCATTCCATATCCGTCTCGGTAGATAAAAACAGTCATAGATAGTCACCATCCACTTTCGAAATGTGGCGATTTTGTGGCGATTCAACAACGACTCGCAGATGGATAGTTTTTTACGTTAACTCGTGGGCCACGATCGAGCTTTCTTATGTCCAGCCTTGCACAATTGGTTCCAGACAGTTGTTTGTGCAGTATTTGGTGCCTGAACAATCGGAACAGCGCATACACGATGTATGAACTTTATTATTTCCACTATTCTATCGACATTTCCGACAATTGACTTTACAATATGTGACGCATATACGACATCAAAAATACCAGAGAGGAACCGACGAAACCAAAACTGCACATGATTGGTTGTTGCCGAAAAAAAAAATGTCAAAAAAAAAAAAAAAAACGCTGCAAAACACTTTGCTGATGGTAGCATTTGACGCCCGTCACGCAGAACTGAATCAAGCAATTAACAAACTGTGTTTGGATACAAAATTTTATATTTCTAATGCGGTCTACATATATCTGTGGTCACAACCCATAACAGCCTAAGTCTGTTTTTCAATATTTTCAGTACAGGAGTTTAAAGTTTTGAATCTTCTCTGAAAATCAGGAGAAGGTATTTTTGGAAAACTTTACTACAGATTCCAAGGAAACGAATTTCTTTAAGACAAATTTAAAAAACATAATTTTACATTGGTAACCAGTTATCAGCACTAAACTTCAGTTTTTCTATAAATTATATTTTAGTAGGCTTGACAAATTACCAACAATAACTTGAATTTGGCGCCATAAATAAATTTAGCTAAAAATGCAATCACAACAAAATACCAAATTTAGTTCTTACAAATGTGGAGCTCACACCAAAGAATCTGTGTCTCTTTCAGAAATTTCGGTTCTCGAATTTCGCTGAAACCGTAGACAGTTCAGCGATCGCAACCCCTATTCTCCTGTTTAATGTTATAATGGCCATGATCCCAGAACCGGATAAAATTCAACCCAAAGCATCTGCTCGCTAATGTGAAAGGGAAAAAATATAAATATGAATGATGTGTTAAACAAAAGTTCAAATGCATATATAATGTATCAATGAATTTCGACCAACTGGAAGTCATTGTATGTTAACGTCAAAATATGCGTAATAACGTTAAATGTGTGTAACTGCCATCATACGACCATATGGTGGACAAGCCATAACAAGCGACAGCACGAGAAACAGTTGTATTAAAAATTCGTCGTCCGAAAATAATTATCCTTTTATTGTAATTACAAATTTACATCCGCAGATGAAATATATCTGAATATGCGCAACCAATTCAGAAGATTTTTGAATGTTGCCAACAACTGATGGCCATCACTGGAAATTTACTTAAAGTGGGTCGTAGATATAAAACAATTATGAAATTCAAATACATGGGAAAGGAGTGAAGGATAATTTTTTTGTGTCTCCTACAGTGTGGCGAAAGTTACTGCGGCGCATAGAATACTTAACCAACTTTTTTGTGTCTTCTTTGTTAGGTCGACCAGTTTTGGGACAGCCCTCGTAGGTAAGAGCTTTGCAATTGCAAAGTATTATAGTATAAACCAAAGTCACAAGAGCGTAGCATAATAACAGATTTTTTAATACTGTCTCTGTAGTACAGCACCATCGCAATCAGTACCTCTCAGAACAACAAACGACGTAAAGAGGTCCTGTTCAGTATATTAAATAATGACAATCAATGCAGGGATTATCAAAAGTCAATCATTGGTAGCGAAAGTTGTGATGAAGAAAAATTTTGTAAGGTCAATGATTATTATCCATTTAACGGTTTCAAAACCGCCGGTCTGGCAACTGTTTAATACCTGTCATCTAAAGTAATATTTATTTAGTGGAAAGTTTGCCATTTACGAATATGGATCGTCTAACAACCCAAGAACGCGTAAAAATAGTTAAAACTTACTACAAAAGTGGTGATTCAAACGTCGCCATTTTTCGTGCAGTACGGGGTGATTATTGTGGTCATAATCGACCTACTGTGCAAGAGATTGGCAAGATTATAAAGAAATTTGAAGGGACTGGAAGAGTTATATATGTGGTCGGGCCTGTGCATAATCGCAATGTGCGCACTACCGAAAATATCGCTTCTGTTAGTGAAAGTGTGGCGGATAATCAGAATTTCAATTCAATTGAAGATTTTGAACTGGACGACACATGGTTTTAACAAAACGGTGCTACGAGCTACACAACACGACTAATTTTGGCTTTATTGCATGAGAAGTTTTCGAAAGGCATTATTTCACGTTTTGGTGACGTCAGTTGGTCACCAAGATCATGCGATTTGAAGTCGTTAGACTTTTTTTGTGGAGCTACGTCAAAGACATTGATTACGCGGATAATCCCCAAAAGATAAAGCATTCGAAAACCAACATTCACCAAGTCATCGACGAGATACTACCCGAAATGTGCAAAAAAGTGGTCGAAAGGTACTTTAATACGATCCACTGCTGCAACCAAACAAGAGGCGATGTGTTAAATAACATTGTATTCCGTACGTAATGGCAAGCACCAAGCATTATAATGAAATAAAAGTTTCATTGAAATCATAGATTTATGTGTGTTTTATTTAACTTTATTTTTGGAACCGAAAAATGGATAACCCGGTATTACGGCGAGCGTAAGTTCAGAGGACAGTGCTACGTACCACACAGAGAGCGGTATGACAGACATTCTGCCAAAACGTTGTGATGGTGTGGTCATTTTCCTCCGAGGTGACTTGTCAATATGCCGCAATCGGCCGATGCCCTCAAAGCCAACATAATACAGGTTATCGCTCGAATACAACCTAGTGTATGTGGCAATCATTCAAAACTGGGCTTCATTCCACCGTGCAAAGCCGTGGCGGACATTTGGACGTTGTTATATTCTCTACATAATGGCGTACATGAGCCTTTTAAATAAAAAAAAATTCTTAATGTCCCTCACACAGCTTGTTTTATTCCATTTCAATTTTCCTATTCCATTTCCATTTTCCTATTTCCTATTCGCAACTAAGCGGAAAAAGGTATTTGGAAATGTAGAATCTTCAAATAATAGAGAAAATGTATCTGGTTCTTCGCAGAGGAATACTAATGAATCAATGTCCGATGATATCTCTCGTTCACTTGACCTGATGTTGTTAAAGTCGACAAAAAATAATTGATTGCTTGAAGACAGGAATAAGACATTAACTATAGCAAACATGCGGATCGAAGTGAAGAAGAGAATTGGCTGCGTTTGTGTAAATTTCAAATATAGGACCACTTTTGGTATTTAAATGAATATTTATGCAGAGGATACCATCGATATTATTGTTCAGTTGGAAATGTTTGGCAAATTCGAAAAGTTTCTGGTTGACTTCTAAATTCTAGTAAGCATGAAATATTTTAGTAATAAATTACATTTTTAGAGCAACTCCTTTCTGGCACATTCACACTTTATATCGCAATTTTGAAAGTTTGAATTTAAGTGAATAATTTTGTTTTAAAAAACCAAGAGTGTGTAAACGCAGTTCTCGTAAAAAAATTGTTTTCTACGAAAATTGTGAAAGTAAAAAAAAGTTAAACAAAAAATCTGATTAAAAATTATTTGTTACTATTTTTTATATAATCTGCCGTCCTTTCCTTTGACTTTATTCCTTTATAATAAAAATCTGTTAATTTCGAAAATTCGATAAAACAATTTCTTAAATTTTTCGAAAATTAAAATCAGGTTTTTAAGAATTGTTATTTTTCAGATAAGTTGGAAAGCGGGCTCTTGAAAAACGTCTAGTAATCGGCTACCGTAATTGTATTGCTTTCCAATGACTTGCAAAATGTACAAAAAATTGGTTGATTGCTCACTTGCTCTTTTCTCGTCTCTTCCATACAGGTGATAAACTATTTATTCGTACATTCATAACTGTCAACCAATTTCACTAATTTCAGTGAAACTTTATATACGTCAGATATGTTTCTCTTAGGTCTACACCTCTTCTGACACCTTTCATATAAATCTGTCGAAAATCAGTTTGACTTCAGACTTTAGAAAATTAGATTGGTGAATATTTGTTGCAAACTGCTCTTTTCTCCCCCCTACATTTGCATGAATACAAAAGTTAAAACCACAACTCGGCAGAATTCTGGAGAATAAGTACTCGTATATATATGTATATAAGATTCAGCACATTCGACTGAAACTTATGTATTTGCGAAATACTTCCAGCAAAATTGTAGCTTTTTGAGACCACTGTTCACAAAGAGTCCAAAACTCTTTGCTGTGAACACGATGTTTTTCATGACGGTTAATTTCACACATGCATATTTCACGGTTTTTGGGTAATTCGTATATATTTTTTTTTGTTCACCAACAACGACAACAAAAAGAATGGCTTTGATGACCGTACATAATTCATACGGCCGTAGACAAACGTAGTCGTACATACACTCATACAGTCAGATGAGGACCGCTTGTAGTACAATATATAAACGATGTTATTTGCACACGTAGATTGATGTTTATGAGAAAATATTGGTGTGAGAAAATTGAAATAAAAACGCATCAAAAATCTTTAATGACTTTTTGCCTAAGTGATTTTTAATATTTCGTATTTTTCTGACTGCAATCTGGAAACCACAGCGAGGAATGAGTGTGAAATGACAAAAAAAAAAAAAACAAAAAATGGTTAAAGCAATATGGAGCACACGTGAACACCACCATCATAGGTAAGGCTGCAAAATGGTATTTGTGCATGGGCGATGGTCACTACTACATGTGAGCGATTGCGTACTAAAGTTAATTTATTATAATTTCATGCAACAAAATCTACAAAATGCGTTGAATCACTTAAGCTTTCAACAAAAGTGACAAAGGAAAAGAGAGATTGACTTACTGCGACACTTTACTATTTAAACCTGATTTAACACATGTTCAACAATTGTAGATATCGATTTACACACCCAGCAAAAAAAACAAAAGTGCAAGTCATTGAAAAAGAATCACATTTTCACCACTCCTGAGGATGCAATGCATGCATATTTATCGCTTCCAGCCAAGCAGTTTTGAACCGCTTTTAATACCACCGTAGCGAAATGCTTTTATTTTCATTTATGATTCCAAGCAATTAAAGTAAAATATGTTCGAATGGAGTACTCCATAAACTATTTATTAAAGAACATATTACGCTCAGTACAATTAATTTTTGGGAGCTGGCTTAAAGAAGGTAATTTTAAAGTTTTTAGAAAAAAAAATTATTTACCCTCCTTCATATGATGGCCAATTTGCTAATTTTGTCATTCACTCAGAGACCAAATACAGCATATATAGGTACATATACGTACATTTTTATGTTCTTAAGAATGTCCGCCCCGAATACTGTGGACTGCAGCCCTTGGTAGAGGATGCACAAAGTTTGGCATTACGAAAAATTTGGTGCCCTTCTAATTCAATGCCTGTCTACTGGTTTTTTATATAGAAAGTAACAAATCCGTAGAAACTGACTTTTAAAATAAATAAAAACACAGTAAAGTTTATACAATAAAAAATCAATTCTTTGAGCAGTGAAAATTTGATTTGAATTTTTATTACACCCACGACACTTATGAATGTAAAGGGAAGAGGCACCATAAAATAGTGTTTCTCTCCTATGACAGCCCTTTCTGTAATTTCATTGATGATTACGCAATTATTCACCACTTCCCTATCGCAAGTTTTGACGAATATTCGCTTCTTTGGATGCACTTTTTTTGCTAGATGCATATAGACAAATTTACAAATGGTCATCAAAGCATTGTTATGTTATACACATACTAAGGTAAGTGACTGTCTACATTACAAATGTACATATAATATTGTGGTGGTTATGAATTTGGGTGATATGTTAGTCGCTACATACACTGTAACAGCGCCTGTAAAACAAAAACCCAATGTTTGTACACTTTCACGCGAAATAATGAAGGCACGAGTACAATTTTATATGTTCACCCGAAGAAGGAGATATCTAAATAAAGCACAAATATCTTTTGTCCAAATGTGATTCACAAGTATTTAAATGGTTGAAGCCCTATCTGGCTTGCTGGCTGGCTGATTGCGTTGCGAATCTTTGAGAAACTTGTCAAAACTTTGCACAGCCTACAATTTTCTGAGATCGTTGTCAGGGGTTGCAAGTGTGCGACTTTGATTCGGTTACCTCCCATATAAATTGACATATTTTTCAAAATGAGATGTTTCCCCACTTCACATTCGCAGGACACAGCAAGTCAATTTGTTGCCCATTGTATTGGTTTATAATAAATGGCGTTAAATTTAACCAAACTTGGTACGCATTGAGCATATGCCAAGGTAAAGTTTACAAACAAAATTGAACGCCGTGCCCTTCCGGTACCATCCATAAAAATTGACCGATTTTCTGAAATTAATTTTGTTCTCTGTAATTTATAATTGCTAAGCTCTATTAGCCTATAGTTTTATGCAATATAACGATTTATATTTTTCTGCGAACCAAGCAACTACGCCGCTTCCGATACCTCCTATACACATGGCCTGTTTAACCCACATATTCTTACGTAGATGCACGTCTTTGAAAGGTCTTTAAAGGATGGGCTATAATAAAAGATATTATAAATATGTTTCCAAATTTAAATTTATAAATTAAAAAAAGAAATCTTTTTATATCTCCTGAACGAATGAGACAGGTGTAGGATAAACAGGACAGACAAAATAGGGAGGATCGATGATGACGGTCTATAACCGCCATGTTGTTTTTGGTCACCATCATCATATCAAGTTACACAACTGAGCATTACCTGCAAATAATTTGTTATCAAAATGAGTGTTCGATGCTACAAACACTGCGCGCCTTGGAGGCATTTTGCGGTAGACGTGGTGGCCCTTCAAAATCAGTTCTGCATTGTTTGGTGAGCTGTATGAGCTATATGCCGACATCGACGTGGTCAAACGCATTAATATACAGCGATTGCATTGGCTGGACCCAAATGTTCCGGCACGGAAAGTTTTCGACGACGAACTCGGTGGACGGCGCAGAAAAGGGCGACCGAAACCCTGTTGGAAGGACCAGGATTTTGAAATAATGTCAAAACTTGGTGTAATGAATTGGAGGAGAAGCGCAGAAGATCAAAGCGCTTGGAATTATTTTCTACGGGCGGCGTGTAATAGATAAGGATGTCTGTTTCAGTCCCCACCTGAGAAGAAGAAGATTGTTTGGTGACCAATCATCAAGTGCGTCGGTGGTGAATGCTACAGATCAATGATAACCAAATTCTAACAACATCGTTCAATTTGAACCCGTTTGACTTTTTCATGTGGAGCTTTTCGACGTCGCAATTGTATGCCAATATGTCGCAATTGACTGATACCCTCAAATTCGACATAACCAAGGATATTTGTCAAATTCAGCACAATCTATGTGAGACTCTTATTCACTTACTGTTTAACTACGATTCTTAAAATTAGTTTGAGAAACTTTTACTACACTTATCGATTAGTCGCTTACTCAAAGTATTCATCGGTACACCGATCTGATCGCCACTCACGATTATACCAATAATAATCAGGTATATTAACCACCTCTCTGCGGTGTATCACGTGGACGAAATTTTTATCACGAAAGTTTTTCTCCTGGGTAACAACAATTAAATTCATAATAGTAATTCCAGTAAAACCTGTACATTCCACGGTGCCATTGTGTGTATGTTGCAAGGTGGTTCTAGGCCTCTATCGAAGAGATGGTAACAAGCCATGTACGTACGACGCACTTGTCCGTTCATTCGCGGTGATGGCGGTATCCACCACAACAACTGGCAACTCAAATGGCGGCAAATGCGACAATACACGCGTGTTGGTGGCATTACATGAGCGCTGTAAGGGTAAATACCTCTACTGCATCAACATACAACACTTGCAGAATCTGTTTACACAGCAAGTACACAGTTTATATTTAACAATGTATTGCGGATAAATTGCCATTTATTGGTTACTGAAATTACTACAATTGAGCCATGATTTACATGTTCGCATTAACATCTTAATTATTTTAACCTCTAATTTTTGTGGGCGACATATTTTAAATGCCTGCATATGTTTACGGGCAAAATCAATGAGGTGATTAATGAACGGTTGTGTAGAAAAGTTACAATTTTGCATTTATTTGTAACCTCGAGTAAGGGCTACCGTTGCGAAGTTTACAGTTCTGAGTACAAAATCAACAGCGTTTGAAATTGTTTTGGTGTAAAAAAATGGACTGGTGAGGAACGGAAACATTTTATTGTATAAATTGTTCGGATATGTTGCAATAAAGATGTTTTCTTTCTGACGAAAAGTACAAATAAAAATTTTGGCTTCGTTTCTTGAAGGTGTGATACCACTGGAGGTAAATAAAATATTTTGTTTCTTTTCTACCTTTACCTAGTGGAATGCCGTTATTTATCACGTCAACCACTTCACTCAACGTCCTTTTGTCAACTTTCTGAAGTCGTCCTTAGGGTATCGATTTTTGCTACAATTTAGTGACAGTGCAATATATTTACGTTCTCCGTACGTAATGGCTGACGGGTGTTCAATTATACTGAATGTAGTGCAATTGAATGAAAGACAAGAATCTAGGAATACATAAGTTAAACATGATAATTTTTACTGGTGATACCAAAGATAACGCAGCAACCCATCGATTTCTCTACATTTTACTTTAGTACTATAACGCAATACAATTGACGAGAATTTATGTAAATTTGTATTTGTAAATTGTATTCGATAAATAATACAATTTACATGCGATGCTCCAGAATGGGCATGTCAAGGTCACGCATTTTTATTCTCAGAATTCGGGGATTCGATCTGGGGAAATATTAGGCAGTATCAAGTTTTAAGAGATTTACGGCAGTTATCGTATCCACCAGCTAGACAGGGCATTTGGCCAAAAATACTTGGTACTTTAATTGCCTCCTACTGGATGTAAGGGTGAAATTTTGATTATTGTTTGTACATACGGCTCATAGGAAATTTTCGATTCGATAGCTGAATTTTTCGCCCACTTTTTATTTGGGGTAAATCGTATTTTGGGAATATGGTCACAGGGATGTTTTGCCAGAGAAATTAAACGATTTTTGGTTTTATGTGTCATGAAAATGTTGTTTGATGTTGTAGTAATTTGCATATTGTTTTCAGAGGAACAGTTTTAAATTTCAATGTTTCAAATTCAAAAATTTTATATTTTCCGTAGAGAGATAAATAAAAAAGAACAAAATGAACATCTATTTTGGCTGCGTTATAGATTTAGTAAAACAAAAAATCTCATGTAAAACGAATATATTATTGTAACCGATGTTTTTCCAAGTCCAATATTTACAAACTGAATGTTCAGAAATAGTAATTCTTCGAATAGCACAAAACTTGAAACTCGTGAAAAGGGCAGATGATTTCTCAGAGACGAGTAATTTTTATACCTTCACCCGCAAGAATGAAGGTATATATCATCTGATAAGGCAAAAGTTTCACACTCAAAAAGAAGCGTCCAGAGTACTAAATGCTTTCAAACACAAAAACCAAATACTTAAAAACATTTCCAACTTGGAACCTCAAAGCTACTTTAGTGTACATTATTCTGTACACTAGCAAAGTAAATATCTTTGGGGCAATTGGGTTTCTTGTGTTTTTAAGCCTGTCCGGCTAGCTGGGTGATGAACACTAAAGCTGTCTTTAATCGCTATGGAACTTCCTTGACGCAGCTAAATATTTTGTCTGATTATAGCCGAGTATTGTTAACTGACTGAAAATTGGCATTTTTGCCCATTGTATTGATCGACCCAAACCATCTGGTATCTTCGATGTAAATTGACTGAAATTAAGAATTCAATCTTTTGCCTTTAACTCCTTATTCGTAGACTGGACTATATTATATTTGAGAAGAGCTTGAAAAAATCGACCAAAGACCCACCCAACTTCTCGTATCTACCATACAAATGACTAATTTAATTTATATGTTGGACTGAATTTGACACTATGACATAATGAAAATGAATGGCAGTGTTACATCTCCTCTTGTATGTTATGAGCAACCTATCGAAACTTAATAGTTCCGCTTTAATGCCTAATTCGTAGTTCACAGTTTCTTCAATTATAGAAAATAATTGTATCGCATTATAATGATTGGTGGAATCGGAAATAATGGATCGGAAACCACTCCCTCTCTGGTAAATCCCATATAATTGCCTAATTTAACCCGTATAGTTCTAGATTAATTTCCTTCCACGAACTGCACTAAATTCCGTATAATTTGATACTCTTCAAGCATTGATTCAACTTAGTTCTGTGAATAATAATCGACAGTATTGTCTCTTAGGGCTGCA
This sequence comes from Philornis downsi, assembly GCA_019455685.1. NCBI lineage: Eukaryota > Metazoa > Arthropoda > Insecta > Diptera > Muscidae > Philornis > Philornis downsi. Next base: position 1,793,564 of record JAHXMU010000410.1, on the reverse strand, counting down.
GACATACAAATTGGTCGATTTAACATTAATTCGTGTCCCCTTCATAATTTTTAAACAGAAAGTCAAAATGTTGTTTCTTGTATTGTGTTTTAATTTGGAGTTTGCCACGCTGTTTCTAACACATCTCACACTTTTGCACCTACTCAAAAGGTCACCGAGTGAAGTTGTACACACACATGTTTGTAAATACACTTTTATATGCTATTACAAATAATTCACTCCCCTTTGCCAGGTTATTTACAAATATGGTAAGTTAAATTCATACATATTTAAATATATCTTTTGTTCAATTGTTAAAACAAGGAGCACTAGTTGTTAATCATTCAGGACATTTTCGAGTCAACTATTTCAACCAATTAAATTTTAATTTTAGAACTATGCTGTGTATTATATTTAAACTTTTATATTGAATTTTGTAAAAACTGAAATACGCATTTAATTGACTGGCTTTAATTTAAAGCAGTATTTTGTTTATTGTAATTTTGTTTTATCTTTCTTCTGCATATGTAGTTGTCTATGTATGTTTCTGGAGCTACTACTCACAATTTAAGAGGCGTTGCTCTACACCCATTTCTCAAATCTCAATTTCGTTCATAATCTTCAGAGTCCTTATTTTAAAATTTTAGATCTGCACATTTTATATCAGTGACAAAAATACTAAATCATTTGTAATCTACAGAAATTAAAGCGGACAAAACGTCGTAGAAGCTACGAGTGGACAAACACATAATCACTCCTTATGGAATGTAACATACGAGTAGACATGCATCATCATTCACCACTACTAAAGCAGCAGATGCATGAAAACCGTTTTGTGTTTCAAAGGGCGAATGTTGTGCAGGTCATACTCATCAAGCTGTAACAGGACGTGTGACTTTAGGTGAATATGAGGCTTACCCAGTAGGTAAATACTGAGCTTAGAAGGCCTCGATGTAGGCTCACCAGGGGAGATCTTTAAAAATTGCTTATAGCACGTCTTATGCTCATCTGGCCTGCAAACGACGACCTTCTTGTAGGTCTGTCAAAGAAAGCCTGGAGGAAAATGAAAAAAGACAAAATAATGAGAGCGGAAATTTTTACAACACCAATAATTATACATTCACTTGAAGAAACGAAAGTATGTACCAATCGATATGATGAAACACCCGAAAGGAAGAGTTTAAAGTACTAAGTTTTTTTTTTTTTTCAATGCGATTCATGATCTTTTAAATTGATTGAGTTATATCGGTAATAGTCGTAAGTATTTATGAAGCTTCCTTAAAACTTGTCACTTGTTGTCAGAACGTAGCTTAGTACTGCAAATGGGTCATGTCACCTCATTTCTTCTGGTACTCACTATACAAACGGCCCTATTTACCGAAATTAAATTTTTCCTCTTTAATCTGCTATTAGTGGGCGGCAGTAAATTGATTTTATGCTTTGTAACGAAAACAAAAATTGAGCAAGATCGGCGACTAACCATATTAGCTTCTGCTATCTCCCTTAGAATTAATCTATTAACCTGTATATTCTCAAGTTCTCGTCTTTCATTCAATTGCGTTGAATTCAGTCAACATCGGCGCATGTTAAGTATTTCGCAAATTTAGGTCTTGTTATGCCCCTCTAGTTTCACCGAAATCATTTGCGTGTAATTTGTAATGAATGAACTGCAATAGCTAGATTTTTGTTCACCAAAATGCTTGGAGATATTCGAAAAAATCGATCGTATAATCGCACTACTTCTAGTGACTTCTTTTCAAATGAGTTAATTTAAACCATGCCTATCATTCAACTGCACTCAATTCAGTATAAGGCGTTTATTAAAGTTAGTTCAGAAAATCAACATTAAGAAATGGGCATTTGTCACTGAACTTAAGGTACCACTCGTACATTTTTGCTGATGTATTGAAAATTTACGGCTTTGTTGTTCATAAGCACTAATGTAGAAGAACATTGGGTGAGTCATTTGACATGACTCTATTTAACGTACTGATGAAATGGTCATTTGTCATGATTACAAATCGAGCATTGATCTCATTGAAATATTGAAAGCAACGCTTTAGAATGAGCAATAGAATGGTAGCAGTAGGCTATACAAAATAATGAAATAAATTTGAAAATTACATGATTTACTTTTAGCTTTAGGGTAAAAAAACGGACAAATTGTGTTTCAATCGAAATTAAACCTAGACTTCAGGCTCCATAGCCGACAGTGATTATTCCGAATTTCTGTCTTTTAAATATCTTATTTTCATTGATTATTTATTATTGTAACAACATTTACATCATTTTCATGAATACGTACATAAATTTAGTGCAATTTGTTTAGCGAATAAATTTGATTTAAACCAATTTTATCTACCATTTGTGACAAATACAAATACTCACCTGAGAACCAATAGAATTTATATATTCTGGATCGCAGTAAAAAAACCTATCGACTGCATAATAAAAGTGGCATCGCCAAAATCTACCAAGACAAAATTTGGCCTTATATGGACTGCAAGCATTTCTACAAAAATGGAATATTTTGAAAAAAAAAAAAAATTAAACTAATTTTCCTTTTAGTTGTTATTTGAAACAATGCACAGTTCTATTGTATTGCATAAATACTGAAAATAGCTTTCCTAAACACATATAATTCTTTAAGGAACCGTCTACTTGTTGGCGTGGTTATTGAAAAATACTAGAGGTGCTAATTTCTAGACTAGAAAATATGAACAGTCGATTATCACCATCATACACATGGAAAGCAAATGTTTCTGATATGCCCGCTTATCTGGCGAAGGCGTAATGTCCCTTCTTGTTATTCGTTTTCTTTTAGTAGCGAGAGGAATTAACGGCATAGCAAAAACAAAATCCATTATTTTTCGAATAGTTGGATTTAGTAATCCGTATTTCACGCTGTATAAGTGTGATCGGATCAGGCTAGATGACGTTAGAAAAATAAGGTTTCGTACTTAAAAATTTCTGATATAGTTTACCGATTGCTTGACTCAGTTTTGTCCAAGGCAGACACCAGCAAAGAGAAAATGCGCGTCATTTTTCTTCGATTAACGCAGAAATGCAATCAAGGCGGCTGAACATATGAATAATGTTGTCCAGTCGAATGTCCAATTTTCTCCAAATAGAGAGGAAGGTTTCTATGGGGGAGGTATAATGGAATTATATAGGCTGATTATTTAATTGTAGTTTTTTTTTTAAGTCGAATAAAACACTTAAATTTGCATCACACTTTAAAATTTTTTATTGGAATCGATAAATTGGTCTTTACCATTTCGTCTTTAAAAATGATTTCATGTAAATGTTGTCTGCGACTCCGTCTCAAAATGTCCATTCGGAAGGTCCAATTTTTCGTCACTTTTTCGAGCCACGAATAACGCATGTTGTGTTATCCTGTAAGGCTTAAATAGTGTTCGGGTTGTCCACATAGACTAACGACTTGACATAACCCCACAAGAAATAATCAATCGCAATCAACTCACAGGGCCAAATCATCCCTGAACATATCCATTGTTTCACGAGCAGTGTGGCATGTTGCACCGTCCTGATGTCAACCAAGTTCAACTCAGCCAATTGGGCAACAAAAATTCCGTGTGGTTGAGTAACACATCCCCAATCGCTGAGAACGGCAATGAATTGACATTTCACGATCGTCATTAACACTGGTCGCTACGGCTGCAATATTTTCTTTGGTACGCATGCGAGTCGATGGTTTTATGTCCAGCAAAGTAAATTTGGAGCGAAATTCGGAGATAACAGCACGAATTGTTGATTCAGCAGGTCGATTATGACGACCATAAAATGGTGGTATCAAACGATGCACATTTGTAACTGAGAAGGAATTTTGATAATAAATTTCAACGAATTGCAATCGTTGCTCGTTTGTTAGCCTTTCCAAGATGAAATGGCAGAGAATACTGTACACTTTTCACTTTGACAGAAGACGTTTGGACGCCATTACCAACCAGTGCTGCCATCCTGAAAAACTTACACCTTAAAAAATCACCCTATATTAATTATTATATTGCAGCAAGTTATCGAACAAAACGGTGCATATTTGATCTAAATCGGATCATAGTAACTAAGCTAAAAAAAGGCCTGCAAAAATAATGTTTTTTCTTTTATTTTCTGTTATCAGGCCTTCCCGGATATTCTGTAGGCCTGTTTTCGACTAGGCCTCTGCAAGTTTCTCGCTGGGTTATGACGGCACTACCACAAATACACATGCGCCATTGCCGCTCCGCTTACAGTACCGTGCCTTTGAATGTGTGTGTGCGTATATACTCGTATATTTGCTATTGTTGTGTTGTGTCTATTTATTAATGTTAACAAATACTTTTTGTTTACATTCCATTGATTGTATTGATCACCATCGTATGAATATGAAAATTTTATTGTTTTCGAAAATTTCATCTATGTCGGGGTCGACGACGTCGACAAAAAAAAAAAGAAAAATGGAAACACGAAATCACGTAGGGCGTGAGGGAGGCCCACAAAAATCTTCGTTCAGTGTGTGATATGAGTTGGTCTATAACAACAACTACTACACCAATAACAATTCAGCATCATTCACAAAAAAGTCAAACATTTATATTCATGGCAATAAATTGTACAGTAAAATGGATGCATTCGTTGGTTTTTTTGGATCGTTTTGTTTTCTTTGGTTGCTGGCTGCTGGTGTGTCCTTTTCACCGGGTCCACTAAGCTAAAAAAATGTGCAAACAAATAAATGAGTGGTTCGCTTTGTTGTTGTTGACTTATCCAGCTCATTTTTTTCGGTCTTTTTGGTCAGTCTTTGATTGTTAAAGTTACCAACGATATGTAAAGCGAATTCCAAGGGGAGTGCATTTTGAATCCGAGCACAAAGTTACACAAAGAAAATTTCAGGCAAAAGTCAAACTCGACGCTAATGACAATTAATGAAATTAATTCGTCGAAAGCCTATACAGAAAACTTTGTGAGATATGATTGACTACAAGAATGGCTTCCAACTTTAACGATTTTTTACCAGTTTGACGATTTGCCACCTGATGTCATATATTAAAGTAATACGAATTGCTGATTTTTAATTCTTACTAATATTTTTCCAAATCTAACTACAAAATTACTGGAATTCTTTGTTGTTGCTTCTTTTTGTCAAGTAACATCGAAAGATAATTTGGTTGATTTTCACTATATATAAATATAGTCGTATATGTGCTAACTTAGGCAGTACGTAGGTTTTTCATTCATTTATAATGTCTTAAGATTGTGAGCGAGACTTCTTCAAACCATTTAATTTTGAAAAAAAAAATTTTGAGTTTCAGCACAAACAGATACCACACTCACTTTTTATGCCTTGTATTTGAACTATCTTATTATACGAATTTGATTGTTATTTAGTATTTCAGAGTGTTGTTTGAAAGTTTGTCTACTTTATATAAACAACATCACTTCTCCAACAAAACCTTCCATTCCTAAATTTGGATATGTTATTAACAATATTAAATTTGCTGAGCAAAATTTAAGTGAACATTTTGTAATACAATTTAGAAAAGTTGACATGAATATAGAATATATTATCAATTTTGAACTTGCATGTTTGGGATGCAACTGTAATCCGTATTCCAAACAATACAAAAAGCAAATATCATAGATAACGTAAGCAATTGGCTTGGTAATCATGTCTTTTTTTATCCCCAAGTGTTATTAATTTAGTGAAATTTTGGTAAATAATAAAGATTTTGAATTTTACTTTAAATTAAATATATTTTTTTACGTCAATATTTTCGAATCCGGAGGAGGAGGAGCGACGCAAACTGATGAGTTTAATTAATAAATGCTGTGAATTGAATAACAGATTTATCCTAAATCGATAAATTAATGTTGCTTGTGCATTGTATTGAACTCAGTACAACTGATGGGAAATTATGACGCAACGAATATATGGCTTAAATAGGTGATTTGTATGGAACGTATCAGAAGAGGTGTGGTTACTTGGTCAATTTCTTTTTTCAATTCTTCTTCTATTAGGTGCGCAAATAAGTTTTTATAAAAATTCAACTTTAATATGAAAACATGTTTACAACTGATTCATTGAAAGTGTTGCCCATCGCTAGCTGGTACTTTTTCCCATCTTTCTGGCAAAGCTTGAATTCTGTCGCGGTAAAACTGTTCATCTTTTGAGTCTATCTACGAATCTAGTCATTCTTTGATGTCGTCATATGAGTGGAACTGCTGGTCAGCCAGACCGTGTGCCATCGAACGGAACAAGTGATAATCGGACGGCGCAATATCTTGAGATTATGCCGGTTGGGGTAAGACTTCCCATTTCAACGTTACCAGGTAGGTTTAGGCCACGTAAGGCCGAGCGTTGTCATGCTGAAGAATCACTTTTTCGTGCCTCTCCACGTATTGTGGGCGTTTTTCGCGCAGAACTCGGCTCAATTTCATTAATTGAAATCGATACCCATGACTTTCTTTTCTTTGAATTTTCATAACCCGTTACAATACGAAGAAGAAACCCCTTCCTTTTTTGTCGCTGAAGCAGGTGTTCACAGGCGAAAAAACGACGCTTAACTTTCCTTGGCTTCAACTCGAGGCGGTATGTTTACCATATGCCTATGCTTGACTCGTGACATTTAGGTTATGGCAGAATTGACTAGCAGTCACAGCTGGAGCCATCTATTGGCAAACAGCGGGAACTTAGTTACGCACTTTATAAATAAGTGGTGACCAGAATATACATCCTTATGTTATACGCCTCATGTAGCCACACCAAATTTCAATAGTTCTTCAAAAGTCTGATCCTTCCAACGAGGTTTTGGTCGCCCTCCTTTGCACCGTCCATCAAGTTCGCTGTCGAAAACTTTTCATGTTGGTGCATTTAGGTCCATCAACACGATACTACTCAGTCAATGCAATTCTGCATATTGATGCGCTTTACCACGTCGATGTCGGTATACTATAGCTCATACAGCTCATTGTTCATGCGACGTCGATACTCACTGCTTACGATGGTTGGTCCATATATTTTTCGGAGCACATTTTCTCGAAGTCTCTCAGCACTGACTCATCCACTTGAGTCATAACCAAGACTTTGCGTCATACAACAAGACAGGTAAAACCAACGTATGGTGTAGTCGGATTTTTGTTTGTCGGAAGAATGCTTTATCATTTAATCGCTCACTTGGCCGCAGTAATATTTGTTAGCAAGCAATACTCCATACTGACATCATTCGTTTTGTTTGCAGCAGCTGTTGTTAAAGATTGTCGCGTTAACTGCAGTTTTCCTCATAATTATCTCCAACATTATGTTAAAGATGTCGCACGAAAGGCTGTCGTTCCTTTTAAATCGCCGTTTGGTGTTAAAGGCCCGGTTGGGTGTTTCTGTCCATCTTTAATGAAGAGTTTGTGTCAGTCAGTGTCATCCCACAAAGACGGACAATATACCCTTTGCGGTATCAAACTGCCGAAGGCAGCTTCATAATCGATAAAAAAATGCTATGTGTGGGTCTGTGTTTTTTAAGTCTTCTCCAGAATTTGCCGTAGTGTGATTATCTGATCAGTTGTTGATTTGCCAGGCCAGATAGAATTGGCTTTAGTCTTTCACATATCACATTCGACAGGACCTTGTAAGTAATTAGGAAAAGAATAATTTTTACCCACGTGGATCGCTTTTTGTTAACACAGGATATAATACACTCAAATTCTTCTTCGAGTCAAACCGTATTTAGTTGCTGATGCATCGTTACCAGCCTAAACGGTACTGCCGGCAGGCTGCCAGCGCCCGCAGATTTGATATTTTTAAGCCACAATACCTCTTTTTGGCTCGGAGTCAGTAATTGGTTTGATATCTTCACTCGCTCTGCCATCCGGATTTAGAAGCTTGTAAAAATGCTTTCTCCATAATTACTTCGCAGTCTGCGTATCTGTAATCAGATTTCCGTCATAGTCCTTGCAGTTCTGAATCACCGTTCCATAACATTTACTTCTGATCTTTTGATTAAATTTTCGCGCTTCTCCATGTTCTTTCCATAACCGATTCTTCTGCCTAAAAAGTCGGTGTACTCCTCTTTTCTTCTCCTTATGGCGTTCCCTAACGGCACACTTTGCAATTGGTTGCAACGTTGCCCTGTACGCATGACCCTTTTCCTTAGCTGTATGCCAGGTGGTGATCCGAATCGATAAACCAACGTCTGGGTATCTGGTTCCATTTACCACTATTTGCTATGTAGACTGAATTTGCCGGCTGATGAACAAGAACATCTTCCCTTCCTACTTTGACAATAATTTTTCCCAGAACAAATTTTAATGTCGTGGCTAGAGCAGCGGTCATATGCTTCTTTTAGGCACAGGCATCTGCACAGATCAGTGTGATAAAATAATATTTCGCTTTGATGCGGAGAGTGGCTGTATGGTCACTGACGGGGATGACATGATGTCTATGTCTCTTCCCCACAACAAATCCACTCCCTTCTGAGTGGCAGTTGTAGTAGTTTTGATACATCCTTGTATCCTTGTCCTACCCATCCCATTTCCTGGATAGAGGTGACGTCAGCTTTATATTTATCGGGTATCTTTGTCGGATAGAGACACCTTCTCTATAAAGAGTGCGGACATTCCAAGTGTATATCCTTAAATCATAGTCCTTATGACGTTTGTGGGGTCGTGAACATTCGGGGCGATTCGGTTTCTTTATTTTCTTTTGTGTTTGCATAATAACATAATTTAAGATTTTAATTTAAGAATTATGGGATCACTGCATTTAATCATGGTGTGGGGGATGGTATAAGTTAAGTTTCCTAAGAACTAAGACTTAAGACGAGTCGGTGTTAGCCTACCATTTAGGTTTCTCAACTAGTCGTCTTCTCACTTTACTGCAGAGTACTTACTGTAAAATAAAGAGAACTAATTTAATTTCGGAAGGTTGGTCAATTTGTGTTTGAGTAGAACTGGCAATGCGTCCCATTTTCATTTTCCATATCTTGCTTCAGCAAACGCCTGAATAAAAGTTATGGAAGTTATTGTTAAATTGGTTATTCCTAGAAGTAAATTTATATAACGTATGTTGCTAATTCCGTTGTTGTTGTATTCCGCTCCAAAAAATGTAGGTTATTGTACCCAACGAAGTTACAAAGATTAAAATTAATTTCAGAAAAACTCAACAAAGTAGAAGTTACAACGATAAATGTGGATTTCAGAAAACGGTCAATTTGTTTGGAAGGTACCGATAGAGCCTTTTTACCATCTCTGGCTACGATATGAAAAAATGCTAGGCTGCGTCGGGTTTTAGTAAGTGTCATAAAAGTTTGCAGCGGTTATATCATCTGCTTGGTGCTTTACACGTGTCCTTGTGTTGCAGTTTTCATATATCATATGATATATAGCTCCGGGTGAAGGTATATGACGTGTGTTAAAATAAGGTGAATTTTCAAATTTCACGGGCTACGTACGAGTACATTCGACTTTCGATTGTTATTTTATTTATGTTGGTCCACTCTTCTCGAAGATATGTTAACTCTTTTATCCATATATCATGTTTAGTTTATTTGTGGGAGGCATAAATAAAACAAGTGTTTTGCGTGTCCGGCGATTTTCTGCTATCGAAAAAACTGGATCGAAAAAGTTGCATCAAATTTTGTGTAAAAAATGGAATTAAATGCTCAAAAACACTTGAAATGACAGTTGACAGTGGCATACGGCGAGAGTACTCTGAGTCAAAAAAATATTTACAAGTGGTACAAACTTTTTACAGAACGTCTTGAAGATGTGAATGACGGCGCTCGCTCTGGACGCCCCAGCGCATCAACAACCGACGAAAATGTTGAAAAAGTGAAGAAAATTGTTGTAGAGAATCGTCGAATCACAATTAGAGAAATTGCTGAGGATGTCAGCATATCGGTTGGCTCATGACATACAATTTTTTCGGAAATTTTGGGCATGAAGCGTGTGGCAGCGAAGTTCGTTCCAAAATTTTGACCAAACACAACATCGCATGAGCATCGCTCAGAAATTGTTGAATGACGTCAACGATGATCCAGATTTGTTTAAAAGAGTAATAACTAGTGACGTATCATGGGTATATGGTTATGACATCGAAACCAAAGCCCTGTTGTATAAGTTAACATACTAAATTACACTTATTACGCTTACGCATCATTTAGGTCACCTTTATGTTTATGTACGCTTATGTTCCATACGCTTGACTTGTAATTAGTTGTATAAGATTTGGTAAAGAAAGAGTCAGTGAATAAAAGACGAACTGAAAGACTTAACATGGTGTCAGAAGTTTTATTGAGATAAATAACTCAATTATGCCGAACGATGAATTTACAACGCAGTCGACTGGTGGTCAAATATTTGCTTTGAAGAACAGTCGTTAGATGTCTTCATTACTTTTGATGTTGATATTGATGCAGTCAAATATTCTGACTTAGTAGGAAAAATGGAGACCTACTTTACGCCACAGGTGAACATAATCATGGAACGATATAAGTTTTTCACCTACAAACAACGACAAGATCAATCCGTAGACGGATTTGTGACAGCATTAAAAAAATTAAGCTTAAGCTGTGAATTTGGAAATTTGCGAAATGATTTAATAAGAGATATGTTCATATGTGGATTGTTTGCGTCGATGGGCGATATTAGAGAAAGACTGTTAACGGAGGGCAATATTAAATTGGAGAAAGCGGTTGGCATTGCTATGAATATGGTGATGGCGAAAGAAAATTCTACAGATTTACAACAAGATGTCGGACTCGAGCGGTGGAAATCAAAGCCTTTCTTTTGAAGACCGTTATGACGGTGGTCACAGCAATAACAACAACTGGAACGGCAACAAAAACAAACCCAGCATTAACAGTTGCAAAAGATGTGGTCAAGTACACCGAAAATGAACCATTTCGCCAGAATGTGCAGTTTGAAGAAGAGATTCATGACACAAATGTATGCTGACCAGGAGAATGAGGAAAATGAAGAATATTATCTGTTCATAGGAGTCGTAGACAAGAAGGACAAGTTAGCAACTGAATGGAATGTGGAGATAAAAGTAAATCAGCAGAAACTTGTATGCCAGATAGACACGGGGGCTCAAGCTAATATACTGTCAGCCGACACTGCAGATTTATTGAAAATTGGAAAATTAAAAAAAAACATTTGTTAGAATTTTTACCTTCAGTGGTGAAAGAATTCCAGTGCTGGGAACAGTGGACTTGATTTATTGGTACAAGAATGAAAGTTATAATTCTTTATTTTTTATTGTAGATATTCCTTGTAAAAATATTACTGGGATTGAAACGGCGATGAAAATGAATTTAATTAAGGAGGTTAATAGCATTTCAGTTAATAAAATAGTTGAAAAGTATTCAGATGTTTTACATGGCCTTGGTCTTTTTCAAAATGAGTGTATTTTGAAAATAAGGAATGATGTTGAGCCAGTAATTGAACCGCCTCGAAAAATACCGCTTAAGCTACTTGAGAATCTACGATCAGAATTAGACAGAATGTTGAACATGAAAGTGATTGCCCCGGCGAGCGAACCAACAGAATGGGTAAATTCTATAGTTCTGGTTACGAAGCCAAACGGTAGTTTGAGAATTTGTTTAGATCCCAGACATTTAAATAAAGCCATTTTAAGGCCTCACTTTCCATTTCCGAATATTGAAGACTGTAAGGCGAAACTAAATGTTTCGAAATATTTCACAGCTCTAGATGCTAATAGTGGGTTTTGGATAGTGCCATTAAACAAAGAATCGTCAAAATTGTGCACATTAAATTCGCCTTTTGGTCGTTTTCGATTTTTAAGATTGCCATTCGGTATTAATGCTACTCCGGAAATATTTCACTCCGAAATGATAAAGCTTTTTGGTGATATACCTGGTATTATAATATATATTGATGATTTTTTATATTTTATTATATTCATCAACCATTGAGGAACATTTTAAAACATTAGAAGCAGTTTTTCAAAGAGCAAGGGTAGTGGGTCTAAAGTTTAATAAATATAAATGCAAGTTTTTTAAGAATTGTAATAAAGTTCTTAGGTCATATTTTTGACAATGCAGGGGTGAAGTCAGATGATGAAAAAATTAGGGCGATTTTAGAAATGTCAAAACCAAAAAATGTTAAAGAGGTGCAGCTACTTTTAGGTATGATTAATTATTTGGGTCCATTTATAAAAAATCTGTCTTCGAAAAATCAAAAATTAAGAGAGTTGTTAAAAAAGGAAGTTCAATGGCATTGGTCTTCAATGCATGATTAGGAATTTAAATCTCTAAAAAGGGAGATAACAGGAGCTCCAGTTTTAACATATTTTAATAAGGATAAAAAGCTAATATTATCTGTAGATGCCTCAAAGTTTGCTATTGGGGCTACCATTTTGCATGAAGGGCAACCAATTGCTTATGCATCGGGTTCATTGACAGAGTGTCAGAGAAATTATGCTCAAATTGAAAAAGAACTTTTGGCGATGCTGTTTGGTTGCACTAAATTTCACCAGTACATTCATGGGTCAGAAGTATCTGTTGAAACGGATCATAAACCTTTAGTTACTCTCTTTGATAAACCTCTTTTTAAAATTCCACCACGTCTTCAACGTTTTATGTTGTGGTTACAGTGTTACAATTTATCAGTCAAATATAAGCCCGGCAGAGACTTCAAAATTGCTGATACATTGTCTAGAGCTCCGTTGACGGACACTACATTGCCTGAAATCGATAAGCAGATAGATATTCGTTGCAATTTTATTACTTCTCATATGGACGTACCATTACTTGATGTTGATTTGGTTTCGGAACATAGTAAGAAGGATAATACATTTGTAAACATTTTGGGCTATGTAAAGTTCGGTTGGCCAGATTGTCGAAGCAAACTTGAGGATGACGTTAAGCCATATTTTAAAATTAAAAATGAGATAACCGTATTAAAGGACTTTTTGTTAAAAAATAATCAAATTTTGGCTCCAAAAACTTTAAGGAAAACAGTTTTGAATAAAATTCATGAGGGCCATATGGGAGTATTAAGATGTCAAAATCTTGCTCGTCAATTTGTTTATTGGCCGAATATTTATAATGAAATTGAGGGTATGGTTTCGAATTGTGAAATTTGTTTAAAGTATCGGAACTCAAATTGTAGGCCAGAATTACTACCTCACGAATTGAATTCAAGAGCAAAATGTACTTACTTGTTGTGGATTACTATTCCAAATTTATTGAAATCGACATTCTTAACTCAGGTTACAGTAGTCCTATTCTAATTGTAAAATTGAAGTCTATATTTGCGAGACATGGTATTCCAGCGATTTTAATTTCCGATAATGGTCCTCCTTTTAATTCTAAGGACTTCAAAATATTTTGTCATGACTGGGGAATAGAACACAAGATATCTAGCACTTACTTGCCGAGATCCAACGGATTAGCAGAACGGTCAGTACAGACTATCAAGAAGCTGCTCATGAAATCATTAGAAGGTTTGCCAAGCCCATCTGAGTTGTTAATGGCTAAAAAGTTGCGTACAAAAATTCCTTCTATTGCTGGAAATTTTGAATCTAAATTGATAAACAAAAGCGAATACGATAATAAGCTACAGTCGAATATAAGGAAATGTGTTAAATACTACAACAAAAAATCTAGTTTTAGAGCCAGTTCATCAGGGAGACAAAGTTATGTTTCAAAAGACACCGCAAAGCTGCTGAGATCCTGGCAAAATTGTTGAGGTTTCCAAGGAACCAAGGACATTTGTTATATTAGATGAGAGTGGGTCAACATTTAGAAGAAGTCATGAGCGACTGAAAAACGGGAAAGGGATTAATGTAATCATAGTATCGATAGTGAAAATGTTTATATGGAAAATACTGAGGAAAATGAAAGAGTTCAAAAAAATGTTGATTCCGAAAATCAAAGAAGAGACTGTTACATTACTCAAAAGGGCAGGATTATAAAACAGCCCGATCGGCTCAATTTGTAAATTTATTACTTACATATAATGATTAATCCTTATTTACTAGTATATATTTGTATTATCTATTTTTTATTTCTAGTTTTAAAATTATTTATAATTTAATCGTTATGTGCAAAAGGGAGATGTTGTATAAGTTAACACACTTAATTACACTTATTACCCTTATGCATCATTTATGTCACCTTTATGTTTATGTACGCTTATGTTCCATTTAGGTAGGCTAATACGCTTGACTTGTAATTACTTGTATAAGATTTGGTAAAGAAAGAGTCAGTACTTAACAAGCCCAATCGTCCAAATCGACCAAATAAAGCACGGCAAGTTCGATCAAATGTCAAGATTTTGCTCACTGTTTTCTTAAATTACCGAGGCGTAGTGCATCGGGAAGTCTTACCAAAAAGGTCGTACGGTAAATAGGGAGTACTACCTCGAAGTTATGCGCCGTTTGCGTGAAGCAGTACGACTTTTTCCTGTTTAAGACACCCATGTGGTTTAAGAGACCTATGAAAGGACGGCGTTTTGCGACGATTGAGGAGATAAAAACCGAATCACTGAAAAGCTCGAGGATTGAAAAAAACAAACGCTAGCAAAAGTGTATTATATCTGAGGGGATTACTTTGGAGGAGATAAAATAGAAATTGATGAATAAATAAATATTACTTGAGAAAAATGAAAATTCACTTTTTTTTTTTTTTTTGAACACACCTCGTACAAATATTTCTGAGATTTGATACTGGTTTGGTATTTCTAATACTTTTAAAACTAATAGCAAAACTTTATATTTGATATCATATCCGTGTTCACAAAAATATCTTATTTAATTTTCTTTGTTTTTCAAATTGAAATAATTCCCAGCGATTCAAACCTAATCCTTATTTGCACAGATTTGATTTATCATGACTGTTGTGATACGGTTTATGACATGTTCAAAGAAGTCTGCTGTTGGACACAGTTGATTCCAATAAAGTTATTATATTGACAATCAGTTATGATGCTCCTAATTCAACTTCTGAGGAAAAATATAATGAATGTTTAAATTTTGAAATTACTCCGTCAATAAACATCTAGTTTTTTTCGAAAGCATTGAAAATACATGTGTGGAAAGTGGGATGGTTTAGTGAGTTTTCTTGGTAATATTACAAAATATTAAATAAAATATAAAATATTTTTTTCTGTCGCAACAAAAAACTAAATTTGGTCAACAAATACAATAAAGAAAAAGCTGAATTGTTAAATCAATATTTCAAAGATTCCACAAATGCATTATTTTTAACATAGATAGCTTTAGTAACCTGTATCTGGCATCGCAAATGTTAGATTAGTTTTACAGTTTTTTCTTCTATAAATTCGATAATGCAATCTTCCAATCCAATCACACCTAATTTTGATTTCATCGCTTCCGTTCTGGTAGTTTTGAAGTCAAAGATGCACCGCATTCTGGAAGACCAAATATCGATAAAATAATGGAATCAAGTCCGACAGTCGTATAAGCACTGTTTCGGTTGCCGAAGAGCTAAATATTGCACAAAAGAATAATTTTGAACTACTTGAATTAAGCTGAATATTAAAAGAAGCTCTATATATGAGCGCCACACGGTTAGAATTTATATCTGCAAATCGCTGCTGAGTCGCAACAAAATAAACCCATTTCTGAAGCGGGAATCGGGTGGAATCGCGGTGGACAAGCCAGGATTGGTGGTCAGATACGATTTCCTTTGTGTTTGGCAAGAAATCATCTACCAGGTGCCGCTCCTCTACGGTCAAACTCTTAATTTGCATCTGCACTGTCAATAACTGCTTTGGCCAATACGAGAGGAATTGCGTTCCATCAGGACAACGCCAGGTCACACATAGATTGATAACGACTTTATAGAAGCTCCGTCTGCTTGATTGGAGGTTCTTATGCACCCACCTTACAGTTTCGTCGGACTCCAGGTAACTGCGACCTGTTCTTGTCTACCGCAAATGAATTTGCTAGTGATAAATTCGTTTCACGAGCTAACTAAAAATTATAGTGGAATGTAGAAAACGGTTATCTTCAGTAATAACGAACATTTATTGAACGATTTGCAAAATGCAATACGTTTGCATTTTTTTTTTTTCAAAAAGAAAGCTGAATTCGTCTAGAATAACTATCCGCCATAATTTAGCCTCGTAACGTTTATTATAACTCGTACGTTGAATTTACCAATTAATTTACTAATGAATTCCTGCAAAAGAAACCTTTTGGCATCCTTGTGCAATGAATTCAAATGAAACTCATATAAAACATAATAATATGTTGATAATTTTATTTTATTTTATTAACAGCTTTTCGCATTAACGTAACAAATTATTTTGTAGAACTGGTTTAGCATAAGTTATAAATTTTGTTGTCAGTTAAATAGCGGTAACTTTTGGGCGGGCGGTAATTTTTGGGGACTACTAAAAAGGGTATCGCAAATATGGATAGTCAGCATCCGTATGTTTTGTTCAGCCTTGCAAACCATAGAAACATGACATTTTAAGTTGCTGCACTTTACCAATTGCAAATAAAGGTGACCACATTGTTGTTGGAAGATGTGTGAAAGTCTGATCCATTTTCAATATGGATGAATTAATTTAATGTGGGATTCATAAAAATATGGTACGTGGTGAATCAACAGGTTTTTATCAAATGATACCCAACGTTATTGGACAGAAATTAGTTTAACAAAACCTTTCAGTCATAATTAAAGAGGAAATATTGATTTTAGATAAATGTGAATGGGAAAATACTACTAATTTAAATTTATCAGGCGTGTAATATTTGCAATGTCTAAGTGAAGTTCGAAAAATAACTTCATGTTTTGTTAGGTGTGAAGCGACATTTCTTCTCTGGTTGGAAAAAAAATACATCGTATATTCTATGTTGCACTTTTGTACTATCAAATTTAGTATATGTGCATTGAATTACGGGAGTCTTTTTACATCTTTTGCGGTCTATTTTTTATCAGAAAGTAGCAGTCGCAGTATACAAATTTCAATCAATTAATCTGACATCTGTATGCCTTCAGTCACTGTCCTCGTCCCTTCCATCAGTGTAAAAGTGTGTAGAGTGCCACAAAGAGGGTGGTAGATCACTAAGTTATTTGTCAACAAGTGCTGTGGACTAATGCACAATACTGCATTTAGTGCCATTGAGTGAAAGATATGAATCCAGAAGTATGTGGGTTAAATTACGTACTCTGTACGGGACGTACCAGGAATGGTAGTGTTATCCGATCGATTTTATTCAGTTTTTCATTTACTGTAGTCTGCCATTTAGGATTTACGAGGGAAAAATTAAATATCGCTTAATCGGCCAGTTTGTGTAGGTGATGCGCAAAGGGGCATGGCACTGCCACCCATATTCATTCGCATAATTGGGTTCATAATGCAACTACTCGAATGACATGAAGCTACGAATATGTTGATTATGCGATCTGTAGTCTAAGAGTTAAAAAGTGCAGAGAAAACATGGAATTTCGGAAAATCGGTCATTTTGTATGGGAGTAATCGGAAGGTGCATTTTCAATCCTCCGAAGGACCATGAGGGGTGGGCCAAAATATCTCATTTACAATCTGCGACTAAGATCTCGCATTATATTAGTCTGTGCAAAATTTAAGAAGCTCTGAAAAGATTTGAGGTAGTTTTATTACCGACCAGCCAAACACTTCAATCCTTTGGGTGAAGGTGTAGAAGCAACTTTCAAGCAATATCTGGAAAATAATGACTGAACAAACAATATTATAACATTCATAACATGAGCTATAGCTGTTTTACAACTTCACCCGAGAGATATGAGAATATAACTTGTATTGTTTCATGACCTTCTGAAGTCATGTATTGTAATATTTTGTCAGATTAAAAAAAGAGATTACTATTGGAGTAAATCGTCACGCCCCTTCCGGTACGTTTATCACAATTCTTGATAAAAATTAAAAAAAAAATAATGGATCGATTAATTACACCACTTCTGATACTCCCGTGCAAATGACCCATTAGATTCATATATTATTAGACTCATATCTTTAATTCAGGCACACTAAGCAGATATACCGCATTTTCACTCCGGTTCTTGCATCTCCCTTACAAATTGACCCCCTTAAACTTCTAACTCGCAGTCTACAGCAACTTACATTTTTGTTGACTGTACTGGTTTATAATGCTAGGTAAAAATTGAAAAAACCACTTGATTACGTAACCACGCCACTCCTGGTGCCCTCATACCAATGACTGATTTAAACCATATATCTTTAGATTTGAAGCCGTTGTAGTGAATTTACTTTAATTTGACACTCACCATTTCTTCGGTAAACTAAACTGAGAGCATTTTCACATACTTTCTGATACCTTCCATACAAATTGAACTATTTTCTGAATTTCAATATTGTCTCTGCAATATTTAACAAGTAGGCAGTGGTTGCCTAGATTTTGGTTTGGTTATTATTATATTGATCTATAGTTCTCCATCAAACTAGAGAAAAACCGGACAAGTAGCCACGATGGTTCTCCCATACAAATGATCTAATTTAATCGATATATTTTGAGCGTAATACCTTTTAACGCGGTTGTACTGAATTCAATTTGTACTGAAAATGTAGCGCATTGCAAGACCTCTTTGGGCATCTTTCCTGGAAATTGTCCGATTTATTGAAAAATTGCTGACTCGGCGTTCACTGCAACGCCACCACTGATGTGGGATAAAAAACATTTTCTATGACGACACATGCATGTCATGCAAAGAAATATGTTCTTTTTTTTGTAGAATTGATGCGCCGCCTCTTTTTCAACTACACCTCACCGAATACACCACACTTCATAACCGAATAAAGCTTATAAAAATTTTCTGTTTAGTTGTCATAGTCTGTTACATATTTTTTTCTATGCTCATAATATGAATGACGTTTTCATATCTAATATTTATAGTAGGTTGTGAGACACGATTGTTTAAGGCGTGGTCTTGCATGGGCAAGGTGCAGGCACCATATCCATTACTCCCGCCGACATATTAACTTTAAAAAATAGGTGTCAACTTTTTATGATGTATTAAGTTCTCTTTCAGTGGCAAGTGTCAAATCTCATATACATATATATATCTCTAACAGTTTATGAGGTACTGTAGCCAAAATCTTTGTGTTAATATCATATTATTTCTTCCACCCAAAATCTGGTACATCACAAAGCAATAGCATTATATTCTCTCATTTTGCGGTGATGGCTCCTTAGTATTTGACGCTACAACAGTTTTAAAAAAGTTGGCGTGTCACTGCTAGAAAATGTTTCTTTCTACAATAGCTTATAAGATGCGGCCATTCAAAATGTCAATTACTTTTTAAACAGACGAGTGGCAACGCCCACCTTTTCCTAGGGTATTTTTTTCCATATCGGTATCGTAGTAACATACTGATAAATTTTTATGACGTCCAGTCTGTTATTTTGGTCAACATAAGGGAACTTTAAAAAAGGGTGCGACATTCCCCATTTTGACTCCAACATATTTTTTATGCCAGTAGCACACGTGCCAAAACTCTTCTGCATGCCTCTAAAGTTCATTAGATATAGTCGCTCAAAATTGTAATTCATGTGGGCGTGCAAATCAAGATCTAATATAACCTATGATACCTTCCTGGGCGGCACAAATATGTTGCGAAAATTTCAATCTAGGCGCCTATTCGGAACAAAAATGCAAATTACACAAACATTCAATTTTATATACGAGTACATAGATGAATTTTTCCTCTCGAAGTCCCAATTCGTCGACTGCAGTTACTAGAATTTGTGTAAATGCATTTCAATGTAATGCCTCGCAAAATTTCAAAAAATTGTTCGAATAGCCACGCCGCTCATACAAGTTAGTCGGCTTAGCAAACACCGACTTTCAGATTGATTTAATTTTGCTTGTTTTATCGTGCTTTAATTTATAGTATTTTTTTAATAAAAACCTAGCAGATCACAACACATCCTTTCTGGCACCCTTGTAATACTTTGTGAAAGTATTTACAAGTCTGTTCACCTGACTGAAATTTCTATACTAGTTCCACATTAGTTTTTTTACGAACCTAAAATGTTCGTTCCAGCCAGAAGTGAAATCCATGATAAATTTATGCTTAACTCACACTTCTAATTTAACCAAGCCATTCAAATTATTTAATAAAATATTTACTAAGTATTTGTGATTTGCATCTGAGTCCATACCATAATGACCAATTTATTGTAATGACAATTTAATTTAACATTAATGTGATTTGAAACCAGCTACATACATATAAGCAAATGCTTGAAATTCTTTCGTTTAAGGGTTAAACCGAAAAATGCATGCAGAGAATTTGTTGCGTGCGTGCGTATATGCATAGAAGTATGTATGTGTGACTGCATTCCATAAATATTGCATAGTACACACACATATATACACAAGGAAATATGTATAGCATATTTATATTGTATTAGCAGTATGGCAAACAAATAATGGGGGAAAAAATTGATTTTTTTTTTTTTTTTGGTGAGATTTAAAAATAAAAACTAAATTTTCCATCCTTTGAAAGAGAGTGACAATAAAGTGCACCGAGCGCTTAAGTGTGTGTGCCTGTGTGAGTGAGCGCGCATATGTGTGGGTGCATGATTGCCTGCATTTAAAAATGGATATAGGAACTTCATACGACCCAGCATGTTTATGTTTAAGTTGCAGTTGTACTGACACATCTGGCAGAAATGTCATTGCATTCGAAAAATTCAGAATAAACTGTTTGCAATTCTTTTTTTTCATTTTTTTTTTTTTTTGTTTTTGCTCTGTGGCCATTTATCAATGCTTTGGCCAAGAAAGTGTAATAAAAAGTGCAATATTTCTATTTAACCGCTTTTTATCCACCAAACAAATCAGCCAAACCAACAGGGAAAGGGAAAATATTTCAAACCCTTTACCTCTTCCCCACAGCCGAGTGTTCAAGCACTGACTCATAGTGCTCATAAGATGCTACTGGTATTTATCTGTTGTTGCTTTAGCTTCATTCCGTCAATTGGGATGAACAATGGGGTGGTGATAGGGAAACGTTACAGTGCTTGTACGATTATTGCAGTTGGAAAACCATAAAACGTTTACGGTAGCCAATAAAAAACCAAGTCCTTTGCATCCCTTCAGTGAGATACGGGATAACCTCTCACATTCAGTAAGTTTACATGCATTCAACTTTTAGACCCACTCAGACGGACCTACAGTTTAAGGACGATTTCGGACGTCATAGTTTCGGAAATATTTACTAGACTTTTCGATTACTTGACTACTCGAAGTGTTCATCAGACACATCGAGATGACCGCCGTTCAAATACTGATAGATGACCAAAACTAAATTACACCTGTTTGAATAACCAAACGAAAATTATATATAAGAATTGATGTGGTTGGTGTAGGTTTAGTGTTTAAGCACACGGCTTTTTCGAAAAGCCAGTTTACGATTTATTCGAGAAACTATCTTTTTCAAAAATTCTGTTTTCCGGTATTCGCCTTACGAAAAAAACCGGGTAATCCGATTCCATTTGACTTTTTTCTATGGAGCAAAATTAAAACATAAATATAAATTTTGTACAAGAAAATACGCTCTATTATCATTAAAAAATAATTACGTGCCAAATTTTAAGCCCACTGATAGTTTATTATAGTAATACCTCTAACATACACAAAAGTCACATTTATTAAAATATCTTCACATAACCACCAATTCACCAAACCAGAAAATGTTCATAATTGACGCAGAAATAAAGTCAGTTACACAAGTTCCGTACTTGGACTCTTCTTTGTAGAGTAGTTTGTAACGATTTTATTAAGATGTACTATGTCAAGAAACAGAGAGAATGAGTTCATGGCATTATATTATTATATATAATTATAATATTATCCAATCACACTTAAATTTTGGAATGCGATAAGCAGAATCAGATCAGTATCTTTTTTCAATAAATAAGTGTGGTAAAACAATATTGCGTAGCGTTTGTGGTCAAAATATAGTACTCATAATCAAATATTATAACTTGGGATTTTTTGGACCGTTACTACTGAAAACTAGTTTTCAAATTATACTTTTAAGAAATTCAACATAATCAAATATTTTGAGTTATTAAAAAACAATCTTTTTTACTGGCGTTTATATTGATTCTAATCAGGTAAGGGCATCTTTTTCGAGAAATTCTGAAAATTAAGGGGTTATCCATTTGGTGGTTTCAAAATCGTCGGTTTGGCAAGGCTGGCAGCTGTAAAATGACTGTCATCTGAAGTGTTATTTATTTAGTGAGGGGTTTGCCATTTGCGAATATGGATCGTGTAACAACCGAAGAACGCGTAAAAATAGTTAAATGGTTACAATAAAAGTGGTGATTCAAACGAGACCACTTTTCGTTAATTACGTGATGATTATTGTCGTCATAATCGAGTTACTGTGCAAGAAATGGGCAAGAAAGTATCGCTTCTGTTAATGAAAGTGTAGCGGATAATCCGAATTTGTCACTTCCACGGCGTTCTCGGCAATAAGGCTCATTATGGCGTATTTTGCATTTGGATTCGGCACCTGCAAAGAGTCCAAATCAAGCAACAATTAAAGCCGGCTGACCATTCACAACGCCGTAGATATGCTGATTGGGTGCCGCAGCAAGAGGCTTTTAATACTTTCAAGGCTTTCAACAACAAGCAAAATTGTCACATATGTGGCTCGGAGAACCTAAAAGTGATTGTGCAAAAGCCATTGCATCCGCAAAATGTGACTGTTTGATGCGAATTATGATCTGGAAGTGTCATTGGGCCGTATTATTTCTAAAATGACGTTGGAGGAAATGTTTCCGTCAATTCAAAGTGCCATGAGCGTATGATAATCGTTTTTTTTTTGTCCTGCAATTGAAGATTATGAACTGGACGATATGTGGTTTCAACAAGACGGTGGCCACGAGGTACGCAACACAAACAATTTTGTCTTTGTTGCATAAGAAGTTTTCAGGAAGCATATTTTCAGGAACATATATATTTTATAGTTATTGTAATCTGAAAAACTGTTGGTCTAAGATCATTAAATTTATTTTACTGATCGGATCATAATTGAATTAGAATTATTTTCATAAACTTTAAATTTGATTATATTCAATGCAAAGTAATTTACTAAGAATACTTAGCATTCCTATTAATTTAAAAAAAAGTCGGTTATTCGAAAATGGTGATTTTCAAAAAACCGGTATTTAGAAACCCCATTAAACACTCTAGTACTATATTATCCATGACATGAGGATTAGTCCATGTGGTAGTCGTGCACATAATTGATTTTTTTTTTTTATTTATCAAAAGTACCGTTAAAGTCCGACTCTTGCCGGATTAGTAGTAAGGTACTGTTGTTAAAACATAAAAAAAGTGTTAAAACAGAAAATCATCATCAGCTGATAAACAATAGATTAATATAAGCAATATAATAAATAAATATGTAAAAAAATGAAACGGCGCAAAGATGTAACAGCGACGACAATATTCAAATCAAATGCCTGTTTATATGTATTAGAAATTACGAAACTAGTCTTAATAAAAAAAATTAATGAGTAAAATAAATACTAAATTAGTAATATGCTTGCACTTTTTAAAATGTAAAATTATCGGAAACAGGATTTTCTCATAGTTTTGGTACATCGCTAAAATGTGCAGTACCTTTGAAGTTGATAATATCGGATTTGGCACCAGAATATTCTTCCAACAAGGAGGAAAACATACAATTTGCAAAAGTTTACTAAAAATTATAATCAAAGGAGAACCAAGACTTTGCGCACATTCCCTCAAAACACAAGCTGCGACACCGTCTGAACTTGGTTTATATTGAATATTTCAAAGAAGGTAAATACTTAAAAACAGTATTTATGCCTAAGAACAGCACGTCTGAAGAGGAATTTCTTCCAATAAAATAATAATATGATAATGACATATGTGAACTGGGAGAAATCCATGAACATTTTTGCCATAACAAGCACTGTAGGGAGAACCACACCGATTTGCGGTTACACCGCACAAAGTCATAGAAAGAAGACAAGTTTGATTTCAGACCATCCAAGTACCGCGCATAGCAATTATTATTTTGTAGGTTGTACTCAGCACGTTTCGTTGAATATTTAGAATAATGAAGAGTTGATTCAGGTTTTGTAGATTTCTTAAAAAGGAGTGGCTTGCTGTTTTTAGCCTTGATAACTCCCTTGAACTCCAAGGAAGACCACTGCAAAGCTTCGTGATGGCATAAAATCTTTCCATTAATGAGAGAGACAGTTATTCAGTTTCATGTAATTTGTCCTTTTGAAGCAAAAAAAAAAAAAAGAAACATCCACAAGAGCAGGCTTTTTAATCAACAATTATTCCTAATTATTCAGAAGAAAATTCATTGGATGTTATCAATAAACAAAAAACAAAATTAGTGAATGCCCATTTGAATTTATTTATATGGACGTAAACCTGATATGCGGCAAGATTAGAGACATTTTTCAGAAGTACATCCAAATTTGGCATAAGCGTAGAAAACATATAGGAAGACGAGTTTTCAGAGTAATGCCAGGAAACATTAAGTACGTTAAAATCTCCAAATGTTGTCATAGAGTCGCCGTATTCTAAACAAAAAGCCACCGAATCAAATACGTTGCTATGTTTGTCATAGTCATTTGAACTGAAGACAAATCATTTGTACCTGAACTCATCTTTGGTGGTGTTTTTTCATTGTTTTTCTCAATTTTGTCACGATGAAAGATTTGAATTTTCGAATCGCACACGTTACCATATAACCAGGTAAAAATTTCAATGACGTAAACCAGCAAACAATTTTAAAACATGTTGCAGTTGTCATATACTATTTTATACTCTATTACAGAACATAATCCATGGAAAATAAAAGTATTTATCAGGAATAAATATATCATAGAAAATTTATATTATGATAAAGGCATATATGTTTTGTCTAACGGTGAATGTTTACACCTACCCTAAACACAGTTTCTGTTGAAACGTTGTCTGGTAGTTTAATTGCAAATGCGAATCTAGTTTAATTACATTACTGTTGTTCCCATTTTCATATAAAAATAATAAAAAAAAACCAAGAATACAACTCCATAACGAGTAACCGACAAGTTCAGTAGAAATTCGTCAAATTGACGTTCGGAACTGTCATCAAAAATTGAGTTCCTTTTAGTAAGTCTACATTTTTTTTTATGAGCGGAAATCTCAGATCTGATTCCATAAAAGGGAGCCGTATGATTGGAAACCGGATCATTCCAAAGGGAAACTTATTTGAGATTGTATTTTACTAAAATGTTATCGTTTGTAAAATGTCAATAAATTTGAAATGGTGTTTAAACATTTTGGCAGAAACTATAACAACTAGGAAAAATTTCCATATAACCCTTTACTTCTTTCATACCTAATTTTCGAGGGTGAGAGGCGACTCATATGAATATAACTTAATTTCCTTAAGATATCAACTTTATTTTTAACTGTTAGCAATGAAATCTTTCCGTTTGCTTTCATGAGATCGCATCATGCAAAAGCTAGCTAAAAACTAAATATTTCAATTCAAAACATTTTGTCAGCAGCATAAAATAAAATATTGAGTGTGTTGGTTTTTCCACTGAGATTAGTATTTTTTAGCATTCTTCAACAACCACGCCCACAGTTAGGCCGGATACTTAAAAGATTAATAAATAGGTTAGCGTTTTTCGATATTTATTAATTACCATTATATGCAGATTAGAACTGACGAATAAATGATATAATTATGGGTATGGGTAATTTATGTTGTCCCACTTAATCCATTTCTTCTTGCGATTGTATCATCTGCGACACCTTTTCCAGTGAAAACGTATATTAGATGAGCGTAAAACGATTTAAGAGTTATATCTTTTGATATTTCAAAAATGCACCCAGGACAAATCGCCTAATATACCAATTGTCTTTTGGCCAATTGCATTCAGCGATGTCCGTCTGTCTAACTGGCTAGCTTGTACATACAATAAATCTATGGCACTTCTTAACATTTGGTCCAGCCTAACATAATCTAATATAATTATAGCTCAATCATGTATATGGGCCCTATCCGCTCTTAGTGTCGCACCAGTGAGATACGATTAGGCCGATTACCAATCCTAATTGATAAATTTTCCGAAATTGAATTTTTCCTCTGTAACTCCTAATTCATATACTGCAGCAACCTAAGTTTTTGTCCATTGCATTGCATCATAAAAAAATTCATTCACCTTTACTTTTGAGAGATTATTTGGCCAAAAACAACACCATTATCGTGCCTTAGCCACCGTATTCACCAGATTTGGCCCCCAGCGACTTTTTCCTGTTCCCAAGACTGAAGAGACCCATAAAAGGACGGCGCACAGTGGCTCGTTTGACGAAAACTCGTGCCAAAAATCAAATTTCAAGTTGTTTGACTGGTCAAAAAGGTTTATATTTTTCAATTAAGAACTGATTGAAGTATCAAATTCTGAAATATCATGCATTTTGAATGTATAGTTTCTTTTTTACAGCTGGTCAAAGTTGGACTATTTTGAAAAAGAATGAAAAATGCCAAAAAAAAATCAATATTAATGCAGAGTTCAACTAGTGTTTGTTCAAAATTGGTTGGAGATAAAGTCATGAATTTTTTTTCTTGATTTTGAGAACAATTTCAAAGATAATGAAAAAAATATATATATGTATATATTTTAGAAAGGCCTAATTTTTATATTTTTTTTAAACCTTTATTTTTTTGCTTAATTTTCAAACTTGGAGTTGAGTTTAAAAAAAAAAGGCCGGGCGTGCAAGAAATTTTGAAAATTTTGTATTTTTGAGGGAATGTCCAGGAAACAATTAAAAAAAAAAACCATTGCCACAATCGTGCCCGATTGGAGATATTTGACCTTTTATGAGTCTACCCATGCCACATTACAGGTTGAGTAGTACCTATTATACTAGAGTTACTACTTAATATCTTTGTTATTGGATATGATAACTTCATGAAAATTGGCACATAACTTAATTACAAGAAATAATTTTAAATTTATACTCACTGACTAAGCCACGCCTCCTAGAAGAATACGCCCCCATACAAAAACAGGAATTTTACGCTTTTATTGAAAAACTTTAATTTTCTACAAAGCAATCATCAATGTTTTCAAACAAAGCAACCATTTCTGGTGAATATACAGTTTTTAATTCCGGTATTGATCTAACATATCTCAGTGATGAAATTTTTGGGTCAGAAGACGCTAAGAGCATGTTAAACAAATCCTCGTTCTGGATTATTCGGGAAAACTTTCGAGTGTTTGAGAATCTGTACTTTTTATAATCCTTGTTCCTGGATTCTTAGGCCTCTTCTGATAATTCCTCAATAGGGAGAGATAGGTACTCTATAATTTGTTGGCCATGATCTAGAACTTTATGAACCGTTGGGGTTAAAAGTTTTTTTTTGGATATTTTTGTTTAATTAACTCGGCGGTTCTTGCAGCATAAATTCCATATTTATTTGCGTCGACTTTTTCCCTGCAGTTAAGAACATTAAGCAAGACCTCCACCCTCTTTATGATTTCGGAGTCAATTCCAGTTATACGAGCAGTGATATCCACATTTTTGAAAAATTTCCTTGCAGTGTTGCCATCGTTCGTGTTTCCCAAACCTTGTTTCGGCTGATCCACTAAGAGCCCAATTTCCTTGCGAAATTCTTGTTGAATTTTCCTTTTGACTTCCGCTTTATCACCTTCTTTTTCAGGCAGAGTATACGCAAGCTTTAAGAAAAATTCCATGAACCGTATTCTGGCATGTAAGGGAGATATGCCATACTGGTAGTTGTGTTCATAAGCTATTGAGTCATTTACATTCTGAAAGTTCTTTTGCGTGCTCTTACAAATTGCGCAAGTTCGTGTAGATTTTGTATTTGTGATTTCATTCAGGACTTTACCATCGATCATTGTGAGAAAAAGCTCGTGGTTTATACGAAACATTTTATTATGGATGCAAATTTCTGTTGGATGCAGTTCACCGATTTCATGTTTTATGTTGTTAACAGTGGTAGTTATATGTGCAGGAGTTTCTTTAGCATATTGAAACATTACTGGTCTACAAAAGTGAGTTGAAGATGGTCGAGGGTTTTTCCAATATTCAGCCAAAGTAGACTTTAACCTCAATGGAACAATTGAAACCATAAACATATTTGCGTCGGAAAAGCTCTCATCATTATGTGGCGTAATTGATTGTTTGTATGAACTTTGCCCTAAGGATCCGTCGCAGCCCCATTTTGTTAGTAATGTTAAATCACGTGGAAGTAAATCAAGTTCTTCCATGCTTTTCATAGCGATTATCCGCTGAGCAGTGTGATTCAACATATCTTGAAGTTTAACTTTAGCTAGTACATCTGTTATCTCACAAGAAAGTGGCACAGTTTCCTTTTTGGCTGACGTTATTCCAGAATAGCTTGGCAAAATGTCTACGTTCTTTGATTTTAAGGAATTGCGCAATATTATATATTTTTCTTTTGATAACCCCAAATCCAGAAACAAAGCTAAGGCCTCTTCATTATTGAACTTTATATTTAATGTGGAGTACGGTGGAGTAGGAATGGTTTTTTGTATTCTTTGAATTCTTTTCGGGCTCGCCTCGGATATTGCTGCTATTATACTGCCTTTAACCCTTTCCTTGTTCTTGTTATATTTTAGTGATAAGGCTTTCGAAAGATTTACCGTTGATATATTTTCAGTAGCACCAGTAAGCTTCCTCTTTTGGCTACGTTTTGAGCACTCATCTATTGAAACTTCGGGTCTTCCTCTAGAGCTTTTCGAAGTAGTGGGTTTCTCCATTTGAATGTCATCAAAAGTCAACTTATTATTTTCAAGCCATGTTCCATAACTTTCAATGAATCTATTTCGGAACCGATGTTTTGCAATCCACTTTTGTCTTATATTTCTATAAAATCGTTTCAATACATTTTCATGTTCTTGAATATTTTTGCAATTTAACTCTTTAGTTACAGATATTATAAAGTTCTCAGCACTATCACTCTTTAAAAATAGTTCAAATAATTGGTAATACGACAAAGCCATTTTTAACAAATTATGAAACACGCGTTGTTTGAATATAGAATTACAAATTAATTGAATAAATAGTAGTAGTGTAAAATAGAAGCAGAGTAGTAGCTTAAAGTAGTAGACTAGAAACACAATCAAGCCGTAAATCGGTACTCGAATACATATTTACATATGACTTCTAGAAGAGTATTTAGTCAAATCGAGGAACATATATATGGGGACTATATGAATCTGAACCGATATATAGATTGTATAGATGAAGAAGTGGCAAATTTCATTGCGATTGAAGCAAAATTTCGATCTGTACTTCAAGAACAAAAGCACAAAAAACAAAAGTCTATAATCTACCAATTTTCCCGCCCTTTTCTTTTAGGCGTGGCACTCCCATATTTACAGCACATAATCTTTGCAGTCTCACGATTTATCAGTAAAAGTTTCAAATCGATATCTGCTGTAGTTCAAAAATTATGATTTTGTGTTTTCCCAAAATGAGCCACTGTGCGGCGTTTTGCGACGATTGAGGAGATAATAACCTCTCACAAAGAAACTAAATATGCTTTATGGATAAAACCGTCAATATATCTTCGAGGCGAGTGTACCAACATAAAAAAATAACAATCGGAAATCGATTGTACGTAACTCGCGAAATTTGAAAATGAGCCTTATTTTTTGAACACACATCGTACAAATGATCGGTTTCATATATTTCAAGCGGCTGCACTGAACTGTCAAATATTATGAATTTGATAAGCTTAGACCGATTTATTGAAATTTAACTATTCTGTTACTAACCCAGTTTATAGACCGCAGCTACTTAAATTTTTGTCAGTTGTATTGCATGATAATATATTTACCACACCCAGTTCACCTCACTAATTGTTTTTCTCTATTTTGAAATAATAATATGTTGATCAGAAATACATTTACTTTATAGCATTCAAATTGTCAACTGAGCGTTCAACATTTTTCGGAGTTCGCCATTTGACTTCAAGAAATAGCTTTACTTGTCATGCAATAATCTCAAGTGGCTGTTTGTTGTCTACCAACTAAGCAACGGTAGCTAAACGTCAAGTTCAGCAGCACTAATATCACATCAATGCAATAATGTTACTTTGGTTACCTAATGAAATGCTCACATGTTCCTTTGTTTTCCAATCGGATCTGTTTTAAATTCTCAATATTAATGAAATTTCAATTTTATTGAGAGCTACGCAATGAGTGTACGCCGCCGAATTAAAATGATGCGGACCTTTTCTAAGATGAGTGAGAAGTAGGTTGATTCTCTCTGCACATAAAGAATTAGTTCATGCTTCGTGTATGTTAACAGTATTCTTTGAGAAGGTTTTGGATTCATCCACCATTATTAAGAGTTGCTCATGTTGACCTCACACTCTACTGGTTTTCTTGTTTGCATCGCATTCGGTTGTTGCGGCCAAACAGCTCGATGACGATACAGAGAGACATAACTGGAGATTCGTCCCCTCGCTGCTGGTACTTTGTGATGCCAATTTAAGTTACAAAATTTTTATTACCCTTGGTGCACATTTTCAACTTTGTTGAGCTGATTGCGCGTTGAAAATTTCTTATTTTTGAACATTCGTTTTCGGGATTTCGCTTGTATTGAAACGTTTGTCAGTAAAGCTATCTACATGTTCGTCTATCAGCTCTGGCACGGGTTTCTTTTAACTTGTGGAGGGGATGAGGAGGTCATGTACGGGACACATTATGTGTCTTGTTGTTGCTTTATTTGTTTGCAGTTTGTTGCCTTTTTTTTAATTTGCCGATAACTTTCTGTTTTGTTTCTTGTTGCAGTTGCAATTACAGTCATCCTCGCCTTGGTGACAAGTACCGGTGCTGAGGAGTGCGGCCAGGAGGAATTTACCAAATGTGCGGAACCACTGGAAATGTTGCATTTAACATCAGAATTTTCAATTGGAGCTGCCAAGAAAGAGGAACTGGATAAACTTTGTCAGTAAGTTAAAATACAGACTATGCAAAAGTAACATTTTTAATTTATATAATTCGATCAAGATGCTTTATATCTCTACCTCTCCTTGCACCATCCCAGCCCTGTTATCTCATGCATATCCTTTTAGTCCTTAGTGCAATGTATGAATTTTTTATTGGCATTAAAAAAGTGAGCTTAACGAAAATGGATGAAAAGAGACAAAAAAAGGCGAAAACTACAAAAAGCGCCAAAACAAAGTAACGAAAGAAATAACTATAACTGTAAACTAGTGAACGAAACTAATTGCGGATGGTATATGGGTTGTTGCTGCTGTTGCTTTATTTCTTTGCTCCCCGGGCGCTGTGTTCCGCTTCGTTTTTAGTTCCGCTGAGTTCTGTGAAACTATAACGATTCATTTCACAGATTTATCTGAGCAAAATTATTTACTCCCCACACAGGCAACCTCTAACACAGTTGGTCCAAACACAATCTCACTCCCATAAGGGAATTCAGCGTGTACACATACACACACTCATACATGGCTTTGCATGAATGTCCTTAGACAACCAAGTATAACCAATGAACCTGGGAGTATTTAAGTCTTACTGTTGTGTGTCAGTGCTGCTTCTGTTCCACCGGTTACATTGTTGGGTCATAAATTAGTTAAAAAATTTGTAGAAGAAAACTTTATTCCTTCTCACCGAACCCAATCCATTCATGTTCCATTATAATATAATTTTCCTTCTTGTATATTTTATGGATTTAAAGTCATCCTTGGTGACAAACTCGGCAAGAATAAAGCTAGAAAAAAAGTTGAAGCCAAACAAACAAACAAGCGGGCAGTTGGACTGGGATACCGGCTCATATGTGGCTATCATTATTCTCATCATCAAACAAAGTCAAATTGAATTTTCAAAGTTTACTTTTTTATTTTCGTTCGCTTCTGTCTTCTGTATTGAGTTGTCGTTATATTTGACACCACCAGAAAAAGGGAAATCTTTTTCATATGATCATTGGAAAAACTGGGCACGAATCATCAAAGTTGGATTTTTAGTTTGCCCACTTTAAATAGCTGTGAATGTAGTAAAACATTCATACGGATGGGATACATATGGTCATTTGTGATGGTGGTAAAAATGCACAAAATTGCGATGTACAACCTGCTTCCGCACGTGGGGGTCACATATGGCAACCCAGAACCTTGTCGTCAGTAATGGGGAACATTCGTACAATATGCGATGTAACAATAGATCTTTTCTGTTTATCCTCGATGTGATAACTGATATATGGGGCAACCGTGCTTAACATGTTTAGAAAGTCTATCTATATCTAGTGATTTCTATACTCTCCTTTCAGATGTCAGGTTTGGGAATGAATCAAATATAATAACATTAATGTTATGCACCAAAGAACGGTAGCGGTGTAACATTGTAAGTTCATACCTCATGTACACCTTTTACCATAGAGATTTTTTTTTTTCATTCATTTTCTTTATTGGATCTTTCTTTCGAAATTTACAATATGTATTCAAATCTTAATCCTATCTTAAACTAAAGTATCCTGCCATTGCCGGATCTTGTTTTTGGTGAGCCGAATTTTGTATCACCTGACCAAATCTAGCGTGTCCCCGCTTCTTAGCCGTATAAAACCGGGAAAATGTTGAAGGTTTTGGGCGAATGAGTTTGAGTAAGAAGACAACTTTGATATATACGACCTGCTTAATTTTCTTATTTTCTCGGAAATATAAGGAATGTTTAAATTCTTATGTATGTTATCATTCCTAATACACCATGGGGCACCACAAATTTGGCCCAGTATTTTTGATTGTCTTCTCTGTAGCTTATCTATGTTAGAAGCCGATGCCGTTCTCCACAATTGGATGCCGTATGTTAAATTGGCTTCAATATGGTTTTGTAGACGGTGATTTTATTTTCCAAACTGAGAGTAGACTGGGAGCCAATAAGCCAGTGGAGTTGAGCCATTTTTAATTTCAATTGTATGATTTTTGAGTCAATGTGATTTTTCCAGGTGAGACGTCGGTCAAGGTGAATACCCAAATATTTGACATGGTTATGAACGGGAATGGTGCTACCGTGAATAGTGAGGGCTGGGCAATTGTTCTGTCTAAGAGAGAATGTAACCTGTACACTCTTAGTGGCATTTACTTTTATCTTCCACTTTTCGAGCCAAGATTCTAATGTGTGTATATGAGACTGCAGTTGTCTAGAAGCCATTAATGGGCAAGTGCTAATGCTCATGAATGTAGTGTCATCAGCGAAAGTTGAGGTTTGAATTAGGGAATGAACAGGCATGTCAGAGGTGTAGATGGTATATAGTATAGGGCCTAGTATACTGCCCTG
>JAHXMU010000410.1:1709625-1755269 GCA_019455685.1 Philornis downsi | reverse complement strand
CATGAATGTTGGTACTGTTAATTGATAAGGAAGACCATTATTTAGATATGTTGAAGGAGTTTTTTTTACCCAGAACTGTGCCGAAGTCGTCTCCGTTTCAACAGCATTTGGTTCCAGCAAAATGGACCAACTGCGCACATAACCAAACCGGTTAAGCTGTAGCTCCAACAACAATTCCCAAACAAATGAATATCCAGAAATTCCACGTTCCGCTTGTTTCCAGGGTCACCCGACCTAACTGCACCAGACTTTTTTTATGGGGTTGTGTCAAGCAAGAGGTGTACAAAACGAAACCAAGGAATTTACTGAATTGAACAAGTCTATTAAAACATAATTATGGCGATCCCGACTTGAATCCTTCAGCAATGAATAATTCTTTGATCATGTGTCGCATATGCGTGAATGAGTATAGAGGTCATATGATCTTCAAGAAAAAAATTGACTTTTCTATATTAACAATAAAAAAATAAAAACAAATGAAATACATTGAATAAAAAAAAAAGTTATTTTAATTTCTTATTGCAGTGCAATTAGCGCGTCTCCCTCTATATACCTATATATGGGATATTGTTATAAGTTTGTATAATTCTAAATTGGCTTTATTTTGTTTTCACAAGAGCTTAACAAAGTTAATCATGGTCGTTATTTAAACGGCAAGTAAATAATTGAATATATTGATAGCATAAAATACATTCCATTTACTTAAATCAATATAGCTTACCAAATTTTTTTCCACAATTGACTCTTACTGTGTATGTCGTAGCCACAGTCGAATTGTCGTATAGTCGTATTAACCAATCTTCAAATGTTAAACAGAAATGATAATGGTCAGCAGCTAAACCTGTGTACACTTTGACATACCTATATATAGCACAATTGTCTTCTATCGACTAAAGACTGGTTCCCCGAAATAGTAATTTGAATTTTGCAAAGAGAAAATTGGCAGTAGGAGCCATATTAAGTTATTCGATGGTATTTGTAGAGCTTTTGGTCAGAAATTCGTTCAGAATAATAATCCTGTGAGATGGTACGTTATACTAATTGAGCCTTTGGCGAAAAATTCATAAAAAGCCGGGGCAGTTTGTGATTCTACATCATTGTATATGTCAAAATTGTCTGCCAATATATTCGACCTGTCTTTGAGAATAGTTCCACGAAAATGACGTACGATATTAAAATAACAGTTAGAGTCGGCAGAAGGAATTCATAATTCATAATACCACGATAATCGAAGAAAAATGTCAGCATCACTTTAATTTTAATCGATTTTGGCGTGATCTTTGCGGTATTGCTTCAACTTTGGCAGGATATTCATTTGATATTCGTCTCGACCAGTGCAAGTAAAAACTAAAGTCAACTCTGGATGAAAACAGAGAAATCGCCAAAGCCCGCCACTTATCTCGTCTAGGAGCCACACAAAAATCTGACTACAGCCTGTACAACGATACATCCTGTACAATACGGATGAAAGATGGGGGATGGGCAAGGAGTAGCGATGAAAAGGGAAAAGAATTTGCTGATCATCTGGAAGAAATATTTACTCCTAACTATATAATCTACCTATACAATCCAGCGATCATTAGCGCAATGGTCACAAATCCCATGAAAATAAGTCTATCTCACTTGAAAAAAAATGTCCTCTCGTTGAAAATTAATAAATCTCCAGGACACGATAAAATAACAGCGAAAATTATCACAGAACTCCTCTACAATATCCTCAAAATAGTTTTATTTATATTTAATGCTATACTTCGAATTGGATACATTCCTCGATCATGGAAGCGGTCTGAAATAATAATGATCCCAAAACCTGGAAAGGAACTGTCAAAAATTACATCCTATCGACTCACAAGTTTATTCTCTATTTTATTGAAGCAAACCATGTAATACCCATGCACCAGTTTGGGTTTCGTAAGGGTCATGGAACGACAGAACAAGTACACCGTATAGTAAACCAGATCAGAAAAGCAATTGAAGATCGGAAACATTGCTCAGCTCTCTTTATAGACATCTCCCAAGTCTTTGATAAAGTGTGGCATGAAGGCCTTACTCACAAAATAATCTCTTTTCTACCAAGAAGTTGCTGGACAGCTATCTAAAGGATCGATATTTTGTAGCAAAATCGAAGGACTCTGTTTCAACTCAAAGAAAAGTTTCAGCACCTCTGACATGCCTGAGCTTTACCGCTGAAGAAAATTTTGTTCGATTGAAAACCGCAGTCACAGTATTAATTGGTATAATTGAATAAAACATATAATATAAGGTTATATGTGAGCTAAATTGAACAATTTATACACGACGTACTAAAAAGTGCAGGATCAAGTTTTCCATACTTTGCCAAGCATTGCAATATAATGCATTTGACACAAATATAAACTACTACAATTTTCGAACTAAGGTTTATAGTGGAAATTAAGTTTCGACAAATATATCAATTTGTTTATTTACCAAACACGTAATGTGTGTCAATTTTGGTCGAATTCATAAATTGAAAAATACGAAGTTAAAAATGTATGGGTTAAATCGGTCGTTTGTGTAGGAGTTACCAAAAATGGTAAATGTCCAGTCGATTTATTATCGTTTTACTATGCGTTACGATTTAATGCAGTTTAATGCATTTTGGTTACCGAAGTCTACCGATTTGGGCTTACAGGGGGAAAATACAATTTTTAGAACCAGTAAATCTGTATTTGAATTACCAGTGGGATAGTATGACAATGGCCACTATTTCCATTCTCAAAACTTCGGCCATCAAATTCATGATATGTGTCGAATTGCTTGATATTAGTTCAAATGTTTGAAAGATACGAAGTTAAGAATATATGGATTAAATTGGTATTTTGGAGCAAGTTTTTAAAATGTTATCAGTCCTAACAAATCAATGTAATGAACAGAAATTTAGATCGTTGCTCTCCATAAATTAAGAATTGCAAGGAAAAATTGCTTCTCGGAAAATCGGATAATGTGTCTGCCAGAGGCTCCCGGAAGGGGCGTAACAATGAGATACATCCTCACTCTCAGAACTAAGTCTTTCAAATGTATGATGTGTGGCAATTTTGATAGAATTAAATGTGACTTCTTCGAATATATGAGCCGAAGCATAAAAAAAAAAAAACTAAATCCCTTGCATTCCATGGATGAGGTATAGGAAGGCTTCTCACATCCACACATGTTGTATTTTTAGAATCAACCAACGGAAAATACAGTTTAACGACTAGTCCCAAAGTCAGTTTGACAAGCATTTATTAGACTTGCTTATTAGTTGACTACTCAAAATGTTCGTCAGACACATCGGGATCAGGTAGGTTTTACATACATTACATTACCCATGGTGTGCCATCACACAGGTACTGTTTTCTATTATTCTTTTCTTGGTTATATGTTCTTTCTTTCCAAGCTAATGCCTTCCTTCACCAACGCAACCTGAAGCAACGCAAAAGCACTGAAAACACTTATTCGGGCAACCACAACCAGCACGATGCTCCCACTAGGGGTCCAACACCATTGACCAGGAAGGAACAATGTTCCTTGGGACCCTGGTCACCCGTGCTACCAGAAGAGAAGAACCCTCTGGTCTGGGTTTCGCAGACAAGCTACTCCAGTTTTGCTTTATCATACCTCGCATGGAACTGATAATCCATAATCTACGGCATAGATTTTCAATGTCCGAGGAGAG
The DNA here is from genome assembly GCA_019455685.1 of Philornis downsi. NCBI lineage: Eukaryota > Metazoa > Arthropoda > Insecta > Diptera > Muscidae > Philornis > Philornis downsi. The sequence continues at coordinate 1,751,593 of JAHXMU010000410.1, read as the reverse complement.
AATATCAACACAGCAAAGCACACCATGCTCCAATCATAGTCTATTAACCAGATCTCTCTGGTCGTACAACTATTAAAACGGAAAATATAAATTTTCTGATATCTCCCGACGGCTTCTCTATAACCGCACCTGTTGCCAGGATGTGTATTGTTTAACTATGACTCTCCCCTTTACTTGGTTTTCGAAAAACGAGTTCCAAGATCAGTTTGATGTCATATTATAGGTGAATCCCAAGACATAATCCACCTGTTCCTAGGGCGCCTGGCACAAGGCCACACTACTTTGTTTTTGTACGCAAGCATCATACCCTTTGTCGGCTTAATTACAGGATCGGGTAGAGAGGCTTGCGTTTTAGGGGTAAGCGGTACAAAGCATCCTAGGAAACACCCGCTTACCCACAGACACATCGGGATGTCCGAAATAATGGTAGATGATTGTATCGGATTTCTAATCCACAAACTTACACATGATAGATACTTATTGTAATCATAATGCAACGGCCGGCCACAGTAGTCCAAGAATGGGTCGTTTATGTAGAAGGTGCAGTAAGGTGCGTAGTTAAACGTTTGATTTTCTCAAATTTTATCAGGCATTACAGTGCAATAAAATATGCAAAAACATAGATTGTTGCAATCAACGAATTAGGAGTTGCAGGGGGAAAAATATATTTTGAAAAATCGGTAAATTTGCGCTGTTAGAGATTTACGGTAGTTGTCGCATTCATCAGCCTGCCAGAAAAACAGATAAACATCATTCAGTTGACTTCAAAAGTCGAGAAACACATTTGATCAAAAGATTTTAGATGGTTTAGAAACTTCATTCTGCCTCTTCCGTATGAAAAGAGATATAGATTCATTTTTTTTTTCAAGTGAAGGTTAAAATATAATTCAAATGCTTCTACGGTCTCAGCAAATTAAAATCTGTAATATATTTCAACACCTACTAATATTTGAAAAAAACGGAGTAAAAAACATGTAAGGCAGGAAGGAGCGATTAATTGGTTATTCAGCCAACCCCGCTAACTAACATCTAGATTAATCAATTAATTAATTAATTATACATTGGATTAAGCATATTCACGACTGATCGATTGATTAATATTGGTGGTTAGAATACGCGACTGTCATGTTTACGATTATGGTTTCGATCCCCGATGTCAACGCAGACCATTATTTGGCGGTCACCCGACATATTTGACGCACACATCAAATAGTCGAGTAATTGACAAAATCTGGTAAATGCTTCTGAAACTGTGACATTCGAAAGCGTCGTTAAACTATATGTCCCGCCGAGTGAGTCTCATTCATGAGGTGTAAGGAAATTTGTTTCCTTTTTTTATATTCATTATTTATTCAGTAATTGAACGACTGATTATCAGAATGCGAGTACCTGAATGTTTCAAATTGTATGTGTTGTGTTCTAAACCACTCAAAACGTTTCAGTATACGTTTTCAACAGCCTAACATGTATGTATGTTGGTTGTATACATCCTTCATATTGTCTCCTTTCAGATAATATTCTCATTTTGAACAAAAGCATTAGAACTTAATTAACTAAAATTCAAGTTAGCAGATTAATCATAATTTTAAATGATCAGAGTCTTTAATTTTTGAATTAACAGATTACTTATTATATTAAATTTTAAACAAAATTTGCAGTCCATTCTCTTATTAATAACAATGTACTCAACAGCCGGCGCGTTCTCTACTTGTAGTCATTTTGGTTACTAAGCATGGTAAATTCACAACACCACTGGAAACTCGAAATCGTGTGAAGAAAATTGAAAACTATGTCCTAAAATTCTAGAAAATTTTAGGTCGACAATTAATTGGTTTATATTGCTCTTTTATAATACTTAACACCTTCAATAATGTATTAAATTGTTTCTTCCTGTCCAATTTGCTAATGTCCTTTCAAACTTGATGTTTGTTACTGAATGACACTACCCCAAAAAGGGAAAAGACGACGGCCAACCAAACGAATGAAACAATGACAACGACCGAATATCGACCATTTGTATGAAGTTGAAATTGTGGATTACTTGGTCTTGCTGGGCATCATCAATGTCAAGCGAGGATGGAATGTTACTACTGAGCATGAATTATTCACTGACAATCAGTGAGGACCAAAAGTCAGAGATGAACAAACACTCACCGAGAATGCAAGAAGTGGCCAACAAAAAATTTAAAAAGGGTACACCAGCGCCAATATCAACTGAGAAAAAAACTATCATCCATTCTTGATGACGTCTGACACTTGACATTGTGCTGTCCAGGGGCAGGGATACATGGACCACATACATACATTGCAATGCATTCGTTGGCATAGTTGTCTCTGTCAGTTTGTTGTGTACGCTGCAGAACATAATTTATCTATGTCCCGAGTGTGCATTTGTTATGTTAACAAGAATAAAACGTTGAAATACATATGTTTGTATACTCAAGATTGGCGCGCAGCCATTATTATATTGTTAAGTGATGTTGACATACAATGATGGACCTTGTAGTCATATGCAATGTAGATAAGATGGCTGTACGTCCCCCGCATTTGCATATAGTGACACCTTGGATTTATTTGTCTATCCAAAACATGTCGCACAAGTAGCATTTGGTTGTTGGAAATTTTATTACATTTAGAAAAGCTATTCACCACATCTTAACTTTTACGTTTTCTCTTTCTTCCAGCGAATTACGCAAAGGAGTCCGTTGCATACAGAGCTATACCCGGCGGTGCATGGATCTGCAGCAGCGAAATCAATTCAATAAATTGTATCATGGCACTAATCAATTCATCCGGGATCTTTGTAATAAGGGTGAATTCCAAGATGGTGAGTTGCGAAATCAAATATTTCACTTGGTTGACTCATAAACACACCCTCTCCGCATTGAAAATGATGAGTCCCATTTACTGGACATTTATAGGATTAGATAATATAACTGATTTGTAAATGTCCTTTGACTTTGCGTCGCAAATTGTAACATTTGATGGAAACATTGGCGATAGAAAATTATTTCTTAATTGTGGTCTACACAGCTTGCTTGGTTGTTTGACAAAGAAATTATGGTCTAACATTGTGAACAACGGAAAGCAGAGAAGTCACTTTAACTAGGACAGCTACAAATATCAAAAATGTACGTTACCACAGAACCCGTTAATTAGGAACAATTATATTATAAATTATTAATAGTTGATTAACGATCGGATAGCTCAAGGGTAGTGTTGACTATTGCACTACGAAAACACCAATGTTGACCCGTTAGACACCAGAATCGTAAAGCTTGGCATTTAAATCGTGCACATACTTGAAAAGTTTTCTAAGTGGCATCAAATATAATTTGTTACTAATTTTGACGTGAATTAAATCAACAACAATCGGTTAATTTTCTTAATTCAACTTTTTGTAAGAATTACTCTATAGGGTCACCCGCTGAACATGCCAAAAAGCGTAAGATATGAAGTAATTTCATTGGAAATTTTAGTTTGAGATTGGGAGATCAACAAATAGTCGAATAATTCTCTGGGCTGCATTTAAGTTTTGCACAAGACCAACACCAATGGTGTTCATACATTCTATATACGTTCATACATTCTATATAATTATGCTAAGTTCGATCAAATATGGTATACGTTAAGTGTATATCGAGGTAATGTCAAGAAATGAAAATGGACCATATCGCCAAGCCTTTTCTGATACCTCCCGAAATACAAATTTTTCCCTATACCTCCTACACAAATGGCCAATTTACCCATATATTCATATCTTCATGTCTTTTAAGCATTGAATTAATTCAAATTTGGAACACAGTTTAGCACGCTTCTTCCAGGATCCCACACACATTTGCAGCAATGCAAAAGGACGTTGGATAAAGAAATATGTATAAGTCAATTTGCCTAGCTGAAATCCCAAAGTTAGCCGACCTAACGAAGAAAACACAAAAACGTTGGAAAAAATTGTCTTTATTCTTCAAAATAATATCATTTTGGTTCGATATGCTTTTTCCAGCGGTATTTAATAGGTTCTATATCCTGTTTATGGTAAGGACTGTGAAACTCCTTAAAATAGCCACCATCGCGGACTCCACCTCCCTGTTTTTGGCAAATCTTTTACAAATTTTTGGCTCTGAGGAAGCTAATTCTGACGATTAAGGTGCGTGGTAAAGCAATTTAAATTTTAATTCATTAATTTTGGCCGTCGCAGTAGTGGATGTGTAAACTGGAGCATTGACTTGATAAATCAACACTTTCTCTTATGTCAAACGCGCCCTTTTTCCATAATTTTTTCATATAAATGCTGCAATAAATTAGCATAACATTCGCCGTTGATGGCTTCTCCTTTCTGAAGTTAACCAATAAATATACTACTGCTACTCTACTGCTCTTACTGCTTCCTTGTCTCAGGCGTGAGGTGGTGGACCCATGTCTCATCCATGATTTTAAATCGATGCAAAAATTCGGTCTTATTCTGGTGAAACATCGCCAAACGCTCTACTGAAACAACTTCACGACGCTGTTTTTGCTTAAGCGCGGCACCCATTTCAATCTATGATGTATATCATTTCTTGAAATGCCTATTTCATTTCAACTAGCTCATGCACCTTCAGCTGACGATCATTCAAAAACATTTTGTGGATTTTACTAACGGTGTCTTACGTGGACACCTCAATTGGTCAGCCACTACGGTGTTCGTTTCGGCAGCTCGTACAACCTAACTTAAGCCCTGTTAGCCAATATTACTTAGTCGAAAATGAAGGAGTCCTTACAGACATCTCATTTAATCCTTAAATTCTTTAGTCCATATGTTTTATTTAGATATGTTTTTATTCAGACTTCGGAAAGTACTGTAAACGGAGGTCATTATTAGGTCTTGAATCTCACATATAAGATGGCTGATATTCTGAAATTCCTAGGTAATTTCTAATTATTGGACTGTAATGGCTTAGGTTTTTGTATTATTCTACAATTTTTCGTAATTTGTAAGGAAAATCGTTCACTTTGTCGATTACTTAATCATTCCCATACAAGTGACCGATTTAACCCATGTATTCCTATGTTCATACCTTTTATTCGTTTGCACCTAATTTAGTCTAATCTGGTACGAAATATGTGACTACCAAAATAAATTAGAGGAACTGAGATTTTTCCCCTTGCCTGAACTTGATGAAATTGTCGTTGAATGAAAACGACAGACTAACCACTTCGCTTCTAATATCTCTCATACAAATGACACATTTAACATATGCCTTCGTAGCTTCATATACTCGTATTTCATATAATTATACTGATTTCAGTCAAATTTGTCTTACATTATGCGATTTATAAAATCAGTTCTCGAAATGAAAATCGACCGCATTGCCAGATCCCTTCTGATACCTTAAATTGACTAATTTATAATGCTTGGTAAGATTTAAAAAAAGTTGGCCGGATAACACGGCTCCCTTTTGGTAGCTCCAAATAAATTACTTTGTCTAACCCATATATTACAGGATTCGCTTCTTGCTTTCACGATCGGGCAATTCATTAACTTAATTTTGCGAATAAATACAGTCAAAATTCCTCCGTCTGTTAAATTTACCAGTTTAACAAAAGTTCTTCAAAAGGTTGTAATTTTGTAGTTAGATTTTTTGATAAGATTATGGTTATGGATTTCTCGCGCGGCTTGTAGAACTCCCCACACATTTCCATCAATGCAAAAGGACGGTGATTGAAGGTAAATGTAAGTAATTTTACCTGACAGAAATTTCTGTACTGGCCTAACATGAGTGCTGTTCATTGCACTTGCAGTGATTGTTCATCTAGATAAAAAGAAAGTAAACTTAATTCTTAAAACCCGCTATGATTTAAGATTACTTTCGTCATGAAATAACCCAACGCTACTGGGTAAGTAAACTTGCTTCGATGATAATGATGGTTGTAGCTTTAAGGATCTCAAAGCTATTTGCAGTTGTTACACTCGACTATTATGGTCTCGATACTACCATAAATCTCTTTGGACAGCGGTCAACCCACTGTGCAGGTGAACACTTCGAGTAGTTGAGCGATCGACCGCTCTAGTAAAAGCTTCTCGAATTGATTATTAAACAAAAATACGTGCAAAGTAGAAGTAATCATCTGTGATCTCATGAATAGATACGATGTCGCAGAAACCTGTGCCGATTTTAGCACGTAATTTATCAAACGCAACAGTGTTGTTGCTTTGTTTTTGGCTCGAAAATCGCAACCATTTTTAATGAGCTGCAACATTTACGTATCGAACCATTACACTTTACAATGATACTGGTAGCATTAAAAAATGCAATGGAGGTGGACATTCAAAACAAGAATCTAGCTAGAAATGGTTACAAAGAACAAGAACAATTTCAATGTATCTGACCGTAGCATAGGGCGCATTTTAAAAAATGCACTACGTTTGAAGACCAAAATAATGCAAAACGTGCGCCATTTGATCCTGCACAAAAGGCAAGTGTTGGAACACTTGTATGTTGGTGGTGTAGTGGTAACTCCCCACTTTATTTGGTTGTTATATTATAAGTGTGTTACGATTTTATTACAATTTGTCAATTGTTATTAAAAAAAAATTAGAAATAAAATTATCTTCTAATACAAAATTCCCGATAGCTAAACATATTCTTTTATGCCTGTCATGGAATACCTTTTAACTACCTACAGTGGCGAGCATGAGAAATTTGTGTATTCTGATGAAAAACTTTTTACGGTTCAGCAATATGTAAACAAACAAAGCGATCGTGTATGGTTAGAGCACAAATCAAAAGACAATTTAGACCAGTGGATTGCTCTGCGAAAGCAAAACCCTACATCAGAAAAGGTTTAGGCCGCGGTAAATGGCACAGGACGCACAACACACGTTTTCGTCGAACAGGTCGGAACAGGAACAGGTCTATCGAGAATGATTTTAAACGATGCTTTATTATCTTAGTTACGTAAACATTTCGGTAGGAACCATTGCAAGTTGCAACCCAGCACGACTACAAAAAGAAAAGAAAAACTTACAAGAAAATGTTCCCAGGTTCACTTCTTCACAACAATCCCAATGGATTTTTCCATATGACCCATTCTGGAGGCCAAAGTGCCAGTTAAAAAATATGAGACTGTCACGTCTTCGCCAAGAATAGGACAAAACACCATCAGGCCATTTTCATGCAGCGTGTAAAGCCTATATAATAATATATGTTCTAAAAATTTGATATGTTTTTAGGACATACTGCGGTTTTTAATTTAAAAAAGGTCAAAGAAGATCGACCCCTGTATATAGCGCCAAAAATTAGCTCTAAAAACTAAAAACGGTAGCGTTGTCCGTTAAATTTTTTCACATTTTACCATACGTTATATTAAATGCTTTGACAAAAATTTAACTTACTTTTATGTACGCATTCGGATTTATGAGAGGACAGTTAAATTTAGCTAAATTGGTCAATTTGTGTGGCAGGTACCCGAACAGGCACCATACTTCAGTCTGTTTCCATTCGTTGCTTTTTATTGCCTGAAAAATAGAGGCTAACAATATGTGGGTTAAATCGAAAATGTTTATGGGAGGTGTAAAAGGAGGCGTAATTACTCAGATTTCGCATGGTACTGTAAGGCACTACAATAATTATAAATTTAGGTTGTTGCAATTTACGAATTAAGAGTTTCAGAGTATCCGTTTTTAAAAATTGGTAAATATGTGTGGGAAGTAACAGCAGAAGAATGGCAAGAATGGCGGTCCATTATCTAAATTTGACTGAATTCAGAGCACCTGTTTCAAAGATATGGGAAGTTCCAAGAATTATAGGCCAAAACGATGGGCCATACCCTATGCATTATGAGTTACAGGAACAAAATTTAATTTCAGGAAAACTGACAATTCGTTTTGGTGGTACAAAAAGTGAATGGTAATACAGCCCAGTTTAATTTTTAAATAATGTCTTAGCAATCCGTTAAAGTATACCAAATTTGACTGCATTTAGTGCAAAAGTTTTGAAACTATGAACGCAAGAACATATGGTTTAAATCAGTTATTTGTATGGGAGATACCGATTAACTGATCGGGTTTTTTCAGAATTAAAGCCATTTACGAAAGTCCATTTACGGAGGCACCAGAAGAAGCGAAATGACCTGAAGAAATATAAGGTGATGCCAAGTTTTGTTTTAATTAGTTTTATAAAAATTCGCGACAACTATCGTGTATATCGGTCAGCCAGCCGGTCAGACGAGCGTACATCGCTCAATTGACTTAAAAAGTAATGAAACGCATTTGGTTAGAGGGTACTTGGTACACTAAATTCGTATCTGTGGGTGTTGTAATATGTGGTCAAAAGGTACTTGGTACTTTACACGCTTCCCTCTTCGTTCCTTCGGTTGAAGGTATGCAAATAATATCGTTCCCGCGTTCATTAAAATCATTTAAGCGAACAGAAAAATTCCTAATGTTGGTTCGGCAAATAGACGGTTACCACTTTGTGATGGATATTTTTTTTTCAAATGGGCCAGGGAAGTTTATTGGTGTAAACTTCAGATTTATGTCATCTCGTGACAAAGACGTATTGGACCATGTTCATTGGCCATATTCAGAAAAATTCTGCGGTTCAGTTAAAAAAAATAATTCTTCGCGACGACATCAAAGGCGGAATGAAGGGCTTCTGATGCTTGAGATTCGAATTCGTTCGAATTCGATGTACTCCGACAAGAGCAGATCAGTTTATTTGAGAGTCCATTAAAGTAAAAATGAGCTTCATCCAACACCCTATGGTGAAATCTGAAAAGCGCTTAATTACGTGGTTTACGAAGTCAAGCCGCACATTTAAAATACTTGCAAAATCTTCTACGTCTAAAGCTCTTGCACGAGCAAAATGTCATCATTTCTCAGAACCGCTTCATTGCCACTGAATTCCAAAAAGCCATTCTATGGATTGACAAACCCTCCTGGGGTTTCGTTTTGTTCACGCAACACGAATGAGCCGAGTCAACTGACTTACATATATATCTTTACTTAATATCCTTTCGCATTGGTGTGAATGAAAAATATAAATCCAGGAATATGTGGGTTAATACTGACTTTGTCATTCAGAGCAATTCCTTTTCGTTGTCGAAACTAAACGATTCAGAGGCATGATATGTGCCAAATTTAGCTAAATAATGTTCAACTGCTTGAAAGATATTAAACTAAGCATATATGGGTTAAATCAATCACTGTATGGAAGGTACCAATAACTGCATAGGCAATCGGTGAATTCTTTCAAATTTGAATTAAATTTTTGTATCAAAAGGTACATATCTTCATTTCTTGGGGTGAAGATAAAAAATTTAAAAGAAATTCAGCAAAAGGGAAAAATTATTCAGACGGCATCAAAATTTTCTTGGGGACCCGATTATGACATAGTCATATGTTTTAAGTTGGATTAATGACGTGAATTCAAAATTAAATAAAAACTATTTTGACAACTTTATTGTAAACGACATAAGTACAGTACAATAAATATGGAATCTAATTAATATTAGATACAACGGACAACCAAAAATTTTACATTTAAAAAATAAAACAAAAATGAATTATCCGACGCAATGAATATAAAGGAATAATCCGAATACGTATCACTTTATATACCGCATAAAACTTTGATCATGCCCTATTTTAAAGTGGTTTTGCAAACTTGACATATAGTACCAAATTTCAGTAGCAATGGTATTTACCTTAAGACTTTAAAGTAATAAATAATACGATTTTAATTACAGCTAATAGCATTCGTGCTATACAACTTAAGTTAGTCGTTCACATTTATGCTACCTTATTGCATTTTTTGTCATCTTTTTTTATTAGTATCCACGTTTTTTGTTGTCTTTTTACTGGCAAGTCAGATAATGAAACCTGAGTCAGCTTCTCTCAGTGATTAGTCGTTATCGATGCTACGTGAAACCTACAGGACATACCAACGAAATTTTAATTTACTCCTTTGCCCGAAATGCAGACTGAGGCAACCAAACCCCCGAATACATGATTTATTGTTCTTCAATTGCACTTTTGCTATCTGTATCCATGTAGAGACCATAGCCATGGCCAGATGCGTCCATGGCGGTTGTATTTCTCATGAAAAACATTCCATGCTATCCGTTCACCAATACAAACGCCCATTAGTGTTTTACTCGACATACGAAGGATATTGTCCGCAATCGCCTCTCTATGTATTTGGTAAATAGCAACCATGAATGACGATCTGTCCGTCCGGTCGTTTGGATTTCTAAATATACATAAGATACGATTGGAATATCGGCTGCCTTCAATAATGAACATTGTTGCGACCAAATTCACACATATGTTCGGTGAACAAGGGAACCTCACAAGATCCACTTTCCATTCTTTCCACCAGTTCTGCTTAGCACGCGCCGCACAAACTCTTGGACCTGGGTATCCTGACTTGCCGACAAAGTGTTGTTTTGTTGTAGTATATGAAATAAGCGAATGATTGGGTGTAATTGTGTTGTTTTTGTTGCATTGTATCCATTTTTCGAATTTCTCCCATTATATTGTTGCTTTTATTGTTTGTGGCAGAATACCTGAAACACGCTCCCTGCTCGGAGATGGCTAAGAAGGAATTCGAGGTGTGCGCCAATCGTTACAAGGAAACAATGGTATTTCTGAAGCCAAATAAGAATCAGGAAAGCCAGGAGAACATCACCCTCAATGAGAATATTAAAACGATATGTTGGTAAGTACGATTACAACCGCAAACTGGAAATCCAGCCGGCGTCAGAAACAAAGGGGAATTCGATAGTAACAGTAGAACCACACTCCAGGGCACACTGTCGGCTGCAATATCTTTGGCCATAGACATGGCTGTGTATGTGTGTGACAGTGGCATTTTGTGGAATTTTTAGGATACCCTGGAATCGAATCGAAATTACCTGCTAACACCTTTGATAAACGGCTGGGTGAATTTAAAATGTGCCAAACTAACAAAGCTTTAAATTTACAGCTCCATCAATGAACTCGTCGACTGTTCCGAGAATGCTGCAAGGAAGATATGTGGTGCCGATGCTGCAAAATTTACACGCGAATTAGTCGATAAATACGCCAACAGCTTAACACGGGTTAGTTACTTTTTATGCTCCCATAAGAAAAAAAAAAACAGCCATTGCGTATGCCCAGCAAACTGTTTGGTGAAGCTTTTTCCGGTTTCGGGAAATAACAATTGAGAAATAACCAAAAAACGAGTTGACATTTTTAATTCCGGGAAAATCCCTCTCCAATTATTTTAGCTGTAATTCCAACAAATATTGATCGAAGAAACTCATTTTTGCAATATGATAAAACCATTGACGAGGTACGAAATTTGCCAGGTTATGAATTAGTTTTGATGTTTCCAAATTTTAAGTGGTACCCGATTTCAGGGCAGTACGAACTACCAAGTCTAGGGGATTTGTGTCAAAATTTATTAAAAACGAAGGTGTCTGTGATACATAGAGTTTTAATTGTTTTTATTTTTTTCGTGAATTAATCTGAAGGGGCGCACACAAACGGCCTTTCTTTTCGGCCTTAAGACCTTATGCGCATTAAAAATATAACAAGCTTTCGTTTTCTTATATTGCCTAAATTAAAATTTTTCTTTTTCCATGGATTGAGTGATTCGTTCAAACTTTGCTTTGTTTTGTTCACGGTCATCTTTGCTTCTACGAAAATGTTATATTGAGTTTTTAACTTTCCACGGCGTTTCACTGGATCGTCCACGCTTTAGTATACTTTCCCATTTTGCTCAGGCCCTAAGACGCATCTTGAATTTCGAATAAAATTGAAGGCTTCATTTAACAAGTTTAGAATGACCCCATTTAGGATTACTGCAGTTTTTTTTTTTTTTTTTTTTTTTTGATAAATTGTTTCATTTGTAACGTAATTCCAAGATGCCTGTCTCATAGAGGCCCTCGTCTTTGTTGGCAAAAAGTTGTGACACTTGATTTTCGCAAGCTTCTGCTGAACCGAATTTTCACCAGCAAACTCATTCGCCATGGATACGAACAGATTGTAATCACTTGGTGCCAGATTCAGACTCTTTTTGACCACCTTTGACGCGAGCACATGCAACACTGAGTTTATCAATCACAAAACTGTCCGAGTAGTTATTTGAGTATGACATTGTATCTTTCTAAAGTCATGTAAGATAATCCAGTTATTTTCTACGCTGTATGTAGAGTTGATTGTTGACAATTTTTCGTTTTGGACCAATCCAAATCATAAAGTCGTCAAATAATTGATATCATTAAGATGGTGATAAAAAGATTCTAATAATGATTTCATGCGATAGGTTTCAATATTTATTTGAATATTAGTCAATTTTTTCATTCTCTTAAAGAAATACAAGGAATCGACTATTTACAAAGCCTACTTGAGGGAATTTTTAAAACTTATTTTTGTCACTAAGTAGACACAACTGTTCTGGCTGCCAACTGACTTTAAAAAAAACTGAAGTCAAAATACTATTGGCTGTTTTCCGTCTATTGCGTAGTTGTGTAACCGAAATTTGTGCTATATTATCAGGTAAATTTTGTAGCAATTTTTTGTAGAAATTTTGTAGAAATTGGTCAAATTTGTGTGAAAAAAGCTAATGCGTTTTGTACAACACATCACAAGGAAAACGAATTTCTAGGCAAAATTCAGATATGGCTTTTATTATTTCTCCCCTTAATTTGCTATTATAGTGGTGGGAGTGACAATACTTTTAGACAGTCAACGTCAGTGGAGAACGTTTGTGTGCGTCGTTTTGTGTGAATTTTTTCCATTAGATCATCCATTTATTTTATTTATTAATGTAGGATGCCTTCCAATTACTTGATGGAAACACAGGGGTTCACAGTTGATAATTCATTTAACACATGTTTCTTAGAAATAGTTCTAATTAAAGCTAACTACAACTTGTATCGAAGTGAAATTTGCTGCGCTGATGTTTTGACCTACAACAGTTAAATCAGCATATATTTGAATGCATTTTTGTTCTTGCATTTACAGTCAGTCTGGATGCACACGTCAGTCCGAATTGCGAGTAATCATATGTCGATGTCGAGTTTTCTCTTGCACACTTTAGTATTTCACTAATGTTTGCTGGGCTACGGCATTCAATGAATGTGTATGATGTACCACATATCGATATCCCGATATTTGTATCGCTATGTACATGTGTCGATGGTTGTCTGGGATGTAATATTCCCACCCCAATTTCGGAATTTTTCTTCCTTTTGTCTTTTGCATTGAAAATACATGGCTGCTGGATGGCGATGGCAACAATAAACGAAATTGGGGAAGAATATGAAGCGACCAGCTATAAATCTAAATATTAGATCTCTAACGTAAAACCTCTGGTGTCTTTTATTGATGTTCATTTCAGATTTACTGCGAAGACTTTACACGACATCCGGAAATTTGTCGCAATGGTGAAGGCGATGCCGGCATGCGAGTGCACAGTTCTTGGCATCGCATTGTGGCCTTAATGGCAACACTATTTGCACTGGTGGGCTTTCAACAGGAGCTACGACTAACAAGATAGACGACACATTTGCTGATGGCAGTTAAGTTAGTTGCAACAACATTAGTTTTAAAGTGCGACAAGGTTAAAGTTGTTTTGCCATTGGTCACTCAGTTTCCAGTCCCCCAGCCACCACCACCACCACCATCCCCGTCTCCGGCACCCCTACAAACATTCCCATCAACAATTCCATCTCCGGCCGATGCGGACGATAACCTGTAAACGCTGTGTGGTGCTAAATAAATAGTATTGTGAAGACTTTGTTGTGATTGTTGCTGCAGTAATTGATGGACCGATTGATTGGCGGATAGATCTCTCAAACGATTCGTTGATCAACCAAACGGATCTATATTGTGTTTTTCTCTTACTACTTTTTCTCATCTAGCAAAATGTTATCTTATCACTTTAAACACGTTCCTTTTTTTGGAATTTCTATAACACGTTGTATTTGACAATATAAAAATTAAAAGGATTTATAATATCCTGGTGAAATAACAAAGACAGCACAAACAACAGCACCAAATAGATACAGCCAAGCAACCAAACAACCATCCACCCACAGGACATGTGGTGCTTCGGAGAAAGCATCTACTCACCGAATGTGTTTTGTCTTGACAATGAACAACAACAAACAATTGCGCAATTAATATTATGATTATTATTATGACAATGATTATTATAACAATTACGAGTATTAGAATTATTCATAGAATAATTCGGTTCGCACTTATTGTGACTACACCAATAACCGCAAAACAAAGACAACAAAATAAACAATCAACAATAACTGCAATACACAACATCCACACAATACAAAAATTGCAATCGAAAACAAATGCAGTGGGACCTCTTAATGGTGAACAGTGGCTGTTGCTGGTAATTCGTTTCGAATTTGAAGGGAGACAGACATCCCTGAATAATTTTTGTACACTGGATTCCACATAATGTTTTATAAGGCTTTATTACAGGAACGCTTACACTGGTAATCAATGATATCTTTATGATAATAACAAATTGAACCGCTCCTTGATCATTACGAAAAGTGAGGATACACAAACTGCCTATAGCATTTCTAACGAAGACATTAGAGTATTCTAAATATATATTATATATTATATATTATATATTATATTATATATAAAATTCTACTGTACGGGCGTTGTCACTGAACTCCTCCTAAACGGCTGGACCGCTTTGCATAAATTTTTGTATATGCGTCTGGGTGGTGCCCGGGATGGTTTAGATTTACAATTCGGTCCAATTGGACAAAGGGGCGAGGTACCTCCCATACAAACAAAAAATTAAAAATCAATTATTTCTGCTCCCGCTTACGGTATTTGAACAAAATTTGGTGCGTAGGTTTGGTGTACATATCTTAAGTGCTACTGCAAATATGGGCGGGATTGGACAATGGGGCGTGGTACCTCCTATACAAACCACAAATTAAAAAGCAATTATTTCTGCTCCAGCTAAAATTAGAAGGCAAAGCAACGTTTGCCGGGTCGGCTAGTATATATAATATAATATTGAAATATTTTGGTGAACCAACTTCAGCCAACAACATAGCCCCGCCAGCGTAGTCACTGTACATTGAATCTTATATTGTAGGGTCCAAACAATGATACGATACGTTAAGGATGATAAGCCAACATATTATTCAAGGTCTATTTTCTTACCGCTCACTTGCAGAACCCCAGGCGCTAATTTGCGACACAGCCGCTTGCTTATATCAAAACAAATAGCAAAACAGTGATAAATAGTAATAGTAATACCAGTTTGTAAATAATACAATATAATAATTTAATTAGATGACATCAGCGGAGACAGATACGATTGTCAACCGCTACCAAGAAATAGCTCTCAAAATGTACGCAACATCTCGAAGAAGCAGGCCTTTGCTAGCTGAAATCAATAGTTGGTTTTGGTCCTCACTTAGCGCCAAATCCACAATTACTAATTCCATGGCAATATATGAGAATCCTGCTATAGTGTCTTACAGCATATACAAGTGAAATGCGGTTCTATCGACTCTTTCCCTGTTACCATTTTTACATACCAGTACTGTATCTTATGGTTTAATGAGATTTATATCAACAGAAAACTTTGTTTGGATCAGTGTCATATCATCAAATGTTTGGCGAATTGTCGAAATATCAGATCTAAAGCCAGATCGATAGCACCCTATTAGGCTAAACTAAACTTTTTCTCTAGATAAAATAAAGTTATTTTGATAATTGAGAAAAACACCAGACATGAAATGTTCAGATTCAAATCATCGGATATGAATTTATTGCGCCCAGTCTTCTGATATAATAGAAATTTTCTAAACGTGGTGATTTAAATTTTTTTTTTATTTCTAAATTTGTGTCAATATTTTCGATTTCACTTCACCTCGGGAATATTTGGATTTGGTCAAAAACAACTGGAATATTGTCATATGATTTCCTAATACCATGATCAGGCTGCCTACTCATAGTAGGTCAGCAGGTCGTAGCAACGTCAGTACATCTTCCCATTTTGGTAATCTTGGGACAAGCTTCTGTTCAACTTGCTGTAAATTAATACACCACTGATCCAACTTTATTAAGAGTACCTGGGTTCTAAAAGTCGAGTGGTCGCGCGATATGTATTGCTACGGGGTGGGTCTTGATCCTTCATAATTCTCTATATTATAGGCCTATCTTCTCAGAGCTGTGAGGAACCGCGGACACAAAGGGAATGACTGTCGCGTCAGGAAATCAAGAAACATAGAGGTTTAAGCTCACATTCGAGAATATTTGTGAAAGATTTGATGAAAGGATGAAAGATTTGCTATCAAAAATTTCATTAATAAATCCTCAATAAAAATGTACGAATGTATGAAAATGTATGAATAAAGCCTTTAATACACACATTCCATTACTTGCAAATTAAAAAAGTATGTAAGAGTTTACTTACAAACTGAAGAGTTTTAGATCATTCATAAGATTCTACCTCTGAGGAGAACCAGTGACTACCGCTGAAGAGCATGAAATTCAGAAATTCATCAATCGGAACTTGAAGTTTCCAAAGCAATAAATATGGATTTTTAAATTAAAGCACAGGTTGACTGATGCAAACGGAAAAAGATTAAAGAAACAGTGAGTTGTTAAGAACATTGACGACTGATTTAATAAGGAACTTTGCTGAACATCGCGAATGGAGAAAATTAAAATGGACCTAGATAAGTTACGAATATAAGCCAACGCACCACGATGTTGCTGATATAATCACAAAATCATGACGTCATATGTAATTTTCAGGTTGATATTGAAACAGTTGGAAAAACGGTGAGTGAGATATCTTACCGGCATTCGCATTATATCAGTGGACAACGACATTGTGCCAAGAAATGAGAGCAGAAATTTGCAGCTGAAAATATAAGAGTTTAGGGGAATTCTGCATATCCATATGTCCCCTGCTCCGGCCTCAAACAAGCTGTTAAAAAGTTGATCATCGGAATACAGTTCAAAATCAAAACAGTAATACATCAGTTTTTCATATTCTAACTGCATACACTTAACTGTTTGAGCTAAATTATTCCTAGTTATTTTTAGGAGAACAAAATGCTGATTCTGGCACCAAAGTTAAATCCAGTTTAATCAACATGCTGACATAAAGCAGGATATGAGAGTGGATTAAAAGTGTGGACTTGGGTAACTATTACACCAAAACAAAATCTTCTACAACTTTTTCAGGAAATAGGATTTCGCCTTATTGAAAAGAAAAAAAAAAACAAAACAACAGGGTACACCGGGTGTTTTCTAACGGCTACGGTTAAATTATCTCCATCATGAAAAAAAACAAGTAGGTACGATATTTTAAATACATACGCGACGTTTTAGTGTTATATCGGTAATATTGTCTCGGTAAAAAACCGATTTCCCGGGTTTATGTTCCAGTTTGAAAAGCACTAGCAGTTTTGACTTCTAGTACATTCGGCCAGTAATAATTTACCACAAATGGCGAAATACATATTTTAGATGAGTTGTAATTTTTGAGAAGTAGTGAATTTCAAAGCAGCCTATTTTTGAGTTTTAGCAAAATCCTGCGGTCTAAAGAATATCATTGCTTTTTCACATTAAATACAGTTCATAGGTATGACAAAAAAATATCAAAAATTTTGGTGCCCATGATCTTTTGCCAAATAACATAATAGGGGCTCCTAAAATAGTTGTCGTTCCCCAATATTGCAGCAGGTATGAAAGCAATGATAACACCGCTGCAATCAGCTGATACCAACTAATACTAATTTGCACCATAAATATTCAACTGTAAAAACAACCATGACCCTCATTTAAATTATCGACGTTATCTGTCTAAAAAAAGATGGAGTTAAACCAAAGGGATTTTTAACATTTCTTAAATTCACTTATTCAATTTACAAAAAATGATTCACTATTTCAGAGTGGCAAAAATGTTGCTTCCAATATCCTCGATTGGGGGTTGTACACAGAAAAGGATTCCAAGTGATCCGATTCACTGTGATAGTTCTCCAATTTGTCAAGCCATGTTTTGAATGAGACTCGAAGTTATTACCTCCTTGCAATAACTCGTTTACAGTTGTACAGTTAATGCAGTGACGCGCTTGACCATTTCAACGTCAATGTAGGACTTGATTCATACTACGCCGATGTGTCGACAATAAAGGGCACATATTTTTAACGGATAATTTTACTTTGGAAATCTCCCTGAACTGATTAATTTATATATAAAATGAAACCAATACGGTTGTTTCTGATTTGAATGTTGGTATCAATAATTCCGACCTTTTCGAAAATGAAATCATATAAGTTTCGAATTTAGCTAGCAAAAAACCCCTATACTCTAGCAGGCAGTGAGTGTACAAAATATCAGTTGAACCAGTCTTTGAAATGATAACAAAATAATCATCGATTATGTAATTTTATTTTGATTCCTTTCAGAAACTCCAACTAGGTCAGATATTAAAAGGTTCCACTGTAGCACCAACTGATTTTTGCGAAATTTTAGTAAGCTAAACACTGTTAAAATTTAACCATTTTTTTGTTATATTGTTAATTCTGTTACCACCCTATTGAGAGGTTACAAAAATACACCATATTATTTTCACATCCCTGGAAATGGGGGTATTGTTTTATATTTAGCTTTAATTGTGAGTGAAATAAAATATTATTATTTAATATCCATCCAATTTAATTTATTTAACATTTTACGCATTTACATACATTTTTACTTAATAAAATTAAATACCCACAAAAATCATGACTTTTTCGTTTTTTTTTTCAAGACGACTACCAACAGGTTTCTAGTTTTTGTGTCGATTTCACATGTAATAGAGAAAAGTTTAACTTTCTTAACACATGAAAAGTTTACGTAGCTAAACAATGTTTAAGTGTTTTGCGATCGGAAATGCCATAAATGTGAAAATATTTACCGTTTATCAAACAAATATAGTATTTCATTGCATTTACATTTACATTTTATCAATGTCCAACATAGAAATTATGTATTTGCTAGCCTTGTCGTTGTCGTTCTTGAAGCAAAAACTCAACTACGATTATTGCAGTGCAGGGCAATTGGTGCCACAACAATGTAGTCATGCTTTTTGGGGCTTGTAGATAAAAATATAGATTCCCAGGTTCTCTGTTTCGGAGAAAATCAAGCTTTATATTGCCAGTTACTTTCCCATGACGACGCGTAACGCATCATGTTTTTACTCTAATAAATTCGTTACTGGCATATGAAATTTGTACATCATTTCGTTCCTTATGAAATTGATATAAAAAATACACTTTCTGCGCATTAAAAAACTGTTGAATATCTGATATGAAAGAAGAAATTTTAAATATAAAGGCACCGAACTTTACATATACTTCGTCCCTGGTTGTGAAAAAGGTAGATGAACCGGATGTATCCACAAAAATAGGAATAAATTTGTTTTAAACCTAGATTCACCTAGTTGATAGCCACTAAAGACGGAATTGTAAAAAGTCTAAAATATAACGGATGTCTTATCCTGGAAACTAAATGGAGGTATCCTAATAATTGAAGCAAATTTTTCAGTTTTTTTACTTCAACGAGAGATCGAAGATATGTGTTATTGACGGAATCATAAACTGAAAACATTAGTTGTTATTTAATTTGTTTAACTTCGCAATAAACTTTTATTTATTTAATCAGTTATTTACTTTTTTGCATTAATAGTTTTAATATTAGCTACTAATTAGTTTTGCTTTCTATTACATCACCCAGTAAGGAATAATATTTTTGATTATGCCTTCACCCGGAGGGATGATCGGAAAAAATTAACATCCAAAAGAAAGCGTTTAAAGTAACAACATTTTTAAGTTACTTGGCTGATTTCTGTCTGTTTGGCCGGCTGGTGCCTCTCATGCAAATTAAACGATTTTCCGAAATGCAGTTACATACAAATCACCGATTTAAGCCATATTTTCTTACCTCCAAAACTTTCAGTCAGTTGTACTCAATTCGTCAAAATATTTTAACTTTAGCAAATTAAGTTCTGCAACGTCCAGACAATTGACTGATCTACCAAAAATTAATTTTCCGTTGTAATCTCTAATTCGTAACCCGAATTTACTGGAATTCTATACAAATTACCTTATTTAATTTATATACCCACTAGCAAGTGGCTTTTTATCCTATTTATTTCCTGTTACAATTCGAAAGTTTACATTTTCATGACGTTTCATGCCAGAATTTTAGTGATTCCAGCATCAGCTGTTTGTCTTTGGCGATGCTTTCATTCTTGTCCTCATTGCTTCATGTTTTATTTTATAATAATGCTAGTTTTTATAGACCCCGCTTATGTCTTACATATTCTGGGCAGTGAAATCATGCCTAATTTGATGATTCATTCTTCATTCTTTTGTTGTTAGAGGTAGTACCCCCTTTCTTTCTTGTTCTACGACTTTCGAAAAATTCGTTTTCCTTGAATGCGGCCACACTATAAAAGCAGAGTATTCAATACTATACAAACGCAATTTCATGATTTTAGCTTCAGCCATTTGTAATGACCAGTTACATTATTTGTGCCCCTCTTCTACCCTTATTTCAACCCAACCTGTCACGCGCCTATGGTACAGCGGGAATGGATATTTCCAATTATCTCAATACATCTCCACCCTTTCGCCGTAGATAACAGTACAATTTTCGTACGCTTTCACCATATTTTACCTCATAGCATCCTTACTTCGCGCCTAATCCTTAAGATAGATGGGGTGATGATTCTAGCTTTATCCGTTTGGTATGGCCAGTTGTACTATAGTATTTCCTTCTTACTCCCACAAAAAGATGAATTTGAAAACGTGCCCACTACCACGCATTTAGTCTATAAGAGAAATATAGACATCAATGTGACTTTTTTGCCCTTAAAAAAAATTAAAGAATTTAAAAAAGTGTCTGTAAGTTCAATATGGACACAAATTTTCATTCTGATAGCTAGAGCCGTTTAAACCTGGCAGTAGTACCAGATTTGTCTCTTGAACAACCCCTTTTTATGACTGATATGAAAGTAGAACATGAACCCCAATTTTCTTGCTGTGTGAACTAGGCAATGATACCAGATTTGCCCCTTTTCAACTTGTTTTTACCCCTAAAGGTACGAATTTTGAAAAATCCTTCTTTACAGCATGTTTGCTCTGGACCGTGTGTATACCAATTTTCATGATTCCAGCTCTAGCCGTTTGAGCTGGGCGATGGTTCCAGATTTGTACTTTTTTAACCTGTTTCTTTCTCTAAAACATAAATTTTAACATTTCTAGAGAAGGAACACGGACACCAATTTTATAAATTTTAGCTCTAGCTGTTTGAGCTGGGTGATGTTAGCAGATTCACCCCGTTTTAGCCTTAAAATACGAATTTTAAAAACTTTTCCTATCTTATCTTATTTTATAGGGGTATGCATATCCCAATTTTCTTGACTGACTGTAACGTAACAGTTGTTGAAAATAGATAGTTAATTGATTAAATTGCTCTATATTCAGTTGAATCGATCAATCCAAAATCAGAACTGAGCCGATCAAAGCAGAATTTGCGACCGGAAAATTAAGTTAAATCCACTCAGAATTTAAAATTAAAAATTTAAATTAATTAAAATTAAAAATTCAAAATGAATAAATAACGAATTTCCATACTCGCATAAGCTGAATGGTCGTATTTTTACTATAACGCTATTGATTTGCAAATTTTATGAATTTTCATCGAATATTAGTTACATTTACATATAAAAACCATTTCCAATTTCCATTAATTTAAGATAAATCCACAGATGTAGTAAAGAAATATTAGAAATTCTGGCAATAAAGTTTAATCTGTTATAATTTGACACTTCACATAAGAGAGCCTTTATATAAAACTGATATCATTTTGGTCTGTCAGGTAAATACAGTTGTTGAAAAACAAGTCTAAGTCTAATTCTCCGCTTCTGTGACAATATCATAATTTCTTCCTTGATACATTATAAGCAGATTGCAGTAGTTTCACTTGACGTATCAAATAATTCCATAGCGTTGCAGAAATTTCGGTCAAGTGAATTGAATTATATAAATCTTCACCCAATATTCTTTCCCGTTTATATAAATTTGTGAGGGGTGCCGAAAAGAAAAGAAATTTACGAGAATTAAAAGAAGCAAAATTTTAATTTTCCAAGTGCTCTCGCTTACATGTTATAGAAGAAGCAACAATTTGTGCCAAATCGTGGTAAAGCGTTTGTAAAGCGTTCCAAAGCGTTTGACAATGCAGTCCGTTTTCGCTCACAGAACTAAGTTAACTGAACGTCTTTAAACTTTACCGAGCATTGTAACGCGAATTAATTAACAAAAAATTTAAATGATTCTAGTTTACAAATACAGGATTATTTGGGAAAAATGCTTCTTCTTAGGTGGCGACTAAAATGAACATCCATATCTATTATACGGCGCACGTAGAAAATAATTCCAACTGCTTCTTCTTATTTTTTCTGTCTGTCGAAGACAGTTTTATAATCGAAGAAAATATGAAACGTATCGATCTGTTTTTCTTAGGTATTCCCTAGAGTTTGTAAATATCTGGTCAGCTGTTGATTTTTCAGGTCTAAAGCCACTCAGATAGGACCCAATCGGGTTAGCTGGAATTGCCTTTAGTCTTTCACATATCACAGGGCCTTGTAAGCAATGGGCAAAATAATGATACCGCGATAATTTTTGACACACACTTGAATGGATCGCTTTTTTTTTGAACACAGAACATAGTACACTTAAATTCCAATCGTCGTCGTATTTAGAAGCTGATGAATGCTGTTTATCAGTTCACTGCCACCAGCCTTAAACAGTTCTGTCGGCAAGCCATCAACTCTTACAACTTTGTAATTTTTAAGCCGCAATACTGCTATTTTGGGCTCATTTTGGCTCGAAGTTGGGCATTTTGTGCAGTATGGAACTGGGAGCTTGTAAAAGTGACCTATCCATAATTGCAACATACTCTGCGTATCTGTAACCAGATTTCCGTCACTGTCCTTATAGGAGGGAAACCCTGTTCCTTACCCTTTACTTCTGACCCTTTGGTAGATTTCTCTGGTTCCACCCTACCCCTTTATTCTTTCCATATCTTCGCTCTTCCGCTCATTCCACAACCGTTCTTCCGCATAAAAACTCGGTGTACCTCTCTTCCCTTTTCCTTGCGGCGTTAACGACATGCGTTACAATTGACTACAGTGTTGCCATTGCCGTTCTTCATCGTACTAAGGGATGACTGAGCGCGGTTTCTTATACCCAAGTACGGTTTTTGCAGCAGTTGACATAGAGTGCAGCTTAGCGACGTCTGGCTTTCATTGTGCCTGCTTACGTATGTTTTTCATTCTGCTCAGCCTCGTGCGTATCTTAGCTGCAACTAGATGGTTATCCAAGTCAATATTAAAACCACGAACCTCACGCATGTCTATGACACTTGAAGCATGTCTTCCACCTATCAGCACATGATCAATATCACTCCTAGTATCATGGTCAGAAGATTGCCACGTTGCTTTGTGGATATCTTTAAGTGGAATTTGGTTCCACTTACTATGATACTACGTACCGCAGTGAAAATTTGAGTTTCGGTAATCGGTCAATTTGTACGGGAGGTTGTAGAAGGAGTGTACAATAACAATGCCGTACATTTATTTCGTATGGGAGGTACCAAAAGAGGCGTTGTTGTTTAGACGATTTTCATCGCGTTTTACTCAACAATAGAACAATAGAAAAAAGTGTAGACTACTGCCGCCTACCGATTATAAATAACCGAGAAAATATTGAATTTCGGAAAACCGAACAGTTTAGATGGAACTGATGGTCACTGGATGCCTAAAATCTTTCGCTAAAGATAGTGCATTCAATATTTCCACATAAGCGTTTTCCAAGAAAGAGAAAACATTTGTAAAGAGCGATTATGAATTTGTTAAAAACTGGGTTCACCACCACATTAGTAACATTATTTTTTGGCATCAACAGAAGTATTTAGAAGTAACTTTTGTATAATTCTGAAATATTGGCGGAATTTCAAAATTTAACATCTTCGGAAGTAATAAACAAGTGATTCTTTGGAAAGTACTTCAATTTTTGTTTTGCTGATTCCCGTAACTTTTCTTATCTAACAATTAACTTCTTATGAAATCCAGTGATTAATAATTTCCGCCATGGGGAGGCCAAACGTATCGTTTCTGAATCTCTATTCGTGATTTGAGAACCCCGGAATGGAAAACTGAATGAATCTTATTGTCAACTGTGCATTTCCGAACCCGCGGAATATATGGTCATTGATAAAATCTTGTTATTTTACACGAAAATTTAATGTCTTGTTCCGTTCGGCAAGGATGGTTTATATTTTTTATGATATGTTGTGATATGTTGTGATGTATCTGTTTTTGTGTTTAGAATATAGAAAAATTTATCGATCAATGTCAATCAACAAATTTCACTTTTCTGCGTTGAAATAAATGCAAAAGATATTCCAACCAGAATAACTTTATCAATCCAATATGGTAGTCTTTATTCATATAGAGCAAAAGGGGCAAATGCCAACTTGATCTCGGTGTTCAGTACATACATTGCATTAGCAACAACACTGTATCTCTTGATATCATTAGATGTAGTTATGGTAAATCTTTGCCTAGTTTTAATTGCCGAATAGAGATGAAAACTTCTAGGCTCAGTACAGGGTAAATTTGTTCGGTCCAAATGAGCCGTGCCGTATTCCATCAACTTCGTATAATCAGTGTACGAAATTTTTAAAGATTTATCTGAAATCATATTCCGGATGTAAAGCCCTTAATTCACAAATATTACTGAAGTGGAGGATTGATTGATTAAGGATTTCCTTAATGTGTTTCAGTACAACACATTAAATCGAATCTTTCTGGCTGCAGCAGGTAATAATGAAACTAACGTATATCTATCAATTTTAAATGATGAAGCTGGTGAACAGCTGAAAGCTGAACAGGTGACGTATATTAGTTCTGGATTTTCTTCGATATTTTTTTATCTATATATCAAATCAATCAAATCCGTGGAATTTCAATGTGAATTTAACCTATAACATAATAAATTTGCAAATACACAATTGAAAAATGTGCCAAAAATTGGTACAGAAATTTACCCATAGAGTGGCGCAAAAGTGATCACCATATCTTAAAGATGGCCTTATTTTTGCAAAAGGGAAGCATTTCAGGGACGAATAATAGTTGTTGCTATTGGGACGTAAACCTGATTAACCACCCGATTTACTAAAGTAATAGCATATTTGCCACTTTGAATATGATGTAACTAAATGTGAGGTCATTTAGACATATGTTAATATTTGATTGGAGTTGCAATCAATTCAGTAATCACCCACAAGGATCACTCAGTGAGAAGTCCATTGCGAGATCCCTTAGATCATCAGTTGTATACATATCTACAGGGTGGCGTACCAATTGCAATACAATAAGAAATTCATGTAAGTTGTATTTTAATCAATGTATTTCACATATTTATTTATTTATTTATTTTTATTGTATAGAAAATTTAATTTTATTTTATATAACTAATTGCTTTTGATAGTGATAGACTACCTCAGGAAAGTGGACTTTCTGGATATTAATTTGTTTGGGAACTTTCGTTGCATCTTCGCCATAGCCGGTTTGGCTATGTGTGCAGTTGCTCCATCTTGCTGGAATCAACGAAAATGGGATAATCTACATGTGTTCATGTATTAAATTACGTAACTTATGTGGGAGATACCAGAAGGGCGTAGATACCTGATCGAGTTTTTCACATTTTATTAAATGTTGAATCTAACGCTATGAACAAACGTTCCAGTTACTGTAGTCTATGATTTACGGTTTTCAATAAAAAATACACATTTTGATAAGTCGGTCGTTTATATGGAAGGTACCGGAAGGGGATGATTTCATCTAAAAATCCTTCTCTCATAAAAATTGTATCAGTTTAGTTCATTTTTATAGCTTTATAAATTTTTCCATTACGAACGAAATACAGTATCATTTAAATGACCGCCTCTGGATCGGTTGCAGCTGTGGATCCTTTTGAGGTAGTTTCTGAAAAATATGGTCCAATGACACCTCCGGACCATAATGCGCATCAAACAGTCACGTTTTTCTGGATGCAATGGCTTTTCCACAATCACTTCTGTGTTCTTCAAGCCCCATATGAAACAATTTGCTTATTGACGGAACCACTGAGTGAGAAATGAGCTTCATCGTTGAAGAAAATTTTGTTCGATTGAAAGCCCACATTTGAACTACCACTTTTGTGGTAAATCCATATTCGTAAATGGCAAATCTTTCACTAAATAAATAATACTTCAGATTACAGTTTTTAACCGTATCCACTAAATGGATAACCCTATATAACAACACACATGCAAGCGTTTAACGTACTAACTGTCTTTTCATTAAGTGTATTTCGTGACATTGTAAGCGGATTGAGTGATGTCCGTCCACCTTATTGGTAGAAACGAGGACTACCATAAATATCTATAAAACTACTTAAAACTTCAAACTGCTTAATATTTTGCAAGGCCGTAGAAGCTACCACTCATACGAATTGGCCGATTAAGATTTAGATTTGGAAAAAATCTGTGGTTGTTCTTTAATTACTAAGCGGATGTTTTCAAAAAGTTACAATTTTGCTAGTTTGACTGCGCTTCAATTTGGTGGATAGTTTTTATTACATATTAATTAGCATTTATATGTCTATGTTATGTAAATTCTATATCAATGAATTCCAAATATATAAATTAAATAACGAATAGGTAAAAGGAATAAATAATAAAGATATTGCAAATATACTGAAAAAAATATTTTTCATTGGTGCATTTTAGCCGATGATATGATTTTGCTCAAGTCATTCGTGGAAAATTTTTAAATTTATAGTTCAAGCTCTTCGGATGAGGTCTTATAGTCACTACAAGTAGAGTGACATAATCGGTACACGACCTATAGTACAGGGTGTAAAAGGAAAATAGGAAAAAAGAGCTTATACTCAGTTCATACCATTGTATTTGCACAAACTGAATTTTGTTGAACATTTACTGAATACATGCCACAAATATTGCTGAATTAGGTATAAGTGAAGAATTTCCAAGTCTGTTAGTTTCACTGCAGGACCTAGTGTCATTAGTGTCATTTATTTTGTAAGACACATTTCCTTTCAAATCAGAATATTTGGAAGTGCAGTTAAATATTTTGATATCGACTTAAATACCGAATTTATATACAGGGTGGCGCAATAGAACGTGCATATTTAAAAAATAGATTAAAAAATAAATACAAAAGGTATGGTTAAAATAAATCTAAGGCATTATAGAGTAATAAATGGAGTTTATTTTTTAAAAATAACATCATATAAATGGTGACCCTCTCTACGACGGCTCTCCTCTAACCGCAAACTAAAATTATTGAAAACTTTCTTCAGTAATACTGGTATAATGACTGCCGATGAATGGCTGAAGGATGTTTCTTGGAGGCGTCAAGTCTGGACTACGTGGGGGCCATGGGATATCACCTCTTTCCGAAATCAGTCTGCTAGGGAACATCTGCTTCACCACCGCCATGGAGTCATTTGATGTGTGACAGGTAGCTCCATCTTTTTGGAACCAAGTTCTAGAATTCACTATTCTTGAACTCTCAATTTCTGGAGCCAAAAATCCGTCCAACATCTCAACATAGCGTTTCGTATTAACCGTGACGTTTTGGCCCCGCGCATTTTCGAAGAAAAAAGGACCAATTATTCCTCTGCCAGAGATTACTGCCCATACTGTCACTTTAGGACTATGCAATGGTTTCTGATGTTTGATTTTGGGATTTTCACTGTTCCAGTAACGACAATTTTGACGGTTTACGAACCCATTCATAAGGAAATGAGCCTCGTCAGAGAAAAGGATATTGTCAAAATTGGAAAATCGATTAAGCATTTCATTAGCAAATGCGAGTCTTGCTATGAAGTCAGACTCTTTCAATTCTTGTGTTAATTGCAGCTTATATGGATGCAGTTTAAGATCCAATGTTAAAATTCGTTGCAAACTTCGTCGCGATAATTGTAAGACAGACGATCTCTTGCGAGTCGACATTTGTGGATTTCCTCGTACTGACTCCATAACTCTCTCAACATTGCCTTCGGTCCTAGATGTTCTTGGGCGACCATTTGCTCGTGGTTTAAATGTTGAACCGGTTTCTTCAAAACGCTTTATCCATAGTTTAATTAAAGTAGCACTCAGAGCTTCACTAATTCGCCGTAGTCCATATTCAGCACAATATAGTCGCCCGCCATGAGCCCGCCAACCCAACGACGTAGGCACCTCCCGCCCTCGCCTTTTCTACCCCGCAAAAAAAGATGATGCAATATGCACGTTCTATTGCGCCACCCTGTACTATGACAATGGCAATTCAAGTGTTATCATACAAATTCGAAAACAATCATTGCGACAGTCGTTCTTATTTTTTATCACAATATATTCAAAAACCCACAAAAGTAGTTTTACCTTATAATGCTTTATGGTTTAAAGTTCAAAATACACAAAAAACCTAATTTAATCGCGCGCAAAGCAAAATTACTAATTATTTTTGCTCTGAAAATTTAATGAAAATTTTTGGGTTTGATACGAAATAGACTCGACCAAAAACATACTTCATAACAATAATGGACATTTTTAGAATTGCAAAAAGTCACACAAACCCACTCAAGCCACCGCAAGCATAAACGCTCTCTTCATTTTGCCAACTCAACAAACACAGCAATTCATTCAAATTTACTCACATCCTTCAATCGGTTAAAATGGAAAACAGTCGCATTCCACTTTCACACAGCTAAATACCTACACACACTTCTCCTCGTTGCCGCTTAAAAAAAAAAAGAAAAGAAAAAAAAAAAAACAAATGGTCCATCACGCCCATACTCACTTTAATCCTTGCTCGCAAATACAAATGCAAGTACGAGTATTCAAAGAATGTATGAATGAATGAGATGAAAATAGGATACTCGTATATATAGGATTGTAAATGAAAACAATCACACTGGCATGGAATTGTACAAACATTCAAACCCGGAAAAAGAAGTGAATCGCACAATTCGTATTAAAGTGAAATATTTAAAATTTAATCGGTTTTAATATAAATTTTTTGAATATCATTTCTTCGCGTTTGTACGTTCATTCGTATGTGCTTTCGTAAGTCTGAGTAAACACGCGTCGTGTTTGTACACTGAATTTATAGTTACGATACATTTGTTTATATTTCATTATGTTCAATCTGGACATAGGGCTATAAAATATTCACATGAAAATTGTGTTTGAATATGCAAGAAATTAATGTAGCAATATTCGATTAACAGATATCGCCAGCAATTCATGTCTACAATAAATTGTGTACTTTGTTCTCATATAATATTTCACTGTAATTGTAATGCTGGAATTTTGTAGTATTATTATGAGGTTGAATAAAACGATTAATGCATGATACCTCCCTCGCCAGAAGAAATTAATCAATTACCCAAAAGTGTAACGAGAGCTAATTGGATTCGGCGATATCCATTGAGAAATGTGTTAGGAAATGGACATAAGGTTGGGACAAAGTTTTTTACTACTCCTCCAACTCATTAGTTTAAGGTATCTCGGGATTGTTTTCATTAGTGTTTTTTTATAAACTCACAAATTAAAACAAAAACGGCAAAAAGGGTCAACGAATGGTATGATATGCTACATCAGACTTCTAAAGCTGAAATCGACAAAATGTGCGTTATATACATGTACGTTTGTTTACTTCGTAAGAAGGCTTGAAGTGGTTAAAGTAGGAAAGGTAAGGGACAAAAATGCTGCACCTCCTTAGAAAAACAACTGAAGCTAAAATAGTTAACTTGGGGCGTACAATCATTTTACGCTGTAGACACGTAATAGGAAGTGATTTTACGAAATCTTTTTCTTTTTTTAGAGGGCAAAAGAGCGGTAAAGCATATTTAATAGAAAATATTCCCCTATCGGAGTACATCGACGATGAGCAGAAGTTTTCTGAAAACGCGCACATTCAGCGGTTGAATCAGGAAAGACAATAATGTCCAGAACAAAAAGCAGTGATTAGAATCATGCAATAACATGATAACATTCAGCGTTCATAGCGCGGAGTGAAGAGATATTTCAAAATTTGTACCTTTTGGGCAAAAAAGGGATAACATATGCCAAAAGTGATATAATCACCCATAATATGACTAAAACTAAATTCACCAATATTTAAGCTTAGTTTGGGGACAGAAAGGGATTTTGGAAATTCTTTGGAAATAAAACTAGGAATAAAGGAGATAAAAATGATACCATCATCTAGAACAAATAACTGAAGCTAATTTTTCGGTAACCACCGCAGTGCTCCCGAGATTTGGGACGGGATTTTTCAAAATTTTATACTATATGGTACCATCGGCCCTAAACGGTTATAATCGAAGTTACCAAATCTTGGGCGCAGATTTAAAAGAAATTTTTGGTTACTCGTCTTTTAATGGGACAAATCGTGAAAAAGTACTAGGAAAATGGAAATGTTCCGATGGAACATAAAAGTGATACATCAGATTGAAGCCAATAGCTAAAGCTCCAGCCATGAACTTGAAGTTATGACAAGGTAAAGCAGAAAGTAAATTAATGAAAAATGACACGATCCCACAAAAAAAAAATAGGAAATGAAATCGTCAATGTTATGAAATACCTTCTTCATACTGGGTAGTTACGTAATAAGAACAGATATTTTACAATTTGGAAGTCTCGTATATAATTAAGGATGAAAGGAGACATAAACGGTACTGTCACCCAAAACAAATGATTTACAAAAGGGCAAATACCATAGACCAGAATTGGCGGCTGATAAAAATTTCGCACTATTAGGGTGCAGTCGAAGTAGACAAACGACTAAGGCAAAAATCATTTTAGGTTACCATAGCTTAGCCGGACGAACTGGGAACAAAAAGAGACCCAACACTCCGATAATTGAAGACAGAGTCGTAAAAATTTACAGTATTTGGTGTTACGCTTACGAAGTAATAAGCATTGCTAGGTTATTAGTGATATTCGTAGACATATTGAAGGTATATGTTCCCAATAAATTGATTGAATCTTCTCCACAAATGTGTAAATTGCACCGGATAGGTATAACACATGCATCACAGCCCGCATACACACTTTGAAAGAAAAGTTAAGTAAATTCAAAATAGCCTGCTTCTTGAATGTTTGTTCACATTGTTTTGACTGATGGCCGGTGACTGATGAATGTTGCCACCATAAGAAACTCGAATAATTTTTTATACTGTTGTTCTTTATTATTTATTTTTTTTTTTTTACTTAAATAATTGAATACAAATTACGTTCATAATCGGCGCTGCTTTTGACAGATCGTTATTATTTTCAACTGTCATGTTGCAGAGGGATTTATAGCAATTATAGTACGAATGCATTGTTTTAAATTATCCAAATTTATTGATCTTGTCTTGCCAATTTCCGATTTGCAATAACCCCACATGTGCAGTAATGTCAGGAGACCTTGGACGCTAACGGAATGTGGAGTGTCTTCAAATTAGTTTACTGCCATAACAGACTAAGCCTTGTGACAAGTTAATTGATATTGTTGAAACCATGTAAAGTTTAAGGAAATGTTATTCCAGCGTAGTTCAGGAAAGTCGTTCAACACCTTTGAGTAACATCTTGCCATCTACATTATAATGGTTTGTCGAAGCTACAGTTTTAGTCACAATTTAATTGAATTGTGTGCAAATCATTCGTTTTAACCGCGTGCCAAGCTTATTAAATATGTATCATATTGGCCTATATTTAAATAGAGTTATACCTTCTAAATAACCTGTGTTCATTTCCTTTCTCTACGAAAACATAATAAAATGATCGAAGGCCATCTCATGTTTTTACAAATATGACTTTTTGAAGAGCAACTCTTCAATAGTATATCCGTCATTCGTAATATTAATTCAAGTTTTATTTTCGGGAACTTTCCTTGCGACTCCATTCAAAATTATTTCCCAGTTTTTCTTATTTTTTTTATTGTAAGAAAACTATAATTGTATTCATGAATTTTAGTCACCAAACCCTCAGATTCTTTTTCACAGGTAGTTAAATATTTTGTTTGTTGTATAAATATAAACTTTCCAAAAGAAATTTACATAAAATATTCTAAAAATTAAATCAAAATTCAAATTTATTAGGGTGCATGAATCAGAACCACACTTTTATTAACCGTTTCATTTCGAACTTACGTATCGGAACCAAAATAGGATATAATTTTGTTTCGGTTGTCGAATGTAGCACCACAACTACAGTACCATAGTTTTCATTCAGATAAAAAAAAATTGACACATTTGTATGTGCAAAAGAAGTGTATTCGGAAACTGAAATTCACCGCAATTTTTGAACAAAGTGATAAAAATCTGCTAATCTCCAATGAATTTAGCATAGGCTTGTCATAGGCAGAAGACGTCTTCTTCGAAAAATCAGTCATTTTAGTGCAATTTTTCATTTGACCAAAGGAATTTTGTTTTCGGATTAGAGTTTTCAAACCGAAATTAGAGCGTAAAACAGTGTTTCTATCAAATGTGATTATTTGGCAGTCGAATTCAAATAAATTAATAGTATTTAAATGTGATTAAATTTAATAAGAAATACCCAATTTGTTTAGCTTTGGAAGCGGTATAAAAATGCTTATTTGGAAATGATAAACATGCATATATTGCGCTATTGGAAGTGATAAAAATGTTACTTTTTTTGATGACTTCCAGACTTTTTTGCTGCGTTATAATTAACCTGTATTAGCTTCGTTCACTTAAAATTTTACAATTCTGTGGATTCAGGTTATAAAGCCAGCATTTTCCTTGAAAATACATGGTTGTCAGTTTTTTCTAAAAGAAGAATGGTTTCCTTAATACTAATACTGTGGAAGTGTTTAAGGTATATGTCATTTGATACGACAAAAATGTACGACAAGTATACTGACTGGCTGGCTGGTAGACGCGACAACTGCCATAAACATCTTAAAACTTGGCACAGCCCAATATTTTGCAAGACCGTAATCGAGGGTCGTAAAGAGACTACATTGACCAACCCCCTTTGGTTGCAAGCTGGCCGATTTTCCGAAATCAACTTTTACCGTCAAATTTGGTACATGCTCAGCACTTTCTACAATAACGCTTGAGAAAGAAGTTGGACTATGACGACGCACGTTCTAGTGGCTTCCATACAAATTAACCGATTTTCGCAAGTTCAATCTTTCTTCTATGATTTTTAATTAATAGACTGTAGCATAGATTTTGGAGCAAGTATAAGGCATTTAGTAAACTTAGTTATGAGACTAAAAATAGACCGCAATACAATTATATTTTTTGTTGAATGAAAGTTCTATTTTTTGAGGCTTTCATTAAGAGCTAAGAATCAACCATGCTTCATGGCACTAATTTTTAATGAGATGACTCAATATTATTATATTATATTTGATCACCACTTGATATTATATTTTCCGATTGTTGAGCTTTAAATACGGACTGAAAGAAGTAATTATTAAGCTACCAAAATTGGCTGGTTTTGCACATGATAGGACTAGGGGCGATATTTCAACTGCTTATCAAATATTAATAATTAGAACGGCAAAATTAGTATAATAATAAGCCTACCCTGTTTGCTTTACACCAATACCACAAGTTCTATTATTGTTACTACATTAAGCTGGAAATCATGTCCTCTTTTTTTAATTTTAATTTGACTAAATTATTTGGTTCATTATGGCAATTCAACATTTTCTGTGCATTAATACATATAATAACATATAACTTGAGCAGAAACCCGTTTTAAGCATCAAAATCTTAATAGGAGAGAGTTTTTACACTTTAGATGAAATATTAATTATTGCTTCATTTTGAAGTCTACTATTTTTACTATTTATAAAGCAAATTAATGTTTATTTACCAAACCAATGCATAAATATATTCTCTTCATTTTAATTTCTATCGTTAACCACACGATTATTGATTAGTTATTTTTGTTACTGGATTACATACTGGAACTACCCAATCAACAGAATTACGGCAAAACAGACAGATGTCGAAAACGACATCGCTATAAACACATATTTATAACGATAACGTTTACAATATTTTATATTAATAATGCCATATTTTCAAAAATTTGTGGCCCAAAAAATGTCACAATATTTACAAAAAAGCTATAATTTTTATTTTATTTGAAAGTAAGTTCAGTGAGCTTTAAACACTTTACAGATGGTAGAGGAAGCTAATAGTTCCAATTGTTACATGAAGATCGTTTTCATGCGAAGGAGTGAATTTAATAAAAGCCTGATGTTCGCTAAGTTATATTGAATTTGGTACGAGCGAATGGAAGATATGAATCTCGGAATCAAGCATTATAAACCTACAACATTGAGAAAAATTTGAATTACGGAAATCTATGAATCAGGGATTACAGGACAATGCCCGGAAGAGTGTCATGCCCCTCAAGGCATTCCATTTTTCTTTTTGAAACTAGTTGAATGAACCTCCCGAAAGATATGACCGACCAACAATTTTTCATACCGATCGGCACAATAATCACAACAATTAGTGGTAGAAAGTTGTTCCTATTTCACTGAAACACATTGTCATAGGGGCAAGTACTTGCAATTTGGCAATAATAAAGTGCTATTTATGTAGTACTGTTATGAGATTCTAGAATAAATGTGAAGTTTTATGCCTTTTTCCTTTTGGAACTCAGGTTCCAATTCACTGTGAGAGATCTGGGGGAAGCTTAGGCACAATTGAGGAGGTTGGAAACCAGGATATCTGAGTTCTTATTCGACCCGCTTATGAAATTTACTTACAGGAAATTGATCGTTTCTGAGAAAGAAAATGAGGTTGGATATCTGATACTTTTTTCGCCGACCACAACCACGTAACTTCCGTGCACCACTGGACTGCTTCCTAGGCATCACAAATAGTATCGTTTCTTTTAATTTCGTAGTTGGATAAGGTGGCAGATACTCGTACACTTAGCTTAATCTAACTGTAGTTGTTCAAACAGTGATTTTCATTTCTAAAACAATTCACATAATTCATTACGTATTTAATAAAAAAGAGCAGGGATTATTATATTCAACGATACAATTTTCGAATACATTTCTCAAAAGTTTTAGATGTATATTGATTGAATATCTAGATATTGGGTGTCAATACCCTAATAACATAAATAAAATAAATAAATTGAAAATTCATGCCACAAAATTTGTGTACTATTAATAACTTTCCAAGAGAAAAAAAGAAATAGAATAGAATATTTTATTATTTCTAACCATTATTCTATCAAAAGTAGCGTTATAGTTACTACCTTGAAATGGAAATGCTGGAAATGCAGAATCGGCACATGTTGCTACCTTGTCGCTAATGGAAAGCATGATGTGTGCCAAATTCTACTGAATGTACTACAATTGTTTGAAAGATATGAAGCTTAGAGTATATGAAATAAATCGGCAGTTTGTATGAGGAGGACTCAGAAGAGGAGTGATTTTTCGTTGGATTTTTCTCAGACAAAACTTTAGGCAGCTAAAGTCTATTTGTTAGAAACTAGAAAAGAAACACCGCATTTCGGAAAATCGGTAAATTTCTATTGGATATATCAGAAGGGTGTAGAAATGCCTAGGTAAAGGTTTAACTGATTTTGATAAAATTTCACACAGACGTTTTTGAAGTGTCGGACAGCTTATGTTCAGAAAGAGCACTCCAAGTATAATCAGAGGCTCACAGTGGAGATCCAAAATATTGTACCTCGAATTTAATAAACTTTCTCGTGCTTCCAAAACCATGCTCCTGAGCTGATTACAATATTTACGTCGTCGCTTCGTCCTCGAAATAGTTAGAAGTATAGTATCTTTTACATGTTATCCTCTAACTTTTGACAGTTTTTTGCCAGTTGTACAGCAAATTGAAATCGAATTATTTCGAAAAGCATGTTTTCGAAAGGCAAGGCCATCTCACATAAACTACGAAAGAAATCATATCAATAATTTCTGTATGTTAAAAACGGCAGAAGTCTCAATTCGAAAATTGGAATGATATGCCGTCAAATGACATGACGGCTATAGATTTGCTTCAAATATGTGATATTATTTTTACAAAAAAGTAACTTTAACACAAAATAAGTTCAAATGCACAAAATATTTGTCAGTTGCTTAAATGCATTTGCTTAAAAGAAGTTTGATCACCAGTTATTACCAAACAGCGAAGATACGAAGTAATTTGTCAAAAATCCTATTTGTGGGCATTTTTGGTGTATGTTTGGGAATTGTGGGATTGTTTTCATATAACCGAACATTCATTGCATTCAGTGCATAAATAAATATTTTATTGTTTTCTATTTTTTTTTTTTTTAAATTACATACCCTAGGGTTTCTCCTATTACACATATACTCTGGAATGAATGGCTTTCTTAGAATTTCTTACTTCACAGCTAATTACTTTTTTAATGACCAAACCTAAGTCATTTGCATAAAAATTGCGACAGGTACACCAAAAATCCTACAGTCCAAATATATATGCAGTATTTACATACCACCAAAATTTGAAAATATAGTTATTCAGCTTGGCACAAAAATTGAAACACGAAGAATTCGCCCCCTTTTAAGGAGTCAAGGACATTTCTCCTGATCGGATAAAGTTAAGAATTCAATAGAAAATATAGAACAGACTCATAAAGTTCAAGTTGGCTCATCGGAAGTGGTAAGATTCGATGATTTCGTAAAGCTATATAAAATAAATATAAAGACAGTTAATTGTGAAATGATTAAGGATAAACTCATAAATGTTTATAGTAACTACCACCGATCCTGCAGTGAGATAGTTTAAGAAGGAATATAATGACTTGTGTTATAAAATGCAGAAGAAAATTGTATCAAGCATTTTATGTGTGAAATTTCATCAAAATCGTTTAATAATGCTATCGGAATGGAGCTTTCCCCTTTTTTTCGTTTATCCTAATTGTTTGTCGATTCGGTCGATCTTTACAAATTTACAAATTACAATACATTGAAAAAAAAATCAAGCTTCTGAAATAAGTGTTATTTACCTTTAACTGCACACTCGTAGTCTGGTTGGTTTACAATACTTGGCAATATTTAAAAATATGAACCGAATAAACGGGTCCCCTCTAGTACTTCCCATACAAATGACCGATTTATCCCATAAATTCTTACGTTAGTCGATCTAAGTTTTCTAAAACATTTTTCGCGGTGAACACTTGCCAAAGTAGAGTCTCAGGATGAATCCAAAGGCACACACATACCATAGCCCTTCGACTGAACTCAATACATATTCAGCAACATTTAGGGTTACGTTTCTGTAATCAGTAAAATATCGTAGCCTGGGTTCGTGCCTATTAATTGGAAATTCTCCGTGAAAGTTAAGAAAAATCTGGCAATTGTCATGTTGCTTTATGAAATTCCCGTACAAATGACGGATTTAACCCATACAGTCATACATTGACATGATTTAAGTAATTGTTTAGAAATCTTTAAAACTTAGCGTACATCATGCACACTATATATAGGTACTTATATACCAAGAATGAAAATGAACAGAAGTACACTGTCATTTTGATGCCTCCCATACAAATTTTCCAAATTGTTGAAATATTAATTTTTTGCCTATAGTTCCCAATTTGTACGCTTACATATTATAACTTAAATTTTGTTAATTGCACTGCATTATAGTTTTTGTTAACATTTGAAAAAAGAAATCGATCGGATAACCCGGCTTAAATAAATTACCTAATTTAACCCATATATATATTCCTTGATTCGTATCTTTCGTTCAATCTTATTAAATTATTTATTTAGTGTTGCCTGAACTTAACAATGAAATAAAGCTAAAAATTTGCAGAAAAAAAGGTTAAAACAAACTAAAAAAAACAGAAACATTAATTTTGTCTGATTAGAATTTAGTCTGAGCTAGAGTACATCGATTTGTTTCCATCTTGTAAGTTAAATCATAATAGTGGAGATTCTTGTTCATATTTAAAATGTTTAATACCTGAAATTGTATTCGATTTTCGAATTCATGAGAATTTTTTGTTAATTCTAATCGCTAAAAATAAAGATTTATATATTCTTAATGAAGCCAAGAGTAAATGGTTATTTGAAGGCAGTCTATGTTTGGTCCAAAGGGAAGACATTTTATCAGACTATTACTATTTTTAAGAGAAGATGTCATGTACATATGTAAGTAAGAGCTTTAAATAGCCGTGCTCACGAAGAGAAAGAATATGTTGAAACTGAGAAAAAACTATTTTATTTCGATTTTGTCATAAAATTAAACATTTGGTGCACTTCCCTCGATGCACATGCAATCAGGCAAATAATCAAAGCAACTGGCTTAGTTAGCATAGCAAATTAAAGTTTCCAGACCAAAAAATTAATCTAGTTTTTAATGAATTTATGTTATCAAACTTTAGGCATGATTCGATTGTATATGGAATTAAAAGGCAATGGAATCAATTTTTTTTTTAATTTTTATTTTTATTTTTACTTTTGTTTTTTATTTTTCTTTGTTTGATAATAAACAAAAAGTTTTGTTTTTAAAAGCTATTCATTCAACGCACAGTTGTCATATTGTTTTGTTCCAAGTTCAGTACAATTTTTTGTAATTTTTAGATACAGATACAGATAATTTTAAGTTTTCTTTTTCTCTATAAGCTGGAAAAAAATGGAAAACAATCTAAAAAATTTTGGAAAAAAGACGTAGAAAAAAGCTTAAAGCCAAACCCAAATTTTTCCCGCTAAACCAGTTGAAAGAAATCTAAATCGGCAACACTGTACCCAATACACAAATTAGCCTATTCATCAAAGATCTTTGGTTTCCCTATAAATCCTAAGCGGAATTCAGCAAGTTATAATTACATTTTTATAATTAAGTTCTTTAACAAAAAAATTAGATTCTTTCACTCCGCATAATTCACGAAAAAATTAAATTTTTATATGGTATTGGTTTTGGTGGTATCGTTACATTGTTGTATTACTGACGACATGGTTTAGACATTGCAATATAAAATACTGTCGTCAAATGGCGATTTTGGTACAGCTTCACCTTGCATTCAAGGAATAGCGATATCCTAACGAACGTTTTCGTATTATTAGTTAGTAATAATTATGTTTGTTATGCCGTAGTGATATAACTCGGTTTATTGGGATGATACACATTTCAAATTATACAATTTTCTATGCGTTTTAACATTTAGCATAATTAAGGACGCGCAATAAGTTCATGAAATAATTATTATTATTATTATTATTACAGGTAACAATATAAAAATAAAACAAAAACTGTATTGAAAATATATCGTTATTTAATTATAAAATAATCACCCACATCACGCAGAAAAAACGAAAGATTTTGTCAAATAATTACTGAGTTAAGAGAAAAACATTGGTAGTGTTTTAGAGTTGATGACAATGAAATAATTCTTATTAACACATCCCGATGACACTGACCACATAAATCCGAAACCAATAGCAAATATAAATATATTTATTGAAAATAAGTTGGATGTTGTATTTTGTTTGGCAATAAACGCTGAGAGTAGCGAAGGGGTAAGTACAACTATTAGAATTAGACAACAAGTCCGAAGGGATACTCACATTCCTGATATGAGGATATTTTTTGCATCTCCCATAATTGGAACAGTATATTTTCACAATCTTCTCTTGAAGCGAATTTTTTTGCCAGCGAAATCATTCGTTATAGACAGAAATACGGGGTAATGAATTGGTCAATTTTCTAAGATGGATACATAAAAACCACCCAAACAAGCTGCTGGAACTTATGGTTCGTCACTACCAGTGCGTGTGGCCTGCCGTCGTTCCTCTCAGTTTCTTTCATATTGACCAAAGCTTCTCGTTTCTAGGTGATTGCATTCGCGCGGTTCAGTTGTTAACCGTAAATGTCCAAATTATGAGCTGGGCTGCAGGGAATCATTTTCGGCCAATCTCACCAAACACGCACCAAAACTTTCCTGGCCGTCATTCCTGGCTTGGACACTGGCCGCTCCGGCAGTGTCGTAAGTGACCCTCTTTTTATTACCAATCATAACTGGCTTCATAAATTGGTCTATTTCGTTGCGATTCAGAAGCAGACGGAAATTCTTCTTTTTATATCCAGCCTTATTCCAGTGGATTCAAGCGATTTTTTGTACAATATTTAGCTCCTAAGACGAAGCAGTGCTTGCATGATGATCGGATTAGACTAATTCCATTATTTTATTGACATTTCGACAATTGCTTTTGCATCTTTGGTATTAACATTCCTGGAACGGAATCGACGAAACCAAAATTGCGGATGATTGGTTGTGAAAATCATAAAAATTGTTCACATTTTCAGGCTGGCCTTTGCGCATTCATTGAAGAATAATTGTAAAATAGGTTGTATTTTTTGTTTAAAAGCGCGCTCAAATAATACTGACTGGATTCTTCACAAAACGATTTGAGTAGTTTTTTTGACCACGAAATCTTATCTCTTTAAAGTCATTTGGCATGGCTTGATCACATTTATACAACAAGAGATACAGGTTACTAAATCCATCTGTTGGAAAAATAATGGATTTCTGTTTACCACATTTTGTGTAAATTCAAGTCTTCAAAAGTTGGCGTTTGGTTTTTATGTCGAAATGGTCGTATATTGCATCCCCTAATTTAAATACACAAACTATTTAAATATGGATATTCAGTATTATGTTTTGTTTTTTGGTATTCAACATTAGGTAAAAGTTTGGCATTCGGACTAGTACTCCAATATAGTGTTTTAAGTGTACGTCATTGTTTAGGGAATAGTTTTGCAATAGCAACAATAAAGTCGTTGTGGGTCGATTTTTAATCGCATACATCCTCATTATATTCTGAAATTATGATCGGTATAAACAAATTTACAAAAAATCAGTGATTAAGTACACACAATCATGTTGCTCAATACAATCCTCTAAATATTTTTCTTGCAAATAAACTATCGCAAATAAATAACTCACATCTATTTTTGGTTCTGTTAGAAAAGAAGCAACAAGTTTGATACGCCACTCCTTTGAATCAGTTCCCGGATAAGTTACTTGGGAATACAATTTAGTTTATGATTTTAGACAACAAATAGCTTTTCTAGTAAGGTAGCGAATCGGCTTTACTTTTGACACTTCTCTTTTACACATTTTCTCAAAAAAAGGAGCAGGGAAGTTATCGTTTAATCAT
Organism: Philornis downsi; assembly: GCA_019455685.1. NCBI lineage: Eukaryota > Metazoa > Arthropoda > Insecta > Diptera > Muscidae > Philornis > Philornis downsi. The sequence continues at coordinate 1,710,313 of JAHXMU010000410.1, read as the reverse complement.
CGCTAAATTTACTCAACTGTTACCTATACTGACGCGGTGCTTGATTCAGTTTGTTTACAGTGCGATTTTCGCTATGGATAAAAGTATCGAACAAAGAAGTTATCTAAAATATTACACTGTGTATTGGTTTTGATAAGAGATTAATCCAGGTTTAATCTCTGGCGGTGTTGTTGTGATACAAATTAGTAGAGAGATAGTGGACTGTATATGGGATTGTTTTGGAGTTGATTGATTGAGGGCCAATTCTTCCGTGCCGGGCAGTAAGTTCTGGACTAAAGAATTGGTGGGCTTAGAATAATTGCATAATTTCTCAGAGTTGAGAAATTATACAAGTAAAGTTAAGATTTAATATATATAAAATATATAAAGGAGGGAGAGATAGAAAAAACGCAAATGAATTAGAGATAATTCAATATGTTTATTTTCTGGATGAGATGCTCACCGTGCGAGTTGTGCTGCAAAACTGGCTGATTTTCAATCAGCAACTTTGCTGGTAAGATTGGATTTTCCATTTTCCTTTTTTCATATTTTCTTTAGCTTACAGTTAAGTATTCACAATAATCATTGGGATATTTATCGATAATTACTTGATTGGTTTTAGATAACTTAAACATGAGCGTTATCTTTTATAATATTTTAATTTCATATTTTAATTTAAATTCAAAATTAATTCATTTACTTAAAGTAA